>OZ038502.1:90484135-90511635 GCA_964036315.1 Acanthosepion esculentum | reverse complement strand
TCAGCTGAGAACGTTAGCCTGAGAAGATGCAACAAGTCACTTTCCTGGAGGTTAGTATCAATCATACTGATGGAAGGCAGAGAGGGGTCTCTCAGATGAGATATATATATATATATATATATATAAAATAAAATAAAATAAAAACAGACCACTTTAAGGTTCCATATAATAAATTACTTCACTGATGATCCGCGGTCCTTTGAAAGGGCTGTGGTGAAGTAATTTATTATATGGAACCTTAAAGTGGTCTGTTTTTATTTAAATTATTAGCTCTGATTTACATTGAGCTCTCTGGATTTTATCCTCCTTGAGTCTACCCATACGGATTACCTAGTTTTTCGTAAGCTATATATATATATATATATATATATATATATATATATATATATATATATATATCGCACATATAGTGCTCAATGTAAAAGATATATATATGTATATATATATATACACACAATAAAATCTAAAATCTCCACATATGGGGAATAAGCTTATTTCAACTGATGAAAAAATAAAATATATCAGTTAGACTGACTCAATCAATACCAGGGTTAAATGAGACTGACAAATTTTATTTTTTTTGTCAGTTGATATAAGCTTATTCCCCATATGAGGTGATTTTGGATTTTATCATATATATATATATATATATATATATATATATATATATATGGATATTATGTGTATTAATTTTTGCTCTGTAATAATGAATACATTGAACTCTTTTTGTGGATCAGTTTTAATATCTTATATTACTATGATCCACTTGGATTATATATCAATGGATTTATTACCTTATATATATATATATATATATAATTTCAGATAGAGTATATCTCTAAAAGGACAATGAATATTTATTCATAGGTAGATATAGTAGGCCATGAAATAAATTCAAGAGATAAACACAATAATAATAATAAAAACATTGATATTGTATATTAATCGGCCTTTAGACCAAATAGAAGCATGATGAGAAAATATGTTAAAAATCAGAATTTTTATACATACCTGTATCCTTTCTTAACAAGAGATAATACAAGGAAATAAAATTACCATATTTATAAATAATATTTTATTAGAAATCATTAGATGTCTGGTCAGATTTTAGGAATGGGTTAAGTGCTTTTTAGCACCTTGTGTGTGTGTTGGTGTAACATATATGTGTGTTAGTGTGTGTTTCCTTGAATTTGATAGATAAAGTAAGTTTTTTATTCAGTTTCTGAAGATGAAATAAAGAGTTAAGTTCAAAATTCCCTGAAAGATACATGGAGTAACAAATACCTGATGAAGGCCAAAGAGTAGATCAGCCTGAATATTGTGATAATAGCAACAAATATTAGGACAATAATCTAAATGTAAATGATAATATCTTCGGTATATTTCATTCTGATATTTACTGAACTAATCCAGTTGGAAGATTGTGTTTTACTAATCTTTCAAGTGGGGAGGGTTTGTCTTAATTAAAACTCTTTAAGCTGAAATTGACCACCAATCAGGCAGGCATTTTTAAATAGTTTGGCAATACAATCTTTGTTTACAAATATTTTACACATCTTTTCTTTTATGTTTTGTGTCTGCTCAAGTTGTGAATGATTATGGCTCTCCACAAATCCTTCTTCCTTGTAGCTCGTAGCTGTATTTGACTCTTTTTTCTTTTCCTGCTTTGCCATCTATTCATTCAAATTCATTAGGTAAGTTACTTGCCATTTTGAATCCAGGTAAAAAAAAGTCACAGTAAAAAAAGAAACGGGACAGTGTTAGCACTGTTTCTGTGTCTTTTTTTAATAAACTATTTTTAACCCTACCTCATATTGGAAATCTCGGATCTCAGTGCTGTTGTGGATCAACAATACTTGGATTTAGTGAAAAATAATTTTTACACCTCCTTCCATGGAAATTATTGACAGTAATAAGAGTGTTTCAAAAATCTGCTTTGGATTCATGTATACCAAACATGTCACACGCAAAACCAAGTTGTGACTTTTTTCCTAACCAAAATTGTGACTTTTTTCCTAACCAAAATTGTGACTTTTTCCTCTGACTTTATGATTAACCATGACTGCTTTTCTCTTCACTGCTCTTTCCTTCAGTATGTCCTGTGAGTGTTAAATTTTCCAAGTCCTCTTTCCTCATAATGTGTCCTGGAAATTTCAACAGTCTCTTTCTGATTATCAGTGTTCTTACTAGTTCCTGATCTTAAAATTTCCTCGTTACTCACATGATCAGTTCATGTTATTCTCAGCATCTGTTAATCACGCCTCGATTACTTTGAGTCCTTCTTCCGTTTTAAAATATTATATGCAGCCTTGTGGGTGATGAATTACTTTATACCCTACAACGTCTTTCTCTCACAGACAAAGCAGGACAAGCATTTCACTAATCTATTGCCATTTTCATGGCAAATATTCTGACGAACTACATTCCTTCGTTTCACCAGTTCTGTCCTTTGCAGTCAGGACCTGCCATACCACGTGCATGGGGATGAACCATCCTCATTCCCTTTGCATTCCATTGGTAAGGAGGAAGTTCCACTCAGATAGCTTCTTCCCTAGAACAGACTCCCAAGAGGATGTTTTCCTGATCACTGCAATCAACCTCTTCAACTCTAGGGTTAAGTGTTGTCATTCCTATATAACCTCCTAAACAGTACTTCTTACATTCTATTACACTCATATAACACCATACAGTAAAGCTCTACCTTGAGTGGCTCTTGGGCCTTGTTCTGAGGTGAACATTAGTATTAAAAGAAACCTTAAGACTGTAAAGAGTTAATAAATACAGCGTCAAAGACTACCTGAACAACAATATTGTGATGCCCGATTGCTGGCCCGATAGGATAATCACAAAAGTCAGACTATCTTGAATAAAAAAATGTTCGATGCAAATGATTATGTACATCTTCAATAAGTAGAAAGATAAATTTTGTTTTTCTTGTCTTTAAAAAAAAAAAAAAAAAAAAAAAAGCAGATGCTGTCTTACTTTTTTTATACATGACTCCTCTCCCCACCAAAATCTATAATTTTTTTAACCTATTTCTCAAGTTTGTGCTGTCTCTCAAACCTTTTATGTGATTGCGTGGTGGAAAATCTCACCTTCCACTGATTTTGAACAACAGAGAGGATAGGGAATGTACATGTAGGTTATACATACATTATATATATATATATATATATATATATATATATATATATATATAATTTCAAAAGGTTATTTTTGGTGGATACCTATGTTTGAAGTAAATGTCCCATTTTTATTTTAAACTGTGTATTACTCTATCTACCAGTACACTCCACTCCACTCCGTAAATTTGAATAAAAAACGTGTGCTCTATTAATATTGCTTGAGTGGAGTGTGCAGGCCATAGCCATAATACACATAGTTTAAAATAAAAATGGGATATCTATTTCAGACACTGTTAATCACTAAAAATCATATTTGAAATAATAAAAATGTCAGATTAAATATATATCCGCTATCCTTCACACGGTGGAGGAGTAGATAGCAGCTCAAATTGAGGAATCGGAGAGCCAAGTTTGAATTCCAGTCAAATCCATTACATTCACTTGCATGCTAATGCCTATGGGAAAAGTATTAATCCTCTTCTTCTCCCTCCAGCTATGGGTAAATAGCAGGACAGACTAGGTTCTATAGCCTTGGATGGCAACTGGTCTAGGAGAAGAACAACTCTAAATTCAAAACCTGTGGAAGGTCATTTGAGGATTAGAACTCACTACTTAGTTGTAATTGACCTAGGGCTAGGGAGGCAATATGCATATATATATATATATATATATATATATATATATATATATATATATATATATTGAGAAAGGTATTAATCCTCTTCTTCTTCTCCCCTCCCCAATTATGGGAACAACTCTGAATTCAAAACCTGTGGAGGGTCATTTAGGGATCTTGTGGCATGTAGTGCACCAAGTCTCTGTACGCGGCCCTTGAAATAGTGTGGTTGGTTCTGCACAAAGCCTTCACTGCTATAATCAAATCATATCTGCTGGTGTCTGGCTCTCGGTTCCTAGGAACTGAGCTGATGGCCCTCATATGTTGAATATGATGGGAGAGTCCACTATACACATATATATATATATATATATATATATATATATATATATAATTATTTATTTGAATATTACAACATAAATATGTTATAAAATCACGACAAAAGTAGCCATTTTGTTTCAACACTTCTAGTGTCTTATCAAGTGACGATGTAGAATATAGAATAAATGGTTTTAAAAGTTTCAAATTAATCAACGATCCTTAGCTAGGAGTAAACGCTGTTACATAAGCTAGAGTGACCAATCAAAATACAAGTATAGGATGATTCGAAAAATTTGACAACTAAGCAAGGTTATCATATATATTAAAAGATTTATAAAATTTGAAATTAAAATTAAAAGTAAAAAATTAAAATTACCTATTTAGAAATCTAAATCAAATCTCTATTAAGTTTTAAATTGTAGAATTACTAAGGAGAAAAAATGTAAAAATATAAAAATAAAAATAAAAGATATATATGCTATTTAATTTGTATTTTCATTGAAATTATGTTGAAAGAGATGTTCAGAATCCCAGACATAAATGTATACATTTTAGTTTCATTTCAACATGTTAGTCGCCTCTCACGCGAAATCATTCGAACGCACGCATGTTAAGCGCTCAGACGTATTTAGATATATACACACACATATAAAAAATCAAACCACACATAGGCAAATGCACTTTACTTACATATACACATCAATACACACAGGCACATACATCTACATTCAATATGATCTAGACGGTCAGATGTCAAAGCTATTTGTGGCTTTATATGTTATTAAACGAATTTTAACTTGAAATATAACTAAACCGGTCAAATATACATAGATAAAATTTAAACAAATAAATATATATAAAAATATACACACATACATAAATATATATACATATACATATATATATATATATATATATATATATATATATATATATATATATATACATTTTTAAAAACATATAGTTTTCGACACATTACAGACAAAAGTAAATAACCACCTCCACATATAATTGTACACTCACACATCAGCATATAAATCAATACATGCACCCGCATACACACGTATATGCATAATAGGTACGCATATACAGACATACGCACACAAACATACACATAGATAAGCACATATAAATATATTGACCCATACGTCGACGCAGAAAAGTAAATAAGGCAAGTGAAGAAATACATATAAAGATGCAACTATATACAAGCACACACATACATACATACACATCTAGATGTACATACATAAGCACGCATGCATATATGCATATAAACTAAATATATATATAGACATTTACAAATACAAGTGTATACATGAAAAATTAAACAAACGTAAATTAAAACGATATGAATATAAAAATGCATATACACATCCGCTTGTACATATATATACACACATACATACGCAACTACACATAGATATACACACATACATACATATATATACACACATATATATCTACACACATACATATACATACACATACATACATACACACATACAAACATACATATTCACAAATATATATACGTACATACATACATATATATATATATATATATACGCATACACACATACATATACAAACACATATACATATATACATAAACATGTAGACACATGCATAAAAAAGGAAAAAGAAATAAGCATACATAGACCAACTTATATTCTAATAATATTCCAACAACATTATGATAAAATATATTAAAAGTTTATCATAATTTAAGAAAAGAACAACAGTCTGTAAGCAATTAAAGGTTCCTTATCAACAAAAGTAGATTTTAGTTTGTATCTATGATACACTCTAAGACACTAAAGCATACATACAAATACACATACAATGACACACAAACATATATACATAAATATCTAATCATATATAAATACCCATATCGACACATCCAGATATACAGTACACAAACAGTCGAGCGCATACATATAAATAGCCACACATACATATAAATGTACACCCATATACATACACATATACACATACATATACATATTTAAACATACATATATATACACATATATATGCATATATAAACATATACATACACATAGAAACATACATACTACATATACACACATATATGCACACTCACACACGCATATACATGCATATGCATACACATATCTACACATACACAAGTACACATATATATCTCTATATACCCAAACATATACTTACACATTTAGTGGTAGACACTTACCAGAATTTACACCCTTACTCGTACACATAAACAGGTTAACCTATAATAGATGCCAATATACACAACCATATACCTTCATAAAAAACAAAAAAAAAACAAAAAAAAAACAACATATATATACCCCTATATACACATATACATATCCAACAGTAGAAATAACTCTACATAACATACAAATATATACATCCAAATACAGACACGTATGATACTTTGTAAGTACCCAGTACACATTCATATCGATACGGCGACTATCATGCTAAAAAGGTAATAGTCTATTAAGTTTAATTTATCATTATCATAGAAAGTATATGATTTCTATACTAAGTTAAATTTAAAACGATGTTTACAGTTAACTGTTAGTTCATATCTTTGATTTAAAAGATCAGTCTTATTTTTAAATCTAATTATTTCAAGTTTCTCGTTAAGGCATAGGTAACACGGGGCATATAGTGAGTTACATGTCCGGGCCTTTCTAATTAATTTCCATTTAACCTTAGGTGTTTTATTTTTCTCTCTTAGACTCCAAAAGTATTTGGATAATGAAGTCATATAGTTACATATTTATGTTGTAATATTCAAATAAATAATTATATCTGGTCTACTCTGTATTGAGCACTCTTTAAAGAATATTAATTGTTGGTTATTGGATCTCACTCCGTATATACCAATCCTAAACTTGGGTATATATATATATATATATATATATATATATATATATATATATATATATATATGTATAAAATAAAATCCTTGCATTTGCCTTGATAAAGTCCCTCAAAGGATGAAACATGTTGGCTAAGATAAGTTTTCCTTTTGCTTTTATTTGTATTCTCTATTTACAGATATATTTTATTTGATATTTTACACACACATATATTTCTTTTTATTATAAACATTATATAAATGCCTGATGTGAAAATAGTTTTCCAGATTAAAAAGAGAGTACTGGTTCAATTCCCCTCAAGAGGCCCATTTTCTTTAATAAGGCTTTCGATATCTAGGCCAGTAGATATTAATTTTACTTTAAGAAGAAAAAACATGAAACATTGATGTTTGCTTTATCATGTCCACCCACTATATTTTATGTTTATAAGAACAAGAAATAGTCAAATTAAAAAATCTATTAATTACTTTTATAAGGTTGGTGCAAAATTAATTGACTTTTAGTGTAAAATTAATTGGTTTTTAGCCAAAATTATTTGGGTTTTAGTGCAAATTGATTGAGTTTTAGTGCACAATTAATTTGTTTTTAATGTAAAATTAATTGGTTTTTAGCCAAAATGAATTGTTTTTTAGCCATCAACTTTAAAGCAATATTTCTCAACTTGGAATAAAATTATTCAGAATAAAAAAAAAACATAGAATCTAAGAATTAATAATAAACTAGTCTAATTATTTCAGTTACATAAAATTCTGAAATTTTTTTATTTCATACTCTTGTTCATGCAATATAAGGCCCAATAGGCACCCAAGGTAGAAGTTTATTGCATGATGTTGCACGGACATCACAGGGAGATGTAAGGAATGCATATTAGAAGGGTATGTAGAATAGATAATGGTTAGCTCTAGACTTGAAAATCTTAAGCTTCTAGTGACCAGGGAAGCATAATATAACTGTTCTGGGCAAGAAGTTGTCTGAATGGAACTTCCTCATTACCAATGGAATATGAAGGAAATGAGCTGTGACGGTCTGGACTTGTGGAACTGAGGAATTTAGCCAGTCTAAACATCTTTGAAAATAGCAATAGAGTAGTGAGAGGCTAGTTAGTCTTCGGACTAATGAATTCTTCAAAGACATCTTAAGCTGGTGTTTAGTAGGGAAAGACTATTGCATGCAAGAAATTGTCAAGATGCTTGCGACAATGTTTGAAGCGAGTTTTGGTGAGTAAATAAAATGAGCTAGTTTCCTTGGTCAGTTAGTTCTTTTTCATTTGTGAGACGTGTTTGTTCCAAGCATTGAAGATGATTCCACATTCTGGCCTCCAGCCACTGACCATGACCTTCTTTGAGTGCAGCTTTAGTCTGGGGAATTGTTTTGGTGTTTGGCCTCAGTCCAGATGCACTCCGAAATGAACTCTTTCAATTGTCAGTTCTTTGCAAGAGGCCCATTTTCTTTAATAAGGCTTTCGATATCTAGGCCAGTAGATATTAATTTTACATGAAACATTGATGTTTGCTCTATCATGTCTACCCACTATATATTATGTTTATAAGAACAAGAAATAACTCACCAAAACTCTCTTCAATTGTCATTTTTCCACAAATGTTGCACCATGATCAAGAAATTGACCATTTTGGGGTTTGTTTTTTTTGCACAAAAGATGTACAGAGCAAATTTGATCATTTATTTTCATTCACTTTGTGCAGATGGTGACATGATTAGTGGCTCAGGATAACTAAACCAGCAAGACAAGTTTCTCATTTTAACGCAAATACCCTTAGGAAAGGTGTAAATATCTCTCTGCTCTTCCCAGTTATGTATTAAATAGCAGGGTAGACTGGTCTCTCAAGCTGTTGTTGGCAACCAGTTTAGGAGAAGGAAAACACTAAATTCAAAACCTTACATTGCCCTGATGTAACATATTATACAGCATTGACGAAATCCTGGAGTTCATAATGACTGTAATCTCGACTGGTCAACCTACGACTGCATCGAGATGTATTATTTTTATTATTATTGACAACACTTAAAGAAGAGGATGGTTCCAGAAAAGGAAAACAAAACAAAGGTGTACACTATTTCCATTGTTTTGACTGTTTATCTCATCTTCATTGTCATATTCACAACATTTCAGCTGTTGTACACGTCAGCCTTCTTCAGGTGATATATGGAATTTCAAACCGAACTTTTTATTTAGTCCATTGGTGTAGATTGTTCTAGTTCTACATGCCGTGCCTTTTCTGGATATCTCAGTATCATTTAATTCTCTTTACTAACTCAACTTGTTCACCTCTGTTGTGGCCAGGTATTGAACTCACAACTCTCTGGGTCAAGTCACTGGATTACTTCAATCAACACTTTTATCCACTGGGCCATGTGTCCTTGATAAAATCATTGGTTGAAGTAATCCTGTTACTTGTCCCAAAGAGTTGTGAATTCAATACCTAGCCATAGGCATGGCACGTGGAACTAGAACAATCTACCCCAGTGGACTAAATAAAGGATTTGGTTCAGAATTCTAACATTTAACACCTGAAGAAAGCCAGAGCATACAGTGGCTGAAACATCATGAATATAACATTAAAGATGACAACAACAGCCCAAAAAATGTAAATAATGTAGTTACAATACTTTATCTCAGAAATATACACAAAAAAGTTATTGTGTTTAGACAATATATCTGTCTTCAAGTTATGTTTAAAAATTGTATACAAGTAGAAAAATATTTTAAAATATACACGTATGAACGTTGCTTGTCTTGAGAAAAACTGCTAACCAACTCAACAAAATGAATGGAATGCAACTGAAACATGAGTAACATGATGGGGACTCATGCTCATTATTATGCAGCATTCATTAGTCAAACTTACTTGATGTTTTAGTTTGGTGTGGATGTTGGACAACTGTCTTGACAGGCACCTTGATATCTTTCTGGCTGTATGGATACAGAACGTGCTTATCTTTCTTTGGTGAAGATAAGTCACATGGGTCATGTGATATCCGATTAATGACGTAATTCCATACAGTGACAAAAGCGGCATCCAAATTCAGTTCGTTTTACAGCAGCAAATTGAAAGGTTTCTTTCTTTGTAGCTTGGGCTAAAGGGTCCAGGCTGATGCTAAATCTGCTTCTCATGGTGCTGTTTCCCAGCTTGCTCCCTAATTTCGGAAAACCTGAGACTCGCTGATTCCGGTTTGGGGAAGATGTCCTTGCCTGGGACATAGATGAATCCAGCCCATTTGAATCTGGAGTCCTAAACGTGGCTTCTCTAGGTACAGGAGTATCTCTATATTATATGTAAGACCCTTCCTGTTTGTTTCTCCTTTCACCCTGCTTTGCTGAGTAGATATATGTGATATATTATTCTCAGCATGGGACATGTGTTTATACAAGGTGTAATGGCTAAATTGTCGCCATTTTATATTTTTAATTTTGGGTATGTGTGTTGTTTGTTTTGTCGACTGCACAGTATAGTAGGGTTAGTTGGGCACCGTTTGTGAGAAAAAGAGCACCATGACGCAATTCACTCCACGACCCCATTACACCTTGTATATAACCACCTAATATCCCCAGACTGTAACTCTATTGATTATTATGTGGGGTGCAGTTGACCAAGAGACCAACAAAATTCTTGTAACACAAAAGATGAACTGAAGACAAGGGTTATGGCAGCATTCACCGACTGTTCAGAAGAATTGCAGGACATTCCGAAGAGTCATCTGGAGTAACTGGACAAAGACTGATGTCATGGTGTGAAATAATCGTCGTTACTGGACGAACACTGAATACACGATACCAAATAATCGTCGTAAATGGGCGAAGACTGAAGGCATGATACCAAATAATCGTCATGACTGGACGAAACTAAAGGCACGGTACCAAATATCGTCGTAACTGGACGATGACTTAAGGTACGGTAGCAAATAATCGTCATGACTGGGCGAATAATTGAAGGCACCGTACCAAACAGTCTTCGTAACTGGATGAATACTGTAGTCACGGTACCAAATAATCGTCGTAACTGGATGAAAACTAAAGACACGGTACCAAATAATTGTTTTCCTTTGTCCCACTTTTCTTCAGTCTGTCCTGTGAGTGTCAGATTTTGCAAGCCCCTTTTCCTCATTACGTGCCCTATAAATTTAAATTGTCTCTGAAGTTAAGAGCTGAAGCAAAAGATTGCAAACGGCTTCCAACACAACGGCTGACAGACAGAGGCGGCTTTCTCTTGTGGAAATTTGAGTGGCTGGGAATTTGTCATTGTAAAATTATTCTAACCATCCCCACTAAAAATGAAAAGAAAGCAGATATAGTGTAAATCCATTTTTTTTTATATTCCTGAAATTGTTGAGGTAATATACAATTATTTTTGAAGTCCAGTTTCTTATTATGAAGAGAGTTTTCCCACGACAGGAAATAGACTCAATACAAGAAGATTTCTTAATAACTCCGGTTACTACTTCGACTGGTAATGTGTCTTTGACTGCTACGAGGACTATCATGAGGACTGACTACTTGATACGTTGTCCTATTATACCTGGCGAGTTGACACAATATTAGACACATGAATACACGCAAATATTTAACAGAAAAATACTAGGCTCTGTTTGAAAGTGTATTATAGGTTGAGAATCATTTATCCGAAATTCTAGGGACTGAAAGTGCTACAATTTTTAGATTTTTTTTTATTTTGGACCACAAGCTATATAATTTGTATATAGAATCTATAAAATGGATCAGCTTGAGAAAGGAACCCAAGCATAAACACAATATCCCTTTACATTTCATAACACAGTTTATACATACACCCTGAAGGTAGTTTTGTATAAAATTTAATAAACTTTGTGTGTATACAGATACAAGTAATGACGCTAGTAATGTAATGTTCACACGAATTTTTAAGTGGTGAAATTAAGATTTCACATAAAAATAATGTTTTGTACTTTCTCTACGTGTACAAAAACATGATCACTACTTACAAAAAATATATAAATGCAGACTTTTTAACATTTTGAATAATATCTTTACTGAGCACGAAACACTCTGTATGTAATCCTCAAACGAAGGTGTTGCTGTGACGATCGCTAACAAAAGAACTAGCGCCAGTGTAAGCTATGAAGCTGGTCTGGGAACCGTCACCGAGGGCAGATGACGTCACTTACGACAGTGGGACATCACCATGGACCTTCCCAATGCTTTCTAAAATTTTCCTTTTGTGGCAAGTCATGTAAGCACATGAAAAACTTTCAGATTTGGGAATTTCGGATAAACGATACTCAACCTGTATTGGAAAAGTCTAACATTTATAATCATTTAATAACTAAATGCTTAAAAGCTGAAAATTTGCAGATTGATATTTCGATGTGTGTTTTCATTGCTGTGTAAGATTTATCACTCTCTATAAATTATAAGTAAATTTTACTTGAAGTTGATATCTACTTAGTAGAGATATCATATTAATAATTTTCAATAAATTGACGTTTTTATTCTGTCTGAAATTGATTAATTAATAGACCATGTTCGAATAATGCATTCGCTATAATCGGAATCTATCTAATTTCTTTATTCTAACAAATCTTAACTCATAGAGATTTTACAAAAACTTTTCTTCACAAACACTGCTGGTTGCCGAAAACGTATGCAAGGCCATTTTGGGGGGTTCACTCATATTTTAACCACTCTTTTGGAACCTCTGCTACAAATGATGAAAATTAGGTATTTCTTATTATTAATGAATTCACCTCAAGCAAGGCGATAATGCCATCTAAGAAGAGGTTACTGAGAGTGAAGGAGATGAAAAGAATGTAGAAGGAACTGGAAACCCAATCCTAAACAGGAAACAAGGAATAAACCTCTACTCCTGTTCAGAACACTGGGGAGGATTGTGAACCCAAAGATAGGCCATAATTCACCCCAAGCAAGGCGATAATGCCACTAAGACGCAAGGGTCTACTGGGAGTGAAAGAACCGGAAACCCAATGCTAAACAGGGAACAAGGGATAAAACTTTACTTCTAGTCAAAAGGCCGAGGAAGACTATGAACCGGAAGATAGGTTCGCCTATCGTCCGGTTATATATATGGAATTCGTCGGTCTCGAGAGACCCTCTGGATCTGCGCCGAAAAAGTTATGCCTCAGTTACTGATGGCAGCGCAGCATCTGTTATGGCTGTACAGGCCCAAACGGAGGTGACAGTTTCGATTGCAACCAATGCATATGAAGACGCTCTCCCTCCAAGTGTAAATCGCGTCTCCAGCGTGAGCGATTGTTGGTGACGTCTTCCCACCTCTCGGTGTCCATCTCCATCGCCATCATGTTACTTTTGCAGACGTCCTTGAAGTGAAGATGAGGTTACCCTCATGCCGATGGCCACTTCCCCGTACAGAAGGACCTTCGGAATCCTCTCTCATCAGTAGACTGTTGCTTTCCGTGTTTTGACGTCACAGTGAGGCGACACTGGAGTGTCACTCTCCAGGGCAGGGTTTTATGACAGATCGGCGGTTGCCTATGTAGCATATCTGTTTTTCCCCCTCCACCGATGTTGTCCAAGGGAAAAGTAGAGTCCAATAGAACTTGGCATTAACTTCATTGCAGGAATTGCCAGAACGAAGTGGAACATCGGATTGTCTTAGGGGCTCTGGCTTAGGATTTGTCCCCAGGGTTAACTCCCGAATGGCATATACCAGGAAACACCAAATGGCGCAGCACATTTCCACAGCTTTTGTGTAGAATGAATATTTATTTTTTTATTTGATATTATTTCTTATTAATATAACTGTTACATTTAGTTGGCGTACGTGTTTGAAATATATATATATATATATATATATATATGATGGACTCTCCCGTCGAACTCGACGTATGAGGGTCAGGCAGATCAGCTCCCAGAAACCCCGACACTGACACATGAGATTTGATTATAGTGGTGAAGGTTTTTTGGAGGGACGAATACAGGGACCTGGTGCAGCGAATGCCACAAGGTCCCCAAACGACCCTCCGCAGGTTTTCAATTCAGAGTTGTCCTTCTCCTAGACCAGTTGCCATCCAAGGCTATAGAACCCAGTCTGTCCTGCTATTTACCCATAGTTGGAGGGAGAAGAAGAGGATTCACACCTTTCCCAAGAGTATTAGCACGTAAGTGAATGTAATGGATTCGACTGGAATTCGAACTCGGCTCTCCGATTCCTCAATCCAAGCCGTTATCCATTACTCCACCAAAATTGACATCTACCAACCGTGGTGTTTAAATGTAGTTTTCCCAAGATAACACAGGTTCGACCGCTGTCGGGAGGCACAATTCTTCACCTTTCGATTACCTAGGATTTTAGATGTCAATTACATTTAAAAATAACACACACACACACACACACACATATATATATCTGTAGGATATTTTTTTATCTCTTTGCCTATCGAACTTATGTATTTGAATGATATAAATTATTATTTGTTAATTCTAATATTTTAGGCAACAAATTAAATAAACAAGTTTTAAACACTTTGAATCATTACCACGAGAACGCGAATTAACGATCAGATTGTATTTGCACCTGCATGAAAGTCTGAGTCGTGCTATTAACGTTGGACATTATGTATATTCACTAATATATATATATATATATATATATATATATATATATATATATATTCATACATGTTTCATTAAATAATATAGATAAGTGTTGTCTATATATTTTATGTAAGTTCTTTTCATATCGTCTGATAAGCTTAATAACATTATCATTAAACAATGAAAGAAAATCACAATATTGATACATATTTTTTAATCCAATCTAAGCTTTCGGCTTACATAAGCCATTATCAAAGATGACAATTACACAATATATTAACCTGAACAAAATAAACTATGAAATCTCCACAAATATCCTTAAATGCCTATAATTAGTAACAGAAGCCATTGGTTCATACCAACGGCTTTCCATACTCAATACTCATCGGATTCACTCTCGCGTGGTCATGTGTGACGTCATGAGCTGTTGTGCGATTTTCGCTTTCAGCGTTTTATATGCACGTGTTTATCGTTGCTTGGAAATCATCCATGTAAACAAAAACAGACTATCATCAATTTCTTGTTCGTGTATTGCTTAAATATATTGTGTAATTGTCATCTTTGATAATGGCTTATGCAAGCCGAAAGCTTAGATTGGATTAAAAAATATGTATCAATATTGTGATTTTCTTTCATTGTTTAATGATAATGTTATTAAGATTATCAGACGATATGGAAAGAACTTACATAATATATATAGGCAACACTTATATTATTTAATGAAACATGTATGAATGAAAAAATGCTGCCTAAATACACACAATATATATATATATATATATATATATATATATATATATATATATATATATATATATACAAAAGAAGCTATACCTAAGGTTTAAAATGCATTTTAAAAAAGAAAAAAAAAATTCTTGAGACCTATATTTTAGTTTTAATTGCAAGCTAATAGATTAAATTTAATATTCACACTAAGCAAATCACTTTGCTGTATTTCAAACCGAAATTAAATTGGTTGGAATTTTTTGAATTCTAAAATTGTCCATATTGACATTTCTGTCAACACAGCTTAAGTCTCTTTCTTAAAAAATATTTAAAAATAAAATATAGGTTTCTGAAACGTTATTTCGAGGAATATTAACTGATGTAAATTGATCTGAATTAAAACAAATATTAGTTACTTTTATTAATTACACTATTTATATTTGCACTGTTGTCTACGTCTTTGTTGTTATCACAAAGCTTCGGTCGTTGTGCCCTCCAGCCTTCCAGAAAAAACTATTCAGAAAGAAATAATTTACTTTTTTAGCTAAAAAGCACATTTTTTTAGAACACAGAGGTGTGTGTTTTATGAGATGTTGACACATCTTTCAATAACTTGATGTTTGCGAGATTTATGAAAAGAGGAAACCCCAAAAATACTTGTAGTAAAAGAATGACATGAAGAATACAATGTCAACTTGTAGTAAAAAATGACATGAAGAATACAATGTCAACTTGTAGTAAAAAGTGACACGAAGAATACAATGCCAACTTGTAGTAAAAGAATGACATGAAGAATACAATGTCAACTTGTAGTAAAAAATGACATGAAGAATACAATGTCAACTTGTAGTAAAAAAATGAAATGAAGAATACAATGTCAACTTGTAGTAAAAAAATGACATGAAGAATACAATGTCAACTAGTAGTAAAAAATGACATGAAAAATACAATGTCAACTTGTAGTAAAAAATGACATGAAGAATAAAATGTCAACTTGTAGTAAAAAATGACATGAAGAATAAAATGTCAACTTGTAGTAAAAAATGACATGAAGAATACAATGTCAACTTGTAGTAAAAAAATGACATGAAGAATACAATGTAAACTTGTAGTAAAAAAATGACATGAAGAATACAATGTCAACTTGTAGTAAAAAATGACACGAAGAATACAATGTCAACTTGTAGTAAAAAATGACACGAAGAATACAATGTCAACTTGTAGTAAAAAAATGACACGAAGAATACAATGTCAACTTGTAGTAAAAAATGACACGAAGAATACAATGTCAACTTGTAGTAAAAAATGTCACGAAGAATACAATGTCAACTTGTAGTAAAAAATGACATGAAGAATACAATGTCAACTTGTAGTAAAAAATGACATGAAGACTACAATGTCAACTTGTAGTAAAAAATGACATGAAGAATACAATGTCAACTTGTAGTAAAAAATGACATGAAGAATACAATGTCAACAACTTTTCTTAGAATTGTTTAACTATCCAGTAATCTTTAAAATTTTTAATATTTTACTGAATTTTAGGTATATTGGCTTTATAACCTTACTTAGGAAGACTCTTGTTGAGGAAACGTTATAAAATTACCATTACATTTTAACTTTACTATAGTTACCACTCTTATTTCCTGATAATGTCATCTATGGACGTCCGTAATTACAAAAATCGGCACGTTTATACACGCATTAAAAAATTTCGAAATTCTTTTTAAATAATACTGGGGGTCGCTGAAGTGTAGTAAGCTTTTCCATTTACGATTAGTAAATATAGTTTTTATTTAATAATATCATTTGACCACTACAAATTAGTACAGAAGTTTAAAAGTTTATAAATTCTAATTAAAATTTAAAAAAATGAAAGCAATTCTTGTAAAATTCATTATTAATTGAATTCTTTAAAATCATAAGACAATAATGTCCCTAATATATGTTATTCATAAAAGCAATTAAATGCTTTTCTGATTAAAAAATAATGTTTTAGTTTTATTACATTTTTTATTTTATTATTCCGAGCAAATCTTCTGTAACTGAGGGTCATGTTTGACCCAAAAAACAAAAAAAAATCATACAGAAATTATTTATTTTAAATTCTCATTGGATTTATAATTCCTAGCGTTACAAAAAAAAGAATTTCTCGAAATTTCATAAGTGTGAAGAAACAAATGTAAAAAAAAAAAAAACAACTTTTGCCAAGATTTTCTAAAAAAGATATTTCAAAAATAATTTAATTCATTTGTGACTAAGTCTTGAAATTTTCTTTAAAATCCGATAATTATCTGATTTTTGCAAGAATTTCGAAATTAATGAGTTTTTCACCGTAAAAAGACAAAATTTCCCATACAAATTCATGGTCCTTCATTGACACCAGAAAAACAAGAATTTTACGCAAAATTTCGAAGGTTCAAAGATGCATTTAAAAAAGTTCATTTTTCTTTTACATTAGAAAATTCTTTGGTCTTTCCTCCTTAAAACAAACATTTTGTTGACGATAAAACTTTGTTTTTAGAGGCATTTTTTTATCATGTACAAGCAATACTCCTTTATTAGCCAGCAAATCTTTGGATAAAAAAATGTGCTTTTTAGCCTGACAAAAAAAAAAACAAAGTTGTGAGATCGAAGTCATTGGAGTCGTAATAGGCTGCAAGACTCGCCAGGCACCGTATGTTCTTGATATTTATTATTTAATAAGCTTAGTTGAGTCACATCGAAAAAAAACTGGAGGGGGGTGAAAAAGTCTGCTTGAAGATAACTGTGTCAGCCATTTAGTGTCTGTGACAGAATTAAAATTTATTTTTGAATGTGTGACTTATTTCGCGGCAAACTGTTTTTTTTCTCTCTCTCCAAAGATTTAGATTTCAATTTGACAAAAAAAAAAAAAAAAGAAAAATAGTCCCACCCCCTTACTTTCTTTATGTCCCGCACCTAAAATACTTACCTCCACCACGTAAGCCGCTTGCATTCTCTGCCCTCTCCGTCTCTGATTTGTTGTTGTCATGGCAACAGGATGAGGGGTTGGTAGGGGTGGGGGACTACCTCTGGGGCTGAGAACCACGGAGAAAGAAATGCATTCCATATGTTAAGCTTGGAGGTTGCATGACGACTGAAAACTCAACTAGTAATTCACATGGTTCTCATCGGCAACAAGGGGGTGGAAAGTCAGAGGAATGGGTAGAGGTTTTGGGCAGGGTCCTGATAGTTGGGGGAGGGTCCGGACACTGAGATGAGAGGGTAGTTGACAGTAAGGGATGATTAGTAGTGAAGGAACGAGATAATCGTGGGGTTGTTTGAGAACACTAAAAAGGGTAAATTTTGAAGAAGTTTAACAGACGTATGTGTGCGAATAACACGGATACACAAGGAGATGTTGAAAGTCGCCGATGTTCTGAGAACTTAAATCGATTACTAGGTTACTTATTTTAGGGCATCATTTTACTTACAATAATTGCCACGTGACGCAAATAATAGTCAGTGCAATATTTAAACAAATTAACCGTAAATAATCAACGGTACATTTTTAGTTTTATAGTCATCTGTCACTTATTAGTTACCTCCAAATAAAAACTAATAATACCCAACCTAAGATTTAAATGAAATTAGTTTTTATTTTTTAAAAAGGAAGAAGCTTTCTTGAAGCTTTTATTTTAATTTTAATTTCAAGCTGCGAGATTAAATTTAATATTTCCAATGAGCAAAATACTTTGCTCTATTTCAAAACAAATTTAAATTGATTGGAATCATTTTTTAAATCGTTAAAACTGGCTGATTTTCGCAATATTTTAAAAATCTGTCAGTATTATAACATAATTCTATTTATTAAAAAAATCTCACAAAAATAATGTATTTTTCTGAAACTTTATTTAACGAAAATTAACTAATTTAAAGTTCAATTAACCTGATTTGAAACAAATATTTCTTACTTTTAGTTTATTGCAGAAAAGCATTTAACACGTAGGTGTGTCTTAACACGTAGGTGTTGAAATTGACAACTATGTCAATAGACTTAGTGAATTTTTTATGCGGGACATATTTGTAAAATTTTTGGATTATAAAGTGAGCACCTTTTTTATAAAATGTTTATCTACTCAGTAATCTTAAAAATTTAACAATGTATTCTAAGTAATTTAATATTTTATTGAATTTTCGGTACTTTGGCTTTAAATTTACTAACCACTTGTTTTCTGATATTTTCTGATCATGGACTTCAATATTTGCCAAAATTGGAACGTTTACACACAAAAAATGCAAAATTCTTTTAAAAATCTGTCTATATTTCTGAGATGAGGTATTATGTACACTATTTACATTATTTGGACTATTGTCCTGATCTTTTTTGCTATATTTATCACAACGTTTCGGCCATTGTACTCTCCGGCCGTCTTCAGGTGGTTGGAATGTCGAACTGAACCCTTTATTTCGCTCACTGGGGTAGACTGTTCTAGTTCCACGTGTCATGTTTAATGGATGTCAGTTATCAGTTATGTCCTGTTAATTCCCCTTTCCAAGTTTCCACCGCCTTAACCAGGTATTGAACTCACACTCTTTGGGTCCTGTCACTGGATCTAACCAACATTATTATAAACCTAATGTCTTCAGCAAACATTTTTTACCTGTGCTCATATTGCAATTTTTGCTGTTATCATTGCATTCTTTTTAAAATACAAGGGAGGGGGGGTCATTGAATTGTAGTAATTATATTTCAGTTTCAACTCTGGGTGTGATGCATGTTTTTCATGTACTTGTTGTTGTTTTTGGTTATTTTTTTTTATAGGAGTAGATAGGCTTTCCTATTGCCTGGTCAGTACTCCTTCCCCTTCTCTTGAACAGGAGTAGAGACTCATTCCTTGTTTCCTCTGGCATCTATAGTGGTGTTGTCAGGAATCTCTTGTGATATGTGTGGATGATGGCAACGTCTCTTCATACTGAAGATATGGGGTTGGTAGTTTTCTGGTTGCTGTTTCCGACTGGTAGTTAGAATCCTGAACTCTTGTGTAGAGTCTTGAGAGGCTGTTGTGATCAACATTTGCATTTATGATAAGTAAATATAGTTTTTATATATAACAATATCACCTAATTGCTACAACATATATATTGTGTAGTAACTTCTATGTGCCATTTCCTTGCAGGACTTGAGCTATCATGACCCTCCACAACTTCCTATTCTTTGTAGCTCTAATCAATGTTTGTGTACTTACTATACTTCTCAGTCCCTGTTCTGAAATCCATTTGCACAAGTTCGTTAACTAGGTTGATTACGGCTCTCCACAACTTCATATCCTTTGTAAATGTAAGCAATGTTTGTCTCCTTACTATCCTTCTCAGTTCCTGTTCTGAAATCCATTTACACAAGTTCGTTAACTAGGTTGATTATGGCTCTCCACAACTTCCTATCTTTGTAAATGTAAGCAATGTTTGTCTCCTTACTATCCTTCTCAGTCCTTGTTCTAAAATCTATTTACACAAGTTCGTTATCTAAGTCGATCATGGCTCTCCACAACTTCCTGTCCTTTGCAGCTCTAAGCAATGTTTGTCTCCTTTCCTGTTCTGAAATCCATTTACACAAGTTCGTTTTCTAAGTTGATTATGGCTCTCCACAACTTCCTGTCCTTTGCAGCTCTAAGAAGTGTTTGTCTTCTTACTATCCTTCTCAGTCCTTGATCTGAAATCCATTTACACAAGTTCGTTAACTAGGTTGATCATGGCCCTCCACAACTTCCTATCCTTTGTAAATGTAAGCAATGTTTGTCTCCTTACTATCCTTCTCAGTTCCTGTTCTGAAATCCATTTACACAAGTTCGTTAATTAGGTTGATCATGGCCCTCCACAACTTCCTATCTTTGTAAATGTAAGCAAAGTTTGTCTCCTTACTATGCTTCTCAGTCCTTGTTCTGAAATCCATTTACACAAGTTCGTTATCTAAGTCGATCATGGCTCTCCACAACTTCCTGTCCTTTGCAGCTCTAAGCAATGTTTATCTCCTTACTATCCTTCTCAGTCCTTGTTCTGAAATCCATTTACACAAGTTTGTTATCTAAGTCGATTATGGCTCTCCACAACTTCCTGTCCTTTGCAGCTCTAAGCAATGTTTGTCTCCTTACTATCCTTCTCAGTCCCTGTTCTGCTATCCATTTACACTAGTTAACTAGGTTGATCACGGCTCTCCACAACTTCCTATTCTTTGTAGCTGTAAGCAATGTTTGTCTCCTTATTACCCCTTCCAGTCCATTTTCTGCCATCCATTTCTACAAGCTCGTTAGATAGTTTAATCATTGTTTCTCTCTGCTGTACATGTTTTCAATATGTCCTGAGAGTAACATAATTCTCCAAGCCCTCATTCCTTTTGTCTCCAAAATTTAAACTTTCACTTTTAAGTGTAAGTACCCTTTTAGTGGCAAATGTTCAGATGAGTGCCATTCTTTTGTTCCATCAGTTGCGGATTTTAAAGCTAGAACATACCATGCTACATCCAGAGTCGACACCCCACTCCCACATTTCCTCTGTATTCCAATTGTAAAGAGGAAGTCCTATCCTGCTTTTTTCTCCAAGATCAGCTACTTTGTGTAACAGATTCCTGCATGGATCCTTTGCATATAAAACTCTGTAAGTCAAGGGTCAACCATTTGTTAACTTTATCTTCCCTAATCTACACTTCTTTCTATCTTTCCTTGCACTCATCATTCAGTAACCCTCCTCCTTGAGTGGCTCTCGAGCCTTGCACAGGTGGAATTTCTATAAAATATCCTCGTTGTTCACATGTTTAGTCCATGGTATTCTCTTGCATCTGTCTGTTTTGAGTCTAGTCTTCATCAGCAAAGCATTCACTGATGACACATGCTGTCATCTGTAACCACTATAGCCACTACTTCTTAAAGATTGCTGTTTATAGATATATTTAACCTTGTTGGCATCATGTATTTTACAAGTAGATAAATAAGTTAGCATTACTGTCAGTTGAAATTTATAAAATCTTTATTCTCAAGTCTACTCAATAATGGCATCCCAAATTTCCAGGAATTGGTTCTATAAAGGCAGGTGATCTTAAGGAACCTATTCTGCTTATTTTCTTTTCAATCTGAGAATGGATACAAATCACTTTATCGTATCAAAAAGAATTCAACCATTTTGATAATTTAATAGAAATCATTTATTTATTAAGATATTTTCAGATTGAAATTCTGTTCTCATCCTATTTCTCTTCAGAAGTATGATGCTTTTTGACGCTAGTGTCATCAGTTCGGTTTATAGTTTCTTAGCCAAATTCAAACTAAATAGCTGAAATTGCTCAAAGATCCAATGGAAAACCTATCAAAAGATAGAAGATTTGCCACATTTTTAACAAAAGATGATTACTTTTGTCAGAATAAATTATATTCATCACAAAAAATCCTCTTTCAGAATTTACAGCAATCGTATTAGCTGTTTGGCCATTAATATAGAAGATTATTTATGGATAATCCAATAAACGTTTCCCTAAGCTTTTATAATTTTAAGAATTGGTTCGTGTGAACAGGTAGGTTGTCACCACTGAGTCTACTGTTATCATATTTATGGAAGTTTCTTTCACAAACATTTGTTTAATGCGGTGTGGAAAGTAAATATCTTTCTATCATTATTTTCGCTTTTAGTTACATGTGCTGCACATTTTCATCATTGCTGCTCTTGGAAGTCTTCAAGTGATGTGTTTTCTGTAACTTGGTTAAGCTCTTTGGGATTTTGAAGTGCTAGCAGCAACATGCTCCACAACTGAGTTGATATAAGCATGTCAGAGTTGCCTTGCCAAGGGGGATGCAGGTTCGAGTCCTGCCAGAAAGTGCATATTTTTCTTTAATAAGATTTTAGGCTGATAGACAAAAATAATTAAGTATAATGTTTAATAAATACAGATATCCACTAAAAATAACATTTTAGTAATAAAATCTATAAGGAACTATAATTCTGGAAAGTGAAAAGTTCACTAAGTGAAATCCTCTATCTTGACTGACTCTCGAGCCTTGTACTGGGGGAATTTTAATGAAAATGAAGTTCCTATTTCCTTTAAAATATCCACATGTTCTTCTATGCTATTCTCAACATCTTTTTGTCAAACAACATCTCCATTGTTTTGTGCCTTTTTTTTTATCTGCGAGAAAATTGTCCAGCATTCACTGATAAAACTCTCTCCTGGCATCTTGTAATCTTCGATCAGTGACCCTCTCTCACTGCAGCTACTCAATTGGTTGATTGATTTGTTTGTTTTTTTTATGGTTTATCAATCTTTTGCAGGTAATTATTTAAAATCAGAAAATATTTTAAGATTGCAAGAATATTTTGGCGCTAATAATGATTTACTGATACAAGTCTTACTAATTAATCCATGGCTGGGGGAGAAGAGGTGACTTCATACCTTTCACAAGGGTACTTGCATATAAATGAATATAACGAACATGACTGGAATTGAAACTCAGCTTTTCAATTTTCAATTCTGAGTCATTATCTGTTACACCACCAGCACATCCACACTTACAGAACCTGATATTCCCAAGTAGTCACCCATCTAGGTACTGACCAGGCTCAGTGTTACTTAACTTTGGTGATTGTATGAGTACCAGTGTCTGTCTATATTTCTGAGATGACATATTGTAAATATTTACACCATTTACATTGTTTTTGCTGTTGTCCTCATTCTTATTGTCATATTCATGATGTTTCAGTCACTGTACTCCCCGGTCGTCTTCAGGATCAGTCTATATTTCTGAGATGAGATATTGTAAATATTTACACCATTTACATTGTTTTTGCTGTTGTCCTCATTCTTATTGTCATATTCATGATGTTTCAGTCACTGTACTCCCCGGTCTTCTTCAGGATCTGTCTATATTTCTGAGATGAGATATTGTAAATATTTACACCATTTACATTGTTTTTGCTGTTGTCCTCATTCTTATTGTCATATTCATGATGTTTCAGTCACTGTACTCTCCGGTCTTCTTCAGGATCTGTCTATATTTCTGAGATGAGATATTGTAAATATTTACACCATTTACATTGTTTTTGCTGTTGTCCTCATTCTTATTGTCATATTCATGATGTTTCAGTCACTGTACTCTCCGGTCTTCTTCAGTATCCGTCTATATTTCTGAGATGAGATATTATAAATATTTACACCATTTACATTGTTTGTCCTCATCTTCATTGCCATATTCACAATGTTTCGGTCATTGTATGCTCTGGCTTTCTTCAGGTGATTGGAATTTTGAACTGAACCTTTTATTTCATTTAAATAGGGTAGTCTGTTCTAGTTCCACATGCCATGTCTCTTTACGGATGTCTCAGTATCAGTTATCTTCCTTTAACCCAACTCTCCAAGTTTCTGTTCACATGGCCCAGAGGATAAAAGCATTGGTTGAATTCAGTGACTTGACTCAAAGAGTTATGAGTTCAATATCTGGCAACAGCAGAGGTGAACAAAAACTAGGAGCATTGAGTTAAAGGGGGATAACTGATAGTGAGACATCCGGAAGAGGCATGGCATGTGGAACTATAACAATCTATCCTGGTAGGTGAAATAAAGAGTTCAGTTCAACATTCCAATCACCTGAAAAAGGCCAAAATGTTGTGAACATAGCAACAAAGATAAGGACAACAGTCCGAACAATGTAAATACTGTAAATGGGGACCAGTGTATCAACATAACATGGCCATGGGCCTCACTGCTACTCAAAGATGTCTGTCTGTCTGTATATTTAACCTTGTCAAAATCACATATTTTACAAGTACATGACTTGAAGTAGCGATTATGGGATGGTAAAGATTTGTTCCAGCCCTATGGGTTTGCTCTAGAGCAGCGTTTCTGTTGGGGCGGACCCACCTTCACAACCACAATAGACTGATCCTATTATTATAAATAGAACAGTAGTTCTAGAGACTGTGAGCAGTGTAGTGCAGTGCAGAGTGAGACTTCTGTAGTGATCAGTTACACTTCCGTTTCTCGACCGGAAGATACCGTTGGACTTTATTACTATTACTTATTGTTACTACTAACCTACGTTCGTTCTACTACTAATCTCTCTGATGTAAATACCTCACTGAATATACCAGTATTTTTCCCTACGACTGTGTTTGTTCGTTATTACCATATACTCACGTGGAAACACTCAACATCTCAACAGTTTCCCAACCTTTTCTCAAACAGTGCCCCCTTTGGGCACAAACTTTTTATCAACGAACCCCCACACCTGTTAAATTATGAATATTATACTGAATTCATATTTCATAGCAAGACAAGACTTAGGTACTAGTGCAAAAATACTGTTTTCATTTCTATTAGAAATGCTAATGATTAAAATCCTAAAAATAACTTTTATTTGATAGCTTATCTCAAAGTTTTCAATACAATGGTTGACTTTGGTGCTTTACTCTGCCTAAGAGGCTCTTACTCTAGGTTTCATGCTTCTTGGAAGTATAATCGTAAAAATCACCTTTTGTTTTCTAATCTGCAGGTACTTTCTTTGTTTAGTAAGAAGCTCTGTAACTGCATTGAAACCACATTCAGCCAGAGAGGAAGATGGAAAAAGCAATGAAGAAATATTTGGTAGCTTTCCACAGCACTTTCGGAAATTTCCTTTTGTAGCCAATATTGAATAATTTTTTAAAATCTTAAAAAAATGGATACATCCCCACCATCACTTGAGTATGTTCACTGCACCCCCCCCAATTAAATAAAAAAAACTCCCAGTGCCCTCTTCTAACATAACAGAGCCCACAAGGGAGCGCTGTCACCCACTTTGGGAAACACTGCTCTAGAGCCTCCATACCAGTAATGTTTATACTGACTCAGTTCGGTTACTGACTCAGTCAATTGCCAGAGACCACCTTTAAGAAAATTTGTATACTTAAGCAGATGAGAAGAAAAAAAAAAGGCACTCTTCAGCTGAATGCAAAAAGAAATGAAAAGACAAATGGAGAAAAGAGTGTTGTCCAGAAGAAATAACTAGTGTTTACTTTCCCAACTCATATTCTAGGGAAAATTATGACAATTTGGAAAACGTTTTCATGGGATACGTTTTGTCATTCAAGACTTCATTGGACTAAAGTGATATTTATATTAATGCGACTACAAATGCATTTAAAGGAAAGGAAAGTGCATGCTGAGAATTTTGAATTAAAATTTTTTTTTTTTCAATATATGTTTTGGCTTTTGTAGTCTAGCCCAGTGTTTCTTAACCTTTTGAAGCAACGGCACACCTAGGAGCAAATGAAAATATCACAGCACACTTAGCAAAATTTTTAAAGGTTATTTTAAAAAGTTAATATTTAAACAAAGTATTTAAAATAACATAACTAAAGAACAGTGAAAAGAATTATTTGAAAAAGGTTAATACTTATTCATTTATTCAAATAGTAATACTGTAGCATTACTACTTCCACACACATATAATATTTCGCAGGACACATAAGGGGATCGGCATGGTGGTTGAGAATGTTTTTATCATTTCTGCAATTAAATATCCCACATTGTGATAACAGATGTGCCAAGAAAGATGAAATGTCAGAATCTGAATGTAAATTTGCTGTGGTGGATCTAGTAATCAAAGCACTTTCTATACATTTTCATCTTAGTAAATTGTTTTCTCTTTTAATTAGAGTTGCATTTTTTAAATCAGAATTAGAGTGAGCAATTAATACATTGAACGTGTTCTTTTATAAAAGATCCCTTTTGTGTTCATGTAATGTATAGAAAGTGCTTTAATCAATAGATTATCCACAGTAGATTTACATCCAGTTCTTATAACATTGGACCAGTTTGGCAGGTCTTTTATTATCCAACTCGTATTGCATGTGTAGCACTGAAAATATATTTTTGCTTCGTATTCCTAAGGTGAGTTTTTTTTTTTGCATTTAAATGCAATGTCAGTTGCCATTTTCTGTCTTCTTGAACTCTGTTCCTTTCTTGTCCTTTCTTCACTCCTCATCATTTTCAGTCTTCTCATTCTCTTTCACTTTCACTTCCTGTAACCTCCCCCCCCACCTCCTGCGTTCTAGTAGGATTATTGCCTTGCATGGGGTGAAATGATTAAAAAAAAAAACAATATGTTTCAAAATTTCCAAGTTTTTAACTAGAGTCAAGAAAATATGAACTTTAAGAAAAATGACAAGATTTTAGAGAAAATGGATTCAAAAACGAAATTTATACTTAACATCAGGAAGGGGTAGTTGAAATTTCTGGGACATGTAATGAGGAAGGAGGGCTTGGAAAACCTGATACTCAC
>OZ038502.1:90431635-90479135 GCA_964036315.1 Acanthosepion esculentum | reverse complement strand
CTTAACAATGATAATAATAATATTAATAACAACAATAATCAATTTGCATTTTAATCAGTGGAATGTCCACCACTACAAAAAGATCTTGTTTGATTTTGAAAATGATTTAATAAATATTGTAAATAAAATTGAAACAAGAAAAAACAACAGTAAATTTTAAAACCAATTAACAAATGACATAAATTCAATAGATAAATAAATCAAATCAACTATTTATTCAAGCAGAGAAATCAGAAACAATCTATAAAATGGAACCTACCAAATATAACTCACTAATTGAAAAAGAGGTGAATAAGTTTCACAAAACATCCAACAATGAATTAGAAAATAATATAAACAAAGAATCAAAAACTGTTGTAACAAAATTAAAATCAGATAAGAGAATTAAACAATTAATGAAAATAGAAACATTTATTAAATTAAAAAATCATAACGATAATTTTCTAAACAAACCTTCATGTAGATTATTAAATGCTACGATGACATAAGAAAAATAAGTAAACAAACAGAAAAAATATGTCTGAAATTAAGAAAAATATTAAATATAAATCAATGGAAGCAGACAAAAGAAACCATCAATTGGTTCAACAATATTACAAAGAAAACAATTGCTCTTTTATAGAAATAAATATAAAAGACTTATTCCTCCATTATCACACGTATCTATTAAATAAAGGATTAAATTTAACAATACAACACATAAACATTCAAGATGAATTAGACATAATTAATCATTGTAGAAAATCGTTATTGTACTACAACAATAAAATATGGCTAAACAAGAATAATAGTAATAATAATGATGAGAACTTTGACGTAACAGTAGTTTAAATGAATTGAAAAACACTTCCCTAAAAATAGAAAACTATCAAAAATCATTAATAAAAATACAATTAAAATCAGTTATAGTTGTATGAATAATTTGAAGAAAATAATAAATAAACGTAATAAAAACATATTATACAAAATATTAGTAATTACAAATAACACAAACCCAGAAAATATCAACAACAAATGTAACTGTCAAAATAAAGATAACTGCCCATTTAATAATAAATAGTGTGAAAGATTCAGAAAAAGATCGATGAATCAAATGATGATTTCAAAGGTACAGCAGCTCAGAAAACTCAGATTGTTCTGATAAGAAAAGAACTGCTGAATTGGTGAGGGCCTCAGGCTCAAAACAGAGGCCTACATCAAGTGCCTTAAGAAGGTAGTGCTGCCCTAAGAGGGTGCCTACAGGATAATAATTTCCCTCATATATATATATATATATATATATATATATATATATATATATATAAGTCAACACTTAGAGGCGACAGTCTGTTGCATGCTAGATTCAATCGTCAGGCCACCTAGCATGAAACAGACTGTCGCCTCTAAGTGTTGACTTCTATGTTCACTTTTATATTTACACACGCTCTGTCTCTGATATTGAGCACTTTATCCCATAAATATAGCACACTTTAAGACTATATTTCTTCATATATATATATATATATATATATATATATATATATATATATATATATATGGTAATGAAAGATTGTCCTCATAAGCTTCTTATAATATGTAGATATCATAGACCAGTGAAAGAAATTCGAGACATAAAAAAAGCAACAAAAATAATAATGATGACGATAAAAACTAACAATATTTATTGTATATCAGTCGGCCTTTTGACCAAATGGAAGCATGTTGAGAAAGATTTTAAAAATCAAAATTTTCAGACATGCCTCTATCCTTTCTGAACAGAAATGAAAAATGAAGTGAGACTTTCTTTGCCTGTAGGGGAATTTGTTATTTTTTTTTGGTGGGGGGGGGGGGTCCACCCCTGCATGTTACTAAAGAGATCAGATATTTTTTGGCTAGTTGTTTGCCATTATGAAGGTATTTGGAGCGATCACGTATGATGACAGCGTTACACCTCCATTCATCTTCCCACATGACCTCAGACTCAACACAAGAGCCTACATCAAGCACCTGGGTGAAGAAGGTAACTGCTGGAAGATCCTATGTCTGGCAAGCAGGAGAACCCAGTCATTGCTGTTAGACAATTTCTGAAACCACATCACCCCTTATACCTAACTCCCCAGACCGCAACCCCCTTGATTATTATGCGTGAGGCGCAGTTGCATGAGAGACCAACAAAACTCCTTGTAACACTAAAGATGAACTGAAGGCAAGGATCCTGATAACATTCACCAACTTAAAAAAGGAGACCATCCAGAAGAGTTGCAGGAGATTCCGAAGTCATCTGGAGGCCATGGCTAAAGCCAATAGCGATTTTATTGAATAAATTTACTCTTTAGTATTTCAAGATATTTTAATGTAATTTTGGTAAATATATCTGTTAAAATGAGATGTCAGTATTATTTTCATTTTTTGTGTCATTTAGATGAAAATTTATCCACCGCATCCTCTCTGTGTGTGCGTATCTATCAATATATATATATATATATATATATATATATATATATATATATATATATACACACCCACACACACACAGGTCTCACCATGATTGATTTGTCAGAAAGGCGACTCCCTGATGTTATCGAGGTTGATCCCAGCGTGTGGCACATTTGGAAAATTCCTGAAAATCATACCATGTGTTGACCCAAGCCTTGTGGGTGAAATTTGATAGACAGAACTCTTGGGTGCCATCGGTAGCACTGCTAGCACAAAGCCACAATTAATTGTGGCCAAGGGCTTGAGCATGCTGTCCTTGTTCAAATTGTTGATCACACTAGATAACACGCTCTCTCCCAGAAACTGTAACTAAGGCCTGCTCAGCATAGTTGTACAATAAACCACTTTGGCTCTGTGGGTGTTGAGCAAACACAAATGTGCCTGAGTGAGCGTCTGCAATAGGGATTGGCTAGCTGTCCTAATAGATGGGTATTCTCAAATACGAGTGGCCAGCTATATCTATCTATCTATCTATATATATATATATATATATATATATATATATATATATATATATATATATATATATATATATATGTGCGTGTGTGTGTGTGTGTGCATGTTTCATTTAATACAGCAGATAAAAAAAAATTACAAAATATTGAAGGATTGCTGCCCAAATATATATATATATATATATATATATATATATATATATATATATACTTTTAAGGTGTGCTATATTTATGGCATAAAGTGCTCAATATCAGAGATAGAGCATGTGTAAATATAAAAGTGAACATTGAAGTCAACACTTAGAGGTGACAGGCTGAATGAAACAGCTTGTCGCCTGTAAGTGTTGACTTCAATGTTCACTTTTATATTTATATATATATATATATATATGTATATCTATCTATCTCTATATATGGTATATTTGGGCAGCAATCCTTTTATTGAATTCAATACACAATGAATGTTTTGTATGTATTCAATGAAACATGTGTATGTTTTGGAGCACGGATGCCATTGAAGCTGTTCTAAACATTTCATGTTTGTTAATTTGGCGAGATGTTAGTAAGTGGGTTGGGGTCCCAGGGAAACTTCTCAATGTCACCACCTCATATATAATTTAGGTTAAATTTCTTTCTTTTTGAAACAAATTGTTTGGCAATCGGTACTTATGAAATCAAATCACATGATTAATAATAACTTTCAAATATAGAAAACAGATGACATTAATTCTGAAAGGAAAATTGTCCTTCATAGAATTAATTTATGTTAATACACAATTTGCTGAAATACAGTTCAACGACTTTTTAATTTATATGATTACTTTTAAAGGATGCAAGGTGAACTAATGGATAGTGGCTCAGACTGGGGAACTGGAGAGCCAAGTTCGAATTCCTGTTGAGTATGTTACATTCACTTATAAGCAAATATCATTAAGAAAGGCATGAATCCATCTCTTCTCCCTCCTGCTGTAGGGAAATAACAGAACAGTCTGGGTCCTGTAGCCTTGAGTGGCAACCAGTCTTATAGAAGGACAATTCTGATTTCAAAACTTGAATTATCGGCGACTAAATTGGCTCCTCCACCAGGCCCTGGGCTGGTGCGGAGGGTAAGTGGAACCTTAGCAGCATGAAAAACAAGAGCTGTTAAAGAGTAGATGAACTCAGCAGCTATCTCCTCAACTATGGGTTAAATAACCTCACCGGCACAAAATTGGCTAGGTATGGTGAGTACGGCTACACCACTGTTAATCTGGGAGGTGAGGTTCTACTGACAGGACACTGGATTTGGATTTGCGTTTGTAATTATGTTGTTCAGGCCAAATCTGTTTGCTTTAGTCAGTGCTTGAACTTCTTGCGTTTCTCTGTTTGAAAGATTTGCATGAGCAGAAGATGCCTTCCAAAAGCTAAACCAGTGATAGGCAAACTGTGGCCCACATGACATATGCACACAGTCCGTTTGGCTTTCTGAATGGCACACCTAATTTAATGAGGAAAATAACATTTATTAAAATTTGGGGTTTTGTTTCATTCTCACTTGTTCACTCACATTATCTCTCACACAAAGAGAACCACCTCTTAATTACTGATGTTCCCAGGTCTACCCTGACCCGGGGTGGTAGCACCTATTAGGGTCCCAGCTATGGGCAAATAGTTAACCCCCAATGCTTGAGTAATCTTCCTTTCTTATTAATGCCTATTGCATTGTGGGTACAGTTCAGCTAAACTGTAACAATGATTAAGTATGATGATTCTTGAATTTTGTAATCTTTCATTGAAGATAAGGTTCTCAGCATTTTAAACCATTAGCAATTTTAATTAAGGAAGATCATATGTGTAAAAATAGTTTGCTTTAGAAATGAGAAGCCTTCATATTAATTTGTGGTGGACTTCCAAACGAACGTCAGGGTTATCAATGAAATGTTGCAGACTTCCACCACATTTATTTAATTTTAATTAGGAAACCAAACTGACGTGAAGAAAGGGACAAGGCAAAGGTATCATATATATAAAAATTGTATTCAACAATGCATACAATAAAGAATGTGTACGAAAAAGCATGCAATGAGTAAGACGAGAGTTGTCTCTCTTTGACTATTAAAGTTCTCTGAAAAGGAAAGAGTTATTAGTTTGTTATAAATGTTTTAAACAGTTCTGCTGTGCAAGAGGAAAAATTATGTAAGTGTGAAGGCATATGCAGTTTGTGAGTTGAGTGAGAAGATGGGCACATAGCTTCAACTGTCGTGGATTTCTGTGACAGCTAAAGTCTCACTAGTGCGTCTCCTCTTTTCTTTTGCTTTTATAGGTGGTCATTGGATCAGGAGTGCTGCGCAGGAAGAATCATTCTCCACGTGCAAAGAATCTGATTGGTCAATACTGACCAATCAGTGCATGAGTTTCGGGGAGACTTCTGGGAGCCGATTCTCCCAAAAGTGCACAAAATCTACTATATGAAAATATAGTGATTTCAAAATTGTCGCATAAGATAGCAGCGTTGCTTCCTGTCCAATGAATGAATGCTGTTGAAGATTTGAATTTGTAAAGATTTATGTGTGTGTGATGATTGCCATAAATTTTTTTCTCTGGAGAAAATTTTTTTTTCTTTTAAAAAGATTTTTTGTATTTTCAAATGAATATATTGGAAACAAATCACGCCGACCAGCATTGTGGGAATCACAATTGTCATCATCGATAATATTAAGCAAAATCTTCAGTTTTTACATTCTTGAAAAATTCTTTTCTCCAAATAAAAAATAACAATCTTTTCTTTATTTCGAAGTCAAATGCTTACACTTATAATATTCTGTAGTGAAAATGGCCGCTTTACTTTTGACTAAAAATTCCTTTGAATTTTTTAATAGTACGACCAGCTTTTTGATGAGCCATATCTCATGAGGCCCACTGGTCGGAAAAGGTTGCTTATGCCTGAGCGAAACAAAGTATTAAGAAATATGAACATTTCAAAATAAAAAATAAAAAGAGTGCCGAACTGCTACATAATATCAGTCTTCCAGTATGGCAGTGAATGTTAGGCTATTTCCTTGCAGATGAAGAGTAGACTAGAGATATAGTTCCACAGAAGCATACTGACAGAACATTTGAGAAATGTGGAAGTTTGAAGGAAAATGAGAACAAAGAGCATGCTTGTCCTTAGGATCAGGATGAAACAGTTGAATCTCTTGGACACATTGAGTAAGGGGGCTTGGAGAATTGGACACTCACAAGACATATTCAAGTCAAGTGAGGCAGAGGAAAACATATAACAAATATAAATGGATGGCAGTGCAGATAGTAAGGGGATAAACCTTGTTTTGAGTTACAAAGGATAGGAAGTTGTGGAGAGCCCCGATCGCCCATATCTGGAAATTGTGAGTAAAATAATTAACAAGCTTATGTAAATGAATGGCAGAACATGGACTGGATAGGATAGTAAGGGGATAAAAACTGCTTTGAGTTTTAGGGGATAGGAAGTTGTGGAGAGCCAAGAATGGCCAAAACTCATATTGCAAAGGGAGACTGCAAGTTACAAAACTAATGAGCTTCGGAAAATGGTTGGCAGAACACAGACTGGCAGGGATTGTTAGGAGACGAACAATTTTCAAAACTTCATAATGGCTAAATGTATAGCTGAAAGCACTTGGAAAACATTCAGATAATTTTTATATAATTTCTGTTGTGAAAAGAATAAAATTATATAAACGCATGAGAGATTATATAAAAAAGCTTAATCGCAGTAGCTTGTCAGTCATTTTCAACAAAACTTGCATAAAAGAGGGATTGCTGCCCAAATACACAATATATATATATATATATATATATATATATATATATATATATATATATATTAAAAAGAAGAGAGGTACCGCAAACTTTTTTGGTTGTAATGTGGGTTTTTAAAAAAATATTATTCTTTATTTTTCATAGTTTTACATAGTTTTACAACAGATAGAACAAATATATGGGGCAAATATAAAAGCCCAGTTCACTAAATCTTGGAAAAGATACTTAGATGATTGCTTCATCTTTTGGAAATCCTCATGGGGCGACATTAACCAATTTCACACTCTACTTCAAAACTTACACCCAAAAATCAAATTCACGCAAGAATATAATTTTAACGAATTACCATTTTTAGATATACTCATTAGAAATAAAAACAACCATATAATCACAGATATCTACCACAAACCCACAGACACCCAACAATACCTTAATTTCAAGAGCCATCACCCCAAAAGCTGCCTAAAATCCATCCCCTATTCCCTAGCACGTAAAGTTTGTACTATAGTGACTGATAAACACCTCCGAAAAACCCGCTTAGAAGAACTACATAAAACTCTAAAAAAACGAGGCTACCCCACAACACTAATAAACAAAGGTTTTGAACTCGCAAAAGAAATCCCTCTAGACCAACTTAGAAATAAAAAGAAACGTAACGTTGAGCCAACTCTAGCATATGTCTCAACATACAACAAAAACAATCCAGAAATATTCACAAAAATTACCAAAAATCTAGACCGACTTAGCAAGAATAATAAACTGAATAATATACTAAAAACAACCAAAATAATTAAAAGCAAACGCCAATCTAAAAACCTAAAACACATTAACCTCATCTAAATTTAGCCAACACGCAATACAGGGAGTCACAAAATGCAACAAAAAAAGGTGTGGGGTTTGTGACATCATTATAGAAGGAAACTCCTACATTTTTGAAAACCCCAAAACAATGTTCACAATAAACAAAAACTTAAACTGCAACTCCAAAAATGTGATTTATGTACTTAAATGCACAAATGCAGGAAGTCATATATAGGCATCAGCCAACAACTGAACAACAGGGTCTCCCTACACAAAAGCAACATAAAGTTGCCAGACAACAGAAAACTTTTTGTTTCACAACATATCTTTGAATGTAACCAGGGTAAATTTAATATCATGCCGATATATCAAACAGACAATTATTCTTACCTACAAATACAAGAAAAAAACTTCGTAAATAAATTCAAACCGGAACAAAATAGATCATGACCCCACACACAAAAGCACACAGCATGCACACATGGTGACCAAATACAGTGATCAAACCGCTCTAATACATGCACGCAAGCTCACATGCGGGTATTTGTGGAACACGAAAAATGTATATATGTACGCATATGTGTGTATGTGTGTGTATGTATATATATATATATATATATGTATATATATATGTGTGTATGTGTGTGTATATGTATGTATGCATGTATATGCACGCATATTGGCGAAAGCAGGGGAGCTACTCACACAAACCCCACACAACTTAGGAAATACGTGTGTATGTATATGCGTATGTATGTGTATATATATATATGTGTGCGTGTGTGCGTGCTGGTTCCATGTAACTTGGGAAAAATGTGTGCGTGTGTGTGAGTGTGTGTGCGTGTGTACGGATTCCTTGTGGTGGGACAATGTACGTGTGTACGCGTGTGTGTGTGTGTACAAATGTGTTTACTAATTCTTCGTAGTGAGACAGTGTATGTATTCAGGGGGAATGTACACGCACATATATACACGCATGCTGACAGGAACACACGAAAACAGAAATAGATCTAAGGGATCTAAGAACACACAGGGGTTATTAAAACATTAAAAGATAAGACAACCCGATTCATCACTTCTCAAACCAACCTTAATTGTTTTATGACCCTTCGCTCAGAACTCTTCACTACCATTTAAAGAAAGACATTGGAATGACCAACACAAAAACAGAGAATGTCTCTTATAGAGAAGAAGATTTAACATTGAAAAACATAAAGGAAAAAAATTAATTATTTTTAATAATTATTTTTAATAATATGTGGAAATCTCCACCCTTTACCTGAAGACGGTCGTGAGACCAGAAACATGTGTTGTAAAACTATGAAAAATAAAGAATAATATTTTTTTAAAAACCCACATTACAACCAAAAAAGTTTGCGGTACCTCTCTTTTTTTTTATATATACACTTTTCTTTCGTTGGAACCATTATAACCTCTTCACATTATATATATATATATATATATATATATATATATAAACATATATATATAAACACACATATATATATATATATATATATATATATATATATATATATATATAAACATATATATATATATATATATATATACATATTTATATTTATATATATATATATATATAATGTGTGTAAAAATAAAAAGAAAGAACAGTAAGATATATTATCCAGTGTTCGTATTGATATTTTTTTATTTTTACAAAATAATTATATAATTAAATTTGAAGTTTTTACCTTCAGTTTTTGAAACATGGATATTACTTTGTAGCAAAGAAACCATATTTTGAATCAGTTAATTTATATATATATATATATATATATATATTATAAATTAAATTGTTATTTGCTGGTGTCCCCATGTCCACCCTGACCCAGGGTGGTAGCACCTGTTAGGGGCCCAGCTATGGGCAAATAGTTAACTATTACCAGCAATACTTTTTGGAAAAAAATTATTACAAGCAATACAATTTTGCAGGAAAAATAGTACCAGAAACTGATTTTTGACAAAACAAAATATTATCAGCAAAAAAAAATGTTGTCAGCATTAAATAACCCATTGAGGTTGATATGCCCTAAAACAAAATAAACGAAACCAATCTAAACCAATGAATACATATTCTATTCATACGAATCTATCCTAAAAATGTTGTCGGCATTAAATAACCCATTGAGGTTGATATGCCCTAAAACAAAATAAACGAAACCAATCTAAACCAACGAATACATATTCTATTCATACGAATCTATCCTAAAAATGTTGTCAGCATTAAATAACCCATTGAGGTCGATATGCGGTAAAACAAAATAAACGAAACCAATCTAAACCAACGAATACATATTCTATTCATACGAATCTATCCTAAAAATGTTGTCGGCATTAAATAACCCATTGAGCTTGATATGCTGTAAAACAAAATAAACTAAACCAATCTAAACCAAAGAATACATATTCTATTCATATGAATTTATCCTAAAAATGTTGTCAGCATTAAATAACCCATTGAGGTTGATATGCCATAAAACAAAATAAACCAAACCATATATATACATATATATATATATAGATTTCTATACACAAACATGAACCTCCAAATACAAATATATAAATATAAATGAATGAATCCTCTTCTTCGCCCCCAGCTATGGGTAAATAGCAGGACAGACTGCGTTCTATAGCATTGGATGGCAACTGGTCTAGGAGAAGGACAACTTTGAATTTAAAACCTGTGGATGGTTGTTCGGGGACCTTGTGGCACATAATGCACCAGAAATCTGTATTTGGCTCTTTGAAAAGTTTGGCTGGTTCTACACAAGTCTTCACCATTCTTAACAAATCTTCTGTGTGGGCAAATCTACAGTTCAGTTCTGCTTTCAGGATTGTTGTCTCATACAAGACATAAACATAAAAACTAAACTGAAAGACACTCATACATTGTTGACAGGAGAGTCCATCGTGTATATATATATATATATATATATATATATATTGTTTTATTTTTATCACAGTAGACAAATGTTTTTCAGTCCATAGTAGGGGATACTGTGTGTGTGGGTTTCAGGAACTTTTAATTGGTGCAGATAAGTGATGACAGGGAATCAAGGGGCCCTTATACGCTGGCCTATATTGAAGAAAATTGGGCTTTTCAGATGTGTCGCTCGGGGGATGGTTTGGAGCAGAGTTTTCTGGTAGACAAGACTGGAAAGTAAGGGGGTCACTGAGTGCAACGACTGACCTTCACAATTAGGCTCGACAAAAGAGCTAAGTGTTTAATCGAAAGAGAAAAGAAACATTGAAGAAAGACAGGGGTAGAAGTTGCAAAGAAACACAAAATACAGGATATTCACTTTGCATTCCACGCATCTTCTCTTCGGGTTTTAAGTTCTCTTATTAATTATTACAAAATTATGCATAACCATATTCTGTCAGCAACGTTTGCCTTCATTCCTGACCACAGAATCCCTTTTTGTCTGATTTTGTATGTCTGTCAATAGTAAAAACATTTACAATCTACCTTTATATTATATACACACATAGAGGCAAACATATGTCTGTGTTTGTGTGTTTACATGTGTATATGTATTTTGCTACGTGTGTGTATGTATATATATATATATATATATATATATATATATATAGTTGTATATTTAGGCAGCAATCCTTCTTTTATGCAAGTTTCATTAAAAACGACAGACAAGGTACTACGGTTAAGTTTTTTATTTAATTTTTCTTGTGTACGAACAAGAGCTTTCTTTGCTGGACAAAGGGTGTGTAAGAACTGTCCAAATGTTTTATTTTGTTTGATAATGGCTAAAGGTATAGATATTTTGTTTGATAATGGCTAAAGGTATAGCCGAAAGTGCTCAGAAAAATAAAACATTTGGACAGTTCTTACACACCCTTTGTCCAGCATTAAATAAAAATTTATTAATTTTTTATTAATAAAAATTAAATAAAAAACTTAACCGTAGTACCTTGTCTGTCGTTTTTAATGAAACTTGCATATATATATATATATATATATATATATATACATATATATATATTCTGCACAATATGTCCCAATAGTGGATATATTGGTGAATCTGGAAATAATTTTAGATTTCGCTTCAACAATCATAAACTAACCATACGTCAAAACAATCCTTATTCCCCCATAGCTGAACATTTTAATCAACCAGGACACTCATTAGAAAACTGTAAATGTGTAATGATAGATTCTGATTTCAGTTCCACATACACACGCAGAAAAAAAGAAAAATACTGGATTTTAAAATTAAACACATATAAACTAGGGTTAAATAAAGACTTGGGTATTTTAAATCTTTATAAATATTTCAATTGTTAAACAAAAAATTTTTTTTAGATATAGTTACAAAAATATTTTTAAACAACATCTAAAAATATTTAGAAATATTCGAACACAGTTGCATTCCATATCACGTGACGTCTGCGTCTCGCGACGGACGCTACTTGTAAACACACTTCTGAAAACAGTTATTTCCTATGAAAGATCGGGGTTGATCTGAAATATCAAATATATATATATATATAAAAATATAAATAAATACTTTCACAAAAAAAACATTCAATTTTTTTTTTAATTTGCAACTTTTCAGTTGTTTTTTATATATGTACATATTAAGAAAGTATAAGTGGCTTCTCATTATGCTATATATTCATATACATATACATATACATACATACATACATATATATATATACATACATATACATATATATATATATATAAAAGTGGACATGGAAGTCAGCACTTAGAGGCGACAGTCTGTTTCATGCTAGTGCAATCGCCTGACGATTGCACTAGCATGAAACAGACTGTCGCCTCTAAGTGCTGACTTCCATGTCCACTTTTATACTTACACACGCTCTATCTCTGATATTGAGCACTTTACCCCATAAATATAGCACACTTTAAGACTATATTTCTGCATATATATATATATATATATATATATATATATATATATATATATATATAATGTGCTTGTATGTATGTATGTATACCGGTTGTAACTGCAAAATTGTCCAAATCATACAACAGCATAACTGTCCATCCCACAAAATGTCTAAAAAAAAAAAAAACACTAAATAAATTAAATTTCTTATTTTCAGATAAAATATTCAGCCATCTTGTCACCATTTGTCATAAGAATCGCTGAAAAGAGAGCTGGTTAAAATCATTTTGTCTCAACCCCACTGTCTTCTCAACTGAGCAATGGTGAGAGGGAAAAGATCATTCAGGCTTTCAGTAGTGGTACCAACATTCATACTTTGGCTTCCATCTTCAAAGTCTATCCAAGAATCATCAAGAGAACGGTGACTAAGTTTCAAAAAGAAGGAACAGTAGAGAGGGAAACTGGATCAGAAGGTCACAACAGGAACAGGGATTATCATTGCAACTCAGAGCTAAAGAGATCAATTAGAAAAGATCCAACCCAATCCATAAGACGCTTGGCATGTGAGAAAAGAGTTTCAGCTATGACAGTCCAAAGAGCAGTAAAAAAAGACTGGAAAATGAAATCGTACATGAAACATGTGAGGTAGCTTGTTACTTTAGGACAAAAAGTTAGAAGGTTAGAGAGGGGGAAGATCATCTTGAATAAGTTGGAAAATGAACCTGGAATATTATATATATATATATATATATATATATATATATATATATATATGAAGAAATATAGTCTTAAAGTGTGCTATATTTATGGGATAAAGTGCTCATTATCAGAGATAGAGCGTGTGTAAATATAAAAATGAACATAGAAGTCAACACTTAGAGGCGACAGTCTGTTTCATGCTAGATGCAATCGTCGGCCGATGATTGCGTCTAGCATGAAACAGACTGTCGCCTCTAAGTGTTGACTTCTATGTTCACTTTTATATATATATATATATATATATATATATATATATCCAAGTAAGTGAAAGAACAAATGGAGTAAAAATCCACAGTTCATAGCATTTACTTTTTGAAAAAGTGCTCAGTACAAAGTAGATCAAAATATTATTATTATTATGATTATTATTATATAGAGATTATAATAAAAACATTTTTAAATTGTTACACAAAAGCTATCATGTTTCAATACTATGATTGTACTTCCTCAGGTGATGGTTAGTAACTGGTGATAAAAATGATTTTTTAGGGAAATTTAAAAACAAATTGTTACCTCTTTACCGAAAGTTAAAGTGTGTTGCTTAAGGTCAGAATTAAAAATATACTTGTGGGTATGTCTTGATTAACCAACTGAAAGTCAAATCTAGGCTAAATAGAAAAATAAGGTCAGAGTGTGGAGGTGGGTGAGTTATTTGTTCATGTCATGATAAATCAATGCTTAGACATGTCATTCTTGATGATTGTGGTGAATATGACAGCAACAAATGTATCATGAATAGCCAAATATGACATTCTATAAATAAAATATGTATAAAAGAGGGATTAATGCTTAAATACACAATATATATATATATATATATATATAATATCTAATGTCAATACCATAACTCAGAGTTTCATGCAATCTTCAGGCGCAAATATAATCAATCGGTATATGTATATTCCCTAATATATACTTATAGCTCTGTTTCATAACATTGAGCACCATATTTATAACATCTGAGGAAGAAATATATTTATATGTGTGTGTATGTAGATTTTTTTATCCTACCCATTCCTATATATATATATATATATATATATATATATATATATATCTAAGACTCTTCGGTAAATCGAATTGAGTTCTCTCAGTCACTGTGTGTTTATCTAAAAATAAATACGCTTAAATCCACCTTCTTCTCTGCCGTGCGCCAACGGCTTCAGGGTAAAATTTCCGACTGATGTGAATTCAGCCGGTTTTCGATTCTAGCCAGAGGCAACCGGACGTCTAGCCACACTGATGAGCTGTGATACAGTGAAACAGTCTGTCTGTTCCTATTTTTTATTTTCTTAAACAGTGAAATTAATAAAAACGAGTCTTGATTGAGAAATCCTATTAAAGAAAGATTGTGCCTCTAACAGGAATCGAACCTGCATCCTTTTTTTACCTCAGAGAAACCACTTCATAAGTCAATGTGTGCTTCTAACAATTTGGTCATAGAGCCAGACTGACAAGAAACTTAAAATTGGCTGTTAAGGATCACGTGTTTTTTTTGTGAATTTTACAAAGTTTCATTTTTTTTAGGATTTCTTTATCCAACATTATTTCTGATTTTTTAGAAAAGTCATTTCATATATATTTATATCTATTATATATACATATATATATATATATATATATATATATATATATATATATATATATATATATATATATTAATAAGTACGTTTGTCCATCTTAGATGGATTTATGAGGCAGGCATAATATCTATCTTGCACACGGTGAATACTAGACCCGGCTTCTTTAATATATATATATATATATATATATATATATATATATATATATAAAAGGAGTACTTTAAGCAAACATGCATGATAGACCTTTAGCTTTGTACCCACTGAAACTTTGTGCTGAGACCACAGACATTTATTCAGTTTTCCAAATGTGTCACTAGCTACATACATTCAGGGTGCGATGGGTAAATTGTTGCCTTTCTATATTTTTAATTTTGAGCAAGTATTTTGTTTGTTTTTGATTTTGTCAACAGCACAGTATCGTAGGGTTAGTTGGGTACAGTCTGTAAGAAAAAGAATATGGCGCGATTCACCTCCGTCAGAAATTTGGAAATGACTTGCTGTACCGCTTGGCATTCATGCCGGACGCTCCAATATGAACAATTCCGAGTGTTTGGGCGTCAATTTGAAGACAGTGCCGAGGATTCAGAAAGAGTTGGATGAGTCTAATGGTGATTACGAAGGTACAACAGCTCAGAAATCTCACTCTGATCGTTCTGATAAGAAAAGGACTTATGAATTTTTTGGCGAGAGCATCAGACTCAACATAGATGCCTACATCAAGTGCTTTCAGGAGGAAGTGCTGCTCTTGGTAAAGAAGGTGGCTGCTGGAAGACCCTATGTCTGACAACAGGACTCTGAACCATGCCATACAAGCAGGAGACCCTAGTTGAGTAAGGATCCCACAAAACTCCTTATAACACCAAAGATGAACTGAAAGAAAGGATTATGACAGCATTCACCAACTTAAACAAGGAGACCGTCCAGAAGAGGTGCAGGAGATTCTGAAGTCGTGTTAAGGCTGTGGTTGAAGCCAATAGTTTTTAATGATATATTTGTGTAATTTTGGTAAATATATCTGTTATAATGAGATGGCAGTGTTATTTACATTTTTTGCATCATTTAGATGACAATTTATCCATCTCACCCTGTATATATATATATATATATATATATATATATATATATATATTTTCCAATTTAATTACAATGTTTTTTGTAATTTTTTTAAAATAAATTCATTTTTACCAATTTATTTTTCTTGCTCCGGAGTAAATGTCTGCTCCACTATTTTAACATTAGGTTATAAATATTGACATATTACAACAATCAGTTTTCAATTTGTATCTGTCAATGGCCAGGGGTATGAAACTCAGTTACATGAAATAGTGAGGAAAAATTGTATTATGTTTATTATTTGTGTGTGTGTGTGTTTTATTTCTTTCTTTATTTATTCAGTCTATCATGCCAACCATCACAGTCCCGAATTAAGGTCAGAAGGTCATTAGGGTGGCGTAATATATATACATAGGCACACTCACACACGTACACATTGGTATAAAAAATGATATTTATATCAAGAGGTTGAAACCAAACCTCAATAAAATATATATATATATATATATACATACATATAAAGGGAAGAGGTTATAGTAGTTCCAACAAGAGAAACGTGTATATATTAAAAAGAAGAGAGAAACCGCAAACTAGTTCAGAAATTAGTGTCTTTGACATTGTTCATTTATATACAAATATACCCCTACAGGATGCTATACAGATATGTTCTGATGCCCTTTCTAGAGGTCATTTGGGTTCTGCTACTATACCTGAGACCTTGATTTTGAAATGCTTGCATCTGGCAACTGAGGGTGTTGTTCAGTTTTGACAACATTATGTATGCCCAGACTTATGGGGTAATCTCTTGGGTCCCATACTTCCCAATATTTTTGTGGGATTCCATGAGGGCCTTTTGCTTGAAAAGTGCTGTAAGCCCCATGTTTACATGCATTATGTTGATGATACCTTCTCCATCTTCAGTTCTGTCAACAATGCAATGGCCTTTTTTGCACACCTCCATCCATCTCTGCATTTCACCATGGAAGTGGAGAGTAATTGCACTTTGCCCTTTTTAGACAGTCTCATTGAATGGATGGTCCTTTTGCCACCAGTATTTTTCATAAAGCTACATTTATTGGTTTATACACAAATTGGAACTCTTTTGTTCCTAAGACCTGCAAGATTTGACTCGATTCCTACTTCGGTCCACTGATCTTTAATGATTTGTTCTCCTTGTGCGTTAAACAAGGAATATGTAGGGATTAAACACATTTTTGTGGAAAATCATTTTCCTATTAATGTGATTAAACATGTTATCGAATGCAAAATGAAACATTTTAAGGAACCAGTAATTTTAGCTCCTAGCCAGTGTGCCATTTAAATTATCATGATTGGGCAGGAGGTCTCAGTTGCTTATTGATAAAGTTCCAACTTGTATTACTTCATGCTATAACACCATTAAGGCCATTTTTCTTGTCTATATAGTGGTGCATTATGGGTAATCTATTTTAACAGTTATTTTGTTGGGAGTGTCTTGATGATTTGTTTATTTATTTGGATTAATTTATTTTCCTTGTTTTTTCTTTTATTTATTTTTATTTATTCTTTTCAGTTTTTGATTTTTAAGTAACGTAGTAAAAATTTCGAGATGTGTTTTGATCATTTATTTAGTAGTTATAGTCGTCTAGTTTTATATATATATTCTTCTTCCCTGTTCACAGCTCACCATAAGACAATTGCTTTGGAATGTGGCTGTCATCCGTTCTGATGAGCTGGCCCACCCACTAAAGTTGGTGTTTTAGTATCAAAGTCTCAATATTATGAAAGCATGTCTACATCACTAACACCATTAAGTTGTGTACTGTCTTTCAGACAAGATCTGTGTTTCCATCCTTTAATAAAGGTCAGTTATCCCATTTTCAAAATAGTTCCATAGTATACAAATACAAATGCCAGTGTGATGCTGTATATATAGGACAAACCAATCAAAGATTGAAACTTGTATTGTAAAACACATTCCAACCTATTTAAGATCCAGCAGTCAGGGTTTTTCACCAAGAACCACTCAGTCTGTGCACGATTTGTCTATCAGACAACCCAGATTGTGCCACTGAGTATGATGACGCATTCTTTTCTGTGCCGCATAGAGTTCACTCTACCCACCATCTAAAAGCTGTATATATTAAATTGAAGAAGCTGTATATATTGAATTGAAGAAACTGTATATATTGAATTAAAGAAGCTGTATATATTAAATTGAAGAAGCTGTATATATTAAATTGAAGAAGCTGTATATATTAAATTATTTCAGCCAAGCCTATGTAGACAGAAGGATCTTTTGATTCATTCCTTGTGTTTATTTGGAGGACGATGAGTAAGCTTTTTTTTAATCGTGTTCCAATTTCTCCTCCACATTTACTATTTTTGTGAATTGTGTCTTGACCTTTGCTTAATTGCACCAACACCCACCTTTTGGAAAAGGTGTTGGCTGAAAGAGAATCCTTAAAGGTTCATAAAATAACATCAGCTTTGTTTAAATCTGTATTGTTCTTCTGTGGGTTCAAATCCTTATTCATATATATTTATATATAGGTAACTATACTCGTGTCGAAAAACCTTTGAATTCTTGATTTAACAATAGCCAAATCAATCTCGAAGGGGAAAAAAGGTTTTAAAAAAGAAAGAGCCAGGAACATGAAAGTCTGTCAAAAATAATCGCACAGATACAGGTTCAAGGCCCAAAGAAAAAACCCTGATACGAGTAAACAACTAACTGAAGAGCTCAATACAAACGTAGAGCAGACCTAGTCAAACCTAATGAGCCAGACAAACCTACCAAGGTTTCACTTAGGCAGATTGTCAGGGTCAGACCCTGACGATCTGCCTAAGTGAAACCTAGGTAGGTTTGTCTGTCTCATTAGGTTTGACTATATATATATATATATATATATATATATGAAAAATATGTGCTCTCAGGCAGACTCAAACCAGACATATCTACTCAGTTTCATATCCTAATGTAAACAAAGCAATTTCTAAGGAGAGAGATGGATTTTTTTATTTATTAATCTGACAGATTTTATTATTTATTTTTAGCGGATACCTGTATTTGAGTATAAAATCCGTTTATTTATTAAAGAGTATATTTATTTATTTTGATCTACCAGCCTAAATATTTGAGAAATCTTATTAGAGAAATATATGTGCTCTCTGGCAGGATGCGAACTTGTCTTCCTCTAGAGGAAACTGTCATTAGATCTGACATGTGTTAGACTTCTCGGCCATAAAGTGCATTGATGGCCCAGCAAAGGTGAATGGTGCCTTTGATCTGTATTTAAAGGCACTATTCACCTTTGCTAGACATTTGCTTATTTATTTTCTAGAGTTGGTTATCTTATTTATTAAGATTAAAGTATTGGCTTTGTCTAGAGTATGTTTTTTGTTTACACATCCTTCACTTATTTCTATGTATATTTTTTCTTCATTTCTGCTGATTTTACAGTGTCTTGGTATACTATATTGTTTTGCAAGCAGTTACCATTTAAAGGACATTCATCCTCTGCTCTACAATTACAGGTGGGTTTGCTATGTGTAGAGACAAAACATCCTTTACAGATAGTAGATATATGAATAGCACAACACTTTCTAAACATATATGGGAAATTAAAAACTAAAACCAAATTACATAAAAAATATCATTGAAAATATGGTAAACAGCATCCGCCTACAACAATAAATCCAAAAACAATAAACTCTATCTGGAGGAGAAAATAATTATAATCACCTTCCCAGATCAACATGAATTACTATGTAAACGGTCAGAACTTATCTCAAAATACAGACATGTAAACAAATTTTTATTTATTTCTTTTTATGTTCTGTGTCCTTTCAGGACGTATGCAATCATGGCTCTCCACTTTCCCCTATCCCTTGTGGCTCTTAATAGGTTTTGTCTTTCTGCCACCTCCCCCAGACCACATAAGCCTGCCAGATATGTCATGTGTTGCTTTCCCTTGTCTCTCTTTCCTTCTATTTGACCTGTGAGTACCAGATTTTCCAAGCCCTCCTTTTTCATTACATGTCCCAGAATATTCAGCTGCCTGTTCCTGATGTTAAGTATAATACTCCTCCTCGTTTGCATCCTCTCCAAAACTGCATCGTTGTTCACAAGCTTGGTCCAAGATATTCTCAGCATCCTTCTGTAGAACCACATCACTGTCGCCTTGAGTCTCTTCATCTTTGAGGAGACCATCCAACATTTGCTGCCATAAGGGCAGGCAGATTTCACATAACAGCTCAATAATCTTTTCTTTGTTACCAAATTAACCCTCCTGTCATGCGTTACTCTCCCCAGCTTTTGGAATGCATCCTTGGCCATCCTAAGACATCTACAGATCTCAGTGTCACACTTAAAGTCCTCTGTCAAAACACTCCAGGTATTTAAACTTCCGCACCTGCTTGATTTTAGTGTCCCCAACATGCAAATCATTTTTCGGGCTCATCCTTTTATTGATGACCATGCATTCTGTCTTCTTGTAGTTTATGCTTAGTCCTTTCTTCTTGCTCTCCTTCATCACCTTCTGTTATAGTGGAAGACACCTAGTCTATAGGTAATAGACTCTCCCACCTATTATAAGTAGGAATCAGTAGGTAGTCGAGAGAAGAAGTGATCAGCGACCACAACTCGATTACTCTGCGTAACACTTTATTACAAGTTCCTAATGTTTCTGTACGTTTACCCCATTTAGGACGCATTTAGTCCGACTACAAGTTCTATTCTGGAAATAACTCCACAACACCTTCTGCAGGCGGTTTTGTAATTTATTTTCCGTGTCTGCTGTCAGTACAGTGTCATCTGCACATCTTATGTTGTTAAGGTTATGGCTGCCAATGTTAAATCCCGGTAGGATTTCCAATTCTTTTGCCTCACTGTATATGTTGAATGGGTCTGGTGAGAAGACCCATCTTTGCCTTACACCCCTTTCTATTTTTGTATATTTGCTGTACTCGTTCCCTATGCGCATATATGTTGTTTGCTGCCAGTACAGGTTCTTGATTATTCTAATATCTTTCCGGAATATATCAACGTTGCTGAGCAGTTCCAACAGATCCTTGAGGCATACTTTGTCAAAGGTCGTTGCACAGTCTATGAAACGTAGGTAAACGTCCTTCGGCATTTGTATTGCTCTTTCTAATAACATTCTGAGCATGAATATCGCGTTCCTTTTTCCGATGTCTTTAACGAACCCGCACTGTTCTTGTCCTATCTCTGGCGTGATTCTGCTGTGCATTCTATTCATCAGAATACAGGTGATGAGTTTTGTTGCGTGGCTCATTAGGCTGATTGTTCAGTGGAATTCACATTCGTTTGCACCTGCTTTCTTAGGCATTGCTATGAAAATAGATCTGCTGAGATCTTCCGGTATATCCCCACTGTTGTAGATTTCATTTATTATTTCTGTGGTCTTGTCTATGCCAAAGTCATCTAAGGCTGTCAGCATTTCCATTACAATTCCGTCTGGCCCTGCCACCTTGTTTCTGTTCAATTTGGCCAGTGCAGCTTCTACTTCGGTTTTTAGAATTTCCAGTCCATTGGTTGTTCTGTGTAGTGCTGGTTGTTCTCTTTTGTCGTGGAAGAGTTCTCCAATAATGCATGTTTTATCAAGTATTAAACCTACTACTTTGTCGTTTTTTTCCCCCCGCCTGAGTAGATAATCATGTGCTCGTTGCTGACAAAATCTCTGTTGTTTGGTCATCTGGTTTCACATACACCAAAGTTGTTGATTTTAAACTTGCTCATCTCTTGTTTGACATCATCTAACTGGCCACAGTTGTTCAATGTCCGGAAGTTCCATGTCCTAAGAGTTATTTTGTGTTTGATGCAAGCAGTTGCAAGATAACAGTCCAGTGAGACCTGTCACTCATGTCGTTCCTTTTCAGCGAGGGATAGGTTCCAAGGAATTTTATCTCTTTTATGCTGTTTATGCTAGCAGTCACTGGATGATGGTTAGGTGACACCTGTTGCACATGTCTGCCCTGACCGGGTGAAGAGTTAATTCCCATAGACTTAACCCTCTTTACGCCATTATGTTTTATCTTTTCTGTGTTGTTAGCCATATGTCTTTGGATTGATAGTGGAGTGGTTTCCTGTTGCCTTCCCCATGATGGTTTATGGAGACACTACCTCTAGTTTTTTTTGTTTTTTTTTTAAGCGTATCACCCCAAGCAAGGCTGGAAGCCACTATCATGCAAGGGGTTAAAGAAGGGTTGGAGGAAGAGCAGATAGGAGTGGTAAAGGAGAGGATGTGGAGAAAGAGAAAGACAGTGGGTCGATCAAGGCAAGGGGGTTACAGAAGATTTGGAGCGAGAGCAGATAGGAATGAAAGGTGAAAGGATGTGGAGAAGGGAAGTGGATAGATCAAGGCAACTGGAGATGTCGATTGACGTTACACTTAAATAGTTGGAGATTATATTTGTCAGGGAAACAGGAATAAGGAAGGGAGTTCCATAGGTGAGATGTGCGAGTCTTGAAGCTATTGGAGTAGAAGAGACGTCTACATCTAACAGTTTCAACCATGAAGGAGTGGGAACGGGATGCCAGCCTTGTAGGACATTTAAATTCATGAGGCCTAGGGACAAGTGAAAGCAGCTCCTCGGAATTTATCTCGGAGCAATTACCGTGAAAATATTTGTAAAAAAGAGAGCGACTGCAGACGAGATGACAGATCAGGGCCAATCACATTGCATATCCGTCTCTGGATCTTATCAAGAACCCTGAGGCAAACAGCTGGGGCTCCAGACCATATGTGGCAGCAATACTCCATGCAAGGGCAAATGGTCGATTTATAGACTTGGAGGATTGATTCCGGGGAGAAAAATTTCCTGGCTCGGCACAGGGAACCAACTTTCCTTGCGGTGGCTGATGCAACTGACTCGATGTATTTGTTCCATCTCAGATCAGCGGACAGTGTGAGACCGAGCAGCTGCAGAGAGGAGCTCTCGAGAAGTTGGTCTTCAGACAGAGAGTTCTTCCGCCCTTTGTTAGGTCTTATTTTTCCTCCTACTGGCTTGCTAACAAGCCGCCTCATTCAAAACTTTGAGTGGGTAGTTGGTTTAGTCGCCAGCATTTCAACTGGAATACTTATCATTAAGGTGAGGGAATGGAATAATAAAAAAAAAAATTTTAATTAAGTTTTAATTTACTTAATTAAGAAAATATTTTTCTTTTTTTAATTAAGTTTTAACTTAGTTAAAGTTCGCTTATATGAAATTTTGTTTTTTTTAGTTTACTAATATTGAAAACTAAAAATTAATGCCTTGTAAAATACCACAAAAATGTAAATATATGCATTGTATAAAATGCAGATAATGTAACAGACTTTAGACAAAAGCAACACATTAATCTCAGCAAAAAAATTATAAAAAATTAAATAAGCCAAAATCTAAATGAATAAATAAACAAATTAAGTAAATAATAAACACACTATGAATGTACATATAAACACAAGTAAATGTTTTAATAATAATCAGTAACAAATAATTAAGTAAACAATAATAAACAATGACTGTTTATATCTCTGAGATGAGGTATTATGATTACTTGCATTATTTACATTATTTTGACTGTTATCATCTTCCTTGCCATATTCACAACGTTTCGGTCATTGCACGTTCCGACTTTTACATCAGTGTCTCTCTATATCTCTGTCTATATCTCTCAGATATTCGGGCGAGTTACTTTCCTTAGTTCCACCAGCTCAGACCATCACCATTCAAACCCACAATTTTATATTACACGATGACAAACCATCCGGATTCCCTTTGTATTCCTTTGATACGAAGTAAGTTCCATTCAAACAGCTCTTACCCAGAACTGTTGCATTGTGGAACAGACTCCCGAGAGAATGCTTTCCTGACAAGTAGAATCTTGATCTCTTTAAGTCCAGGGTTAACCGATATCTAGCCTACACGCCCTCATAAAACGTGTTTCTTACTTCCTCCTTCACCCTCCCTTACAACAATCTTATTCAGTAAGACTCTACTTTGAGTGGCCCTTGGGAAATCTAACTTAGAGTAAATAAAAAACAACAACACCTGCCTATATCTCTGAGATGGGGTATTATGATTACTTGCATTATTACATTATTCGGACTGTTAAGCTCATCTTCATTGCCATATTCAGAACGTTTCGGCCGTTGTACGCTCCGGTCTTAATGACTGTGTTTCTCTCTATATAAGTCTATATATCTCAGATGAGGTATTATGATTACTTGCATTATTCACATTATTCAGACTGTTACCCCATCTTCATTGCCATTTTCACAATGTTTCGGCCGTTGTAAGCTCCGGCCTTTATGTCTATGTCTCTCAATATATCTGTCTATATCTCTGAGATGAGGTATTATGATTATTTACATGATTTACATTATTCGGACTGTTATCCTCATCTTCATTGCCATATTCACAATGTTTCGGCTGTTGTACGCTCCGGCCTTCTTCAGGAGATTGGAATTTTGAATTTACATTCACCTTAACTCTAATTCATAATTCCCATTTTGCTGGCATCCATAATTTTTCTGTTTTCTTCCAATTGATGGTTAGTCGTTTCTTCTTGCTTTCTTTTAATAGCGAAAGATTTTATGGAAATCCTTGCAATATTGCACCTGGGGAAAATGGTTGCAGAATGAGGAATAAGTCTCTCTCCACATGTTCACAGAAATGATTTTGGATTCTATCAAGGCTGGAATGCGAGAACTGAACAGTTACGGTCTAAATATGGCAGCAATTCTCCATTTTTGATGTGAAGGACAGCATCTGTGTTTTTCTTTCTGTTTTTGGTCGCACAGATCTACATTTCATCTACTTGCACTTTCTCAAAGACCGTCACCATCTTTCAATGAAATTTAATCTTACCTGATAAACTTTAATCTCTGTGAAAGTTTCATTAATAAATTAAGAGCCTCTGCTTGGAAAGGATCCTAATTGTAAAATTCTGCTTGAGTTCAAGGCTTGTTTATGTTTTTATAATATAGGCTAGTGTTTAGCAGCATTTGCCAGCAGTAAATCTGTCTTTCAAACTCACATGATAAGAAAAATTATAACTGTAATGCTTGAGAAATGAAACCATGCAGTTTTGGAAGCTGTGGAGGCTTTTTTGATTTAAATCAGAAAATTAATTGGAATTCAAAACACACAAATAATTTGGCATTTATGTTTTATTTCAGCTTCTTATCTAACTTTAAAACCATAACCCCTGCCCCCAAATTCTGCAGGGAGTATTAAGAAAAATATTCCTGGAAAACCATACTGATTACATTCCTTCATTGCCAATCAAACCCCAAAATTCCGCCAGTCCCATTGAACGGATATCCCCTTGAGAAGGCTCTGTGCCTTGTGAGAATATTGCATCTCAAACTCACTCTCAACCTCAAGTGAATCTCTTACATATGATCCATCGCTAAAGATGAGGGTAAAATGATCAGTTCCTTGTAGCACTTCAGTCAGTACCTGGCTCCTCATGCTATCCTCTACCTTTATAAGAGCTAAATCAGGCCGAAAAGAAAGCACTGTTGCTGTATTTGTGTGGAAGGTGCCCAGACTTAACTTTCCTGTCTTGATAGAGTTCAAAAGCATCTCTGAGTGCTTTTTGGAGAAGAATTATTTTCCACACCCCAACATCTCTCTCAAGGGTGGGATGTGGCGAGTCTCTCTCAGCTCTCTTGCTACTACCATGGAAAGTGTTCGGACAAACTGGATTCTTTGGTTCTGCCAGGTCTAACCATCACATCAAGGACCCCCCACCATGCCACTTACATAGTAGCAAACGATCCACATCCCCGCCATATTCCATCGAGGAGAAATTCCACTTGAGCAGCTTCTTCCCATGAACCACTGCCCTGTGGAACAGACTCCCAAGAGGATGTTTCCCCAATCACTACAATCCTGTTGAAGCTGGCATTGCTTGAGACTAAAAAAGAGAAAGCAACTATATGAACACCAAAAAAAAGAAAACAAACACTTTTTGGCCTCTGGTCATCAGATCTGATAAGGTTATTTAATTTATTGCCTTCCTTATCCTCAAAAATCCCATTTTCCTTACATGTAGTTTTGTCTTTCATTCCACCTGAAGAAGACAAACCAACACACATCACTTTGGCAAAACACATTGTTTAAAATGTTTTCCATTTTGTTCTATCATCTCCACTTTTATTTCCAATACTATTATCCTACAAACACACACACACACACACACACACATACATACATACATACATACATACATATATATATATATATATATATATATATATATATGTATATATATATATATATATATATATATATATGTATATATATATATATATATATATATATATATATATATATGTATATAAGAATGAATTTTTTAATTTATTTGACAGATTTTATTCACTTTAAACATTATTTTCAGTGGACACTCATATTTGAGTAAATGCTCTGTTTATTTATTAAACAGTAGTGAAACTACAGAAGCCTAATGTAGCACCCAAATTGCAATACAACAGAATTCTGAACGACCCGGACCTAAAGGAAAAATATATGGACAGTGTGGAAAAAAGATACGAGGGAAAAAATAGAAATGGAAACTTGAAATAAGAGACACTAAGAGAAATTTTAGCGGCAACAGCAAATGACATCATCCCAAAAGAGAGTGGATGAAGAAGAGAAACTGAATGGATCACAGACAAGATTCTCGACATGATGCAAAGGAGACAAAATAATGCCAAGACATGGATTGGAATACAGAAAACTACACAATGAAAAAAGGAACAAATGCAGGCAAGCTAAAGAAGAATGGCTCAATGAAAAATGCGCAGAAATGGAGAGAATACGTATAAAAAATAAAGGAGATATGCAGAAAAAAATAAGAGAACTAACGGGACAGAAGACATGCTCATCAGCAGGTTGCATAAAATCCAATGACGGAATGCTCATATTAGAGAAAGAAATATTCTTCAGTGCCAGAATGAATATATTGGAGATTCTCTTCCATGACAAAAGAGAACAACCGACAATACACAGAAATATCAACAGCCGGAAATACTGAAATCTAAAATGGATGCTGCACTGGCCAAATTGAACAGAAACAAAGCAGCAGGGCCAGATGGAATTATAATCGAGACGCTGGCAGCCATAAATGATTTCAGCATAGAAAAGATTACAAAAATAATATGCAAATGAATTTGAAACTCCACTGAACAATCAGCCTAATGAGCCACATAACAAAACTCATCATCCAAATTCTGATGAATGGAGCACACAGCCGAATCGGGCAAGAGATAAGACAAGAACACTGGAACAAAGAACACGTTATTCATGCTCAGAATGTTATCAGAAAGATCAATACAGATGCAGAAGAACGCGTTCTGTGTTTTAAACGTGTTCAACAAAGTACACTAAAAAGATCTGTTCGAGCTGCTCAGCAACCTTGACATATTCGGGAAAGACATCAGAATAATCAAAAATCTGTATTGGCTGCAAACTACCTGCGTACGGATAAAAAGATGAATTCAGCAGATATACAAAAGGAGAAAGGGGTGTAAGGCAAGGATGTGTCTTCTCACCAGACTTATTCAACCTATACAGCAAGACAATTGTAAGAGAACTGGAAATTCTACTAGGATTCATCCTTGGTGGCCACAATCTTAACCATATAAGATATGCAGATGGCACAATGCTGATAGCAGACATGGAAATAAAACTCCAAAACCTTCTACAGAAGGTAGCGAAGGAAAGTGAGAAGAAAGAACTAAGTGTAAACTACAAGAAGATAAAATGCATGGTCATCAGCAAAAGAGTGAGCCCAAAACGTATATTACAAATCGGCGATACTAAAATGAAACAAGTACAGAAATTTAAATATCTGGGAAGTGTTCTGACAGAGGGTGAAAAGTGCGACACTGAGATCCAAAGACGTATTGGGATGGTCAAAGATGCATTTTGAAAGCTAAACTGCGTATTATGAGACAAGAAAGTTTTGTTGGAAACAATGAAAAGAATACGGAGCTGGAAAATCTCTTCAAAAATGAAGAAGAGACTTGAAGCAACAGAAATGTGGTTCTACAGAAGGATGCTAAGGATACCATGGGATGAACATGTGAGCAACAGTGAGGTTTTGGAGAGAAAGGAAACAAAAAAGAAATTTCACATCAAGAATATGTTGGTGGGGTCAATTTGCACCTTTTCAGCAGAAGGGAGCAGGCAAGATTCTAAAATTCTCTTGTACTGCTCGCTCCTGTTTTAAGAAACCAGTTCCATGAAAAGAAAAGCATCCCCAGAACATTATACTGAACGGATGCTTGACATTACTTACTGCTAAATTCAAAGAGCTTTCAAAGCTTTTTCTTCGGATTTTTGATCGCTTATCCTTTGAATTTAGCTCAACTTTCGTTTCATCGGAGAAGAGAACATTTAGTAAAAAACATCAGATTAGTCACTTTTATCGAACAGTACTGTAGATTCTTAATTATAATAAACAACACATGGCTTTTTTGATGACATAGAAGTACCATGTAACCCGGATATAAGAGAAACCCGGATATAAGAGAACCCCGGATATAAGAGAGATTTTATCTGGTACCAAATTAGAGCCATACTTACCTAAACAAAATAGACCAAACCCTGATATAAGAGAAACCCGGATATAAGAGACTTCTTCTCCGGTCCCGACAACTCTCTTATATCCAGGTTACACTGTATGTAATATTAAGAAAAATTATGGGATGTTACATCAATGTAACTGGAACTTCATCCATATCCTCTGCTTAGCCTCGTTCAAAACAACATTTCTTTTTTGGGCATTTATTACATATTTAAAAAAATCTTGATATTTGTAAGGCAGGGAGGAAGTGATAAAAAATGATCTTAGAATTTCTGAAAACATCTGGTTTTAATTATTACTTAAAAATCACTGACATTCCGAATGAAGATTATTAAAATGGCAATCATTAATTTTCGTTCTTTGGGAACCTTACTTTGATTCAACTAATCTGTTAAGGAAATGAGAAAAAAATAATCGTAGGCTGGAAGTAATCTTCCCCTTTAGATGTTTATATAACTAGTTCAATTAGGCCGTCAAATAAATAAAGGCTATATTGAAATAATTTAGCAATTACTTTGTAACATCAGATAAAAGATAAGAAACACTTTTTATTGCTCTGCATTTTCTTGTTTATGTTCAATACTTCCTGAATATCAAAAGCAAAAGTAACAATTGATCTCCAAGCAAGGCGATAAAGCCACTAAGACACAAAGAATTACTGAGAGTGAAGAAAACTAAGAAAATCATTGCTGAAGAGAAAAGGTAAGAAAAAGAACAGGCTTCAAGAAGACGAGAGATGATGATTAAAACTGTATTTCAATTTATGAAGATCGTAGTTGTCTGGAAAGCAAGAAGCCAGAAGAAAGTTTCATCAGTAAGCAAAGAAATTATTAGAATAGAACTTATATTTACACCTAACAATTCTAACAGTAAATCTTCTTCTTTATGTATCATTTTCACTCAGGGCATAGGCGGTCATGGCTCTCCACAATTTCCTGTCCTTTGTAGTTCTTAATAAATTATTTTTATTTCTCCTAAAACCTGTCCCACCATCCATTTTTTTTTTTAAGCGTATCACCCCAAGCAAGGCTGGAGGCCACTATCACGCAAGGGGTTACAGAAGGGTTGGAGGAAGAGCAGATAGGAGTGGTAAAGGAGAGGATGTGGAGAAAGAGAAAGACAGTGGGTCGATCAAGGCAAGGGCGTTACAGAAGATTTGGAGCGAGAGCAGATAGGAATGAAAGGTGAAAGGATGTGGAGAAGGGAAGTGGATAGATCAAGGCAATTGGAGATGTCGATTGACGCTACACTTAAACCGTTGGAGATTGTATTTGTCAGGGAAACAGTAATAGGGAAGGGAGTTCCATAGGCGAGATGTGCGAGACACGAAGCTATTGGAGTAGAAGAGACGTCTGCATCTAACAGTTTCCACGGTGTAGGGTGGGAACGGGATGCCAGCCTCATGGGGTGTTTAAATTCACGAGGCCTAGGGACAAGCGAAAGCAGCTCCTCGGAGCAATTACCGTGAAAGTACTTGTAAAAAAGGCAGAGCGAGGCAACATTGCCTCTGTGAGAGAGCGACTGCCAACGAGATGACAGATCAGGGCCAATCACGTTGCCTATCCGTCTCTGGATCTTATCAAGAACCCTGAGGCAAACAGCAGGGGCCCCAGACCATATATGGCAGCAATACTCCATGCAAGGGCGAATGGTCGATTTATAGACTTGAAGGATCGATTTCGGGGAGAAAAATTTCCTGGCTTGGCACAGAGAACCAACTTTCCTTGCGGTGGCTGATGCAACTGACTCGATGTATTTGTTCCATCTCAGATCAGCAGACAGCGTGAGACCGAGCAGCCGCAGAGAGGAGCTCTTGAGAAGTTGGTCTTTAGACATTCTAATGGGATGCAGGGATGGACTCAAGCTCATCATGTTATGCATTGTTTTACTCATAATATGTCCTGTGAGTATCAGATTTTCCAAGCCCTTCTTTCCTCACTATGTGCCACAAAAATTTCAACTGCCTGCTCTTGATGTTAAGTATAAATTTCCATTTTGTTTTCATTTACTCAAAAATCTTGTTGTTTCTCACATGTTCGCTCTATGCTATCCTCAGCATCCTTCTGTAGAACCAAATTATTATTGTTTCAGGTCTCTTCTTCATCTCTAAGGAGACTGTCCAGTATTCACTGCCATATAGGAGGACAGGCATCACGTAGCAGTTCAGTACTCTTTTTGTTGCCAATCTAATACGATGTTTAAATTCATGAATTTAAAGAGAAGTGCCATGAAGATATTTATAGAACCAGCACAGGGAACCTGTATTATGGTAGTGGGGAAAGTGAGTGAATCCAAGATGCCAGGTCAGGGTCAATACTATTGCAGATTCTTCTTTGGATTTTATCAAGAATCTCTAAATACATAACAGAAGCACCAGCTTTGTAGAAATTAAAATAATTATAATAAATTAAATGAATCTTTAAAGATGGATATATTTAAATATGTTTAACTTCAAAGGCTTATTTCTTTACCAAGCCATTGATTAAATGTTCCTTTAACATAGTCTTTTTATGTGCTACGTCCTGAAGGGACATAGGCAATCATGGCTCTCCACGACTTTCTACCCTTTTGTAGTTCTTTATTAACCCTCCTATTAACTCTCTGTTCTGTCATCCCTTTACACAAGCTCGTTTGGTAGGTTACTTGCTGTTCCCCTCTGTGTCTCGTGCCGTTAATATGTCCTGTGAGTTTAGTCTTCGACCTTGATGCTAATGGTGGCCCTACCAGGAGTTTAGAACTCCTGACGGCATTTCTTTCAGAGTCATCATGCAAGTTCGTCCACCATAAGTAACAACCATTTAAGTATTAATTAAAAACATTTCCCCACTTCAAATAATGAAGTACTTTCTCTCCTGTATCATTAAGCTTACACTAGAATAATTTTTCCGTCAGTATGTTTTATTAATATATTTTATGATCATTTGTTTTGAATCTATGACTTCTTCCTTCCTTTCTGGAGAGCTGAGTTAAAAGGATATAACTGAGACACCAGGAAGAGGCATGGTACATGGAACTAGAACAATCTACCTTCAGTGGACAAAATAAAACCTGCCTTATGTGAAGGGGTTATCAGAGAAAATACAAAGGATCTGCGGTCTATATAACATCAGGACAACCTTCAAAAGCTGGACAACACTTCACAGATATCTCTCCTGAGTAAGACCACCCCATAGAGGAGAACATGACTAAGACCCCCCCCCCAGACTAGAACATGCCATCATGTGCAGCTGCGGAAAGAAATAAAAAGGGGATACAGGCCACCCCCTTAAGGTAAGGCTTCAAGAACACCAGAAAGCTGTAACATGAGGGGAAGTGCAAAAATCAGGTATGGCTGACTACATATGGAGAGAAGAGAGATCACTGCCCTCTGTGGGATCAGGTTGAAATCATAGACAAAGAACACCATTGGAAAATTCGTAAACTTAAGGAATCATCACATATGCTAGGCCACAAAAATCTCCTGAGCCGACCAAGCATAGAAATGAATACAATATGGAACCAGTAATAAGGAGTGCCAGAGAAAAGCGATAATAACAACAAAAATTGCAATATGAGCTCTGGTAAAAATTTGACTGATAACAGCAAAAATTGCAATATGAACACTGTTAAAAATGGGTGCTGAAGACATTAGGTTTATAATACCCAGAAATTCATACACAGATGTCCTCAAGGACACATGGCACAGTCAGATCCAGTGACAGGACCTAAAGAGTGTGAGTTCAGTACCTGGTTAAGGTGGTAGAGAACCTTTGAAAGGGGAGATAATTGATAACGGCATGTGGAACTAGAACAGTCTACCCCAGTGAGCGAAATAAAGGGTTCAGTTTGGCATTCCAACCACCTGAAGAAGGCCGGAGCATACAATGGCCAAAACGTTGTGATAAAAATGGCAACAAGGATGAGGACAATAGTCCGAATAATGTTAATCTGGTTCTCTCTCTCCCCACTTCTGTCCTCCCTTCTTTCTTTCATTTTCTCATTGAAACCAAGTTGTGTTTTTATATATATATATATATATATATATATATATATATATATATATATATATATATATGAAATGGACAAATCTGGCAATTATTTAAGATAGGATACAAGTTTGATTCCTGTCGGAGGACGCATATTTTCTATAAAAATTTCTCGGACATTTAGGCCGGTAAATGTTGTTAATACTGCTTATTATAAACAGAGCATTTACTTAAGTATTTGTATCTATAAAAAGAACGTATATATATATATATATATATATATATATATATATATATATATATACACATATACATATATATATATATATATTGGCCGCATGTCATTATAGAGGCATGTGTTATAGAAGACTACAGAACTTTTCCATTTAATAATCTTTCTTTTGATTTTTTTCTTGCTTTCTCGCAAGTTTCTTTGTATTTCGGTCTAAGTTGTTGAAAAAAGCCCTCAGTCATTGGTGTGTTGCTGAGGACTTTCAGTTGTTGACTACCATCATCATGGCTGTATGCTTTTGGTTTGAAGTAGGTTGCTTTTTATTTTTATAGATAATATTTTTGGGTATTCAGGCCATATTGTTGGATTAGTTCATTAGCAATTAGGAGGGGGTTGGTATTAATCGTTTAGAGGATTAGTTATTAAATATATTTAAGAAGCTTCTGCTAATATTAAATCCTATTTTATTTATTTTTTGGGGCTTCCGGTTTTTGGTTTTTAATTGTGATGGCTTTGAGAATTTGTAAGCATTTTTTGCAACTGTTTTCTTTTAGGGAATTTTAGTACTGTTGATTAGGATTTTTCTTATTTCAGAGGATTTCAACAACTTAGACCCAAATACAAAGAAACTTGACAGAAAGCACGAAAAAATCGAAAGAAAGATTATTAAATGGAAAAGTTCTGTTGTCTTCACTAACACATGCCTCAATAATAAATATATATATATATATATATATATTATGATAAATGTTATTTTTAGTGGGTACACTTGTTTGAGTTTCTGTCCCTGTTTTTATTTTATTAAACAGTGAAATTAAAAACAACTGACCTAAATTGTGAAGTCATATGACAGAAAAATTGTACCTCTAACAGGAATCAAACTAGCAACACATTTTTTTTCATCAGGGGAACCATTTTTTGAGCCAAAATATGCCTCTATCAGTTTGACTCCCAGAGGCTAGCCTGCCATGCAAGGTTGGAATTACCTATTTAAGGAAAACATGTCTTTCATTGGGACTTCTCTGAATCTATATCTGCTAGCTTAAATGCTTTCCCAAAAATTACTGTTGTTCCCGTGTCAGGTACGAAGCTCAAGTTATAGCAGATATATACCGGTTCCATAGAGTACGTTTTCATTATTGTGATTTCTTGAGTGATGATACACACTGTTTAAAGTAATAAAATGGATTAGAAATAAATCTGTTATATATATATATATATATGTATGTATGTATGTATGTATGTGTGTGTGTGTGTATTTTGGGACATACCCCTACATATCCTTTCAAGAAAACTCACATTACATCTCTTTGACCATATCTCAAATAGAACTCATTTAAACACACACAGAAAACTACCAAACTCCATTCCCAATGTACTAATAGAAAATACAACTATAATATCCCCATCCACATGTAAAAAAAGGATGAAAAATCATAGAAGCACTAATAATAAAAAAGAAAACAATAACACTAACTACGAACACGGCCACAATGTGCTGACAGTGTTTGGAAAATAAATTTATATTCAATAACTTCAGATACATACATACAAAAAGCACACATTTAGTTAAAAATAAAGATCTCCCTTCATAATGGCTAAAAGAATTAGCCGAAAGTGCTTGGATATGCAGAACTTTTAGACAGTTTTTATACACTTTGTATCCAGAAAAGAAAACACTTATAGGAACACAAGAAAAATAAAAAGCTTAATCGCAGTACCTTTAATCAAACTTGTATTAAAGAGGGATTGCTGCCCAAAGATACACACACATACACACACACATATTTATATTAATAAAGAAATAGTCCTCAATATTAGAATGCTCATACATATAAAGAAAGTAGGGATGTTGACTGTACACACACACATATATACATATATATATATATATATATATATATATATATATATATATATATATATATATACATACATATATGTGTGTGTGTATGTAAATATATATGTGTGCGGGGGTATTCTTTTGTATGATTCATTTTCTCAGTGAATTATTTCTCTTCATCTTTTACATGCTAATTCCTTCAACGTCTTCAGCCAAACCTTTCTTGTGTCAATCAGTTAGAAAAATCTTCACCTGCTCCTAGCAGGTCTTCTCATCACAACTCGATTGCATTGTTATCTCTGCCTCATCCTAGAAAAGAAAACCATTGATTTATATCTCGGACAGTAAAGATATGAAACCTGCCTTGAGATGCCTCTTTTCCTTTACGGTCAAATATTCATAATTCAATTATTTTGGTGGGCAGTTTGACATTGGTGCAAAAAAATTACTCTCTCTCTCTCAATCAATCTGTTCATATCTATCTATCAATCTGTTCATATCTATCTATCTATCTATCATCTGGCTGTTCATGCTTATCTATCTCAGGCTATTTATATCTATCTCTGTATCTATCTCAGTCTATTTCTGTCTATCTATTCATATTTAAGTGTATTCATAAATATCTATGTCAATCTATTCATATCTATCTATTACAGTCTGTTCATTATCTATCTATCTATCTATCTATCTATCACAATCTGTTCATATCTATCTAAAATTTTTAAAGTATACATTTAAATGTTATGAAATAAAACCATAAATTTTGAATTAAACAAAGAATGTTGAATATAATTATATGAAAAAGTATTAATATTCATTTATTCAATTAAAGGAAAATTTTAAAAAGTCAAATTAAAAAAAATAAAAATTCCTTTTAAAAAACAAATATTAAATCAAAGTATTTAAGATAACATGATCGAAAAATAGTGAAAAGAATTATTTCAAAAAAATTTAATGCTTGTTCATTTATTCAGCTACTAATCTTGTACCACTTACACACACACACACACACACACACACACACACACACACACACATATATATATATATGTATGTATGTATGTTGTGACAATATTTCATGGCACACTAGTGCATTATGGGATGGTGGTTGAGAATCACTGTCATAACCAAAGTCTTTTTGCAACTTGTTCCTATTTACATTATTCGGACTATTATCCTCATCTTTGTTGCCATATTTATTACAACGTTTCGGCCTTTCAGTATCTGTCTATATTTCTGAGATGAGGTATTATGTATACTATTTACATTATTCGGACTATTGTCCTCATCTTTGTCGCCATATTTATTACAACGTTTCGGCCCTTCAGTATCTGTCTATATTTCTGAGATGAAGTATTATGTACACTATTTACATTATTCAGACTATTGTCCTCATCTTTGTTGCCATATTTATTACAACGTTTCGGCCTTTCAGTATCTGTCTATATTTCTGAGATGAGGTATTATGTATACTATTTACATTATTCGGACTATTGTCCTCATCTTTGTCGCCATATTTATTACAACGTTTCGGCCCTTCAGTATCTGTCTATATTTCTGAGATGAGGTATTATGTATACTATTTACATTATTCGGACTATTGTCCTCATCTTTGTCGCCATATTTATTACAATGTTCGGCCGTTGTACGCTCCAGCCTTCTTCAGGTGGTTGGAATGTCGAACTGAACCATTTATTTCACTCACTGGGTTAGACTGTTCTAGTTTCACGTGCCCTGTTTTAATGGATGTCAGTTATGAGTTATCTCCTGTTAATTCCCCTCTCCAGGAGATAACTGATAACTGACATCCATTAGACATAGCATGTGGAACTAGAACAGTCCACCCCAGCGAGCGAAATAAAAGGTTCAGTTCGACATTCCAACCACCTGAAGAAGGCCGGAGCATACAACGGCCGAAACATTGTAATAAATATGGCAACAAAGATGAGGACAATAGTCCAAAAAATGTAAATAATGTACATAATACCTCATCTCAGAAATATAGACAGATACTGAAAGGCCGAAACGTTGTAATAAATATGGCAACAAAGATGAGGACAATAGTCCAAAAAATGTAAATAATGTACATAATACCTCATCTCAGAAATATAGACAGATACTGAAAGGCCGAAACGTTGTAATAAATATGGCACCAAAGATGAGGACAATAGTCCAAAAAATGTAAATAATGTACATAATACCTCATCTCAGAAATATAGACAGATACTGAAAGGCCGAAACGTTGTAATAAATATGGCAACAAAGATGAGGACAATAGTCCAAAAAATGTAAATAATGTACATAATACCTCATCTCAGAAATATAGACAGATACTGAAAGGCCGAAACGTTGTAATAAATATGGCACCAAAGATGAGGACAATAGTCCAAAAAATGTAAATAATGTACATAATACCTCATCTCAGAAATATAGACAGATACTGAAAGGCCGAAACGTTGTAATAAATATGGCAACAAAGATGAGGACAATAGTCCAAAAAATGTAAATAATGTACATAATACCTCATCTCAGAAATATAGACAGATACTGAAAGGCCGAAATGTTGTAATAAATATGGCAACAAAGATGAGGACAATAGTCCAAAAAATGTAAATAATGTACATAATACCTCATCTCAGAAATATAGACAGATACTGAAAGGCCGAAACGTTGTAATAAATATGGCACCAAAGATGAGGACAATAGTCCAAAAAATGTAAATAATGTACATAATACCTCATCTCAGAAATATAGACAGATACTGAAAGGCTGAAACGTTGTAATAAATATGGCAACAAAGATGAGGACAATAGTCCAAAAAATGTAAATAATGTACATAATACCTCATCTCAGAAATATAGACAGATACTAAAGGGCCGAAACGTAATAAATATGGTGACAAAGATGAGGACAATAGTCCGAATAATGTAAATAATGTACATAATACCTCATCTCAGAAATATAGGCAGATATCCCCATTTCTTTCATGTTTCCTTGGTGAAGTGTACGTTCCACTCAAACAGCTTCTTATGACAAACCCCTACTTCATGGAACCAACTCCCAGGAGGATGCTTCTCTGACCACTACAATTTTTATCTATTCAAGTCTAGCATTAACCATTATCTTCCCCACATATCCTCATAAACTGTGTCTCTTGCCTCTTACTTTGTAACCCTCTACCTTGAGCGGCTCTTGGGCCTTGTATGGGTGAACATTATTGAGGAAAAAGTCCCACTTCCAATTATTTTGGATTGATTCAACAAAGGAACAGCTGTGGTATATTATACAGTGAAGTAACAGTGTGGGTAATCTTCATGTAACTTTCCATCAAGATATATACTGACAGACAGACAGTAAGTTAATTCGCTTAATTGTACACCGATAACATCACTCAACTGTTGGCATCTTAAGAACCCTGGTTTTCAGCCAAATAGAAGTGGCAGATGTAATCACAGTTTCATTAAGAGTAGTCTTCATTCATCTATCCGATGGTAGGTATTGACAGACAGACAGTATCTTGCCTCACCAAATCGGGCATGTTACTCAACTCAATCATTAAAGTGCCCTGGCCTTCAGCTAAACAAAAGCGGCAGGAGATGATACCAAAGTTTCATTACGAGTAATCTTCATATAACTCTCCAACAATAGATATTAAAAGACAGACAGAAATCGGATATATGTGTCATATATATGAACCGACTTCGGACATTTTGACATAATATAATGCTTAGCCAGCGTGTCTCGCTAAGTCAGTTATGACTGAGTAGTGAGTTCAATCCTCACTGGATTCCCCATATTTCTGTTTTTGTGCCACATCTAAGCTATTCTTATATATGAACCGATTTTGATAAGTATTAGTTTGAGTCATAAATAATTTCCGTTTTTGTTTGTCAACTTTATTCTTCAGAAAAAAGTACAATTGCATTTTATTCTGTGATGTATTCACAGTTATTTGCAATGACTTGTTGCCAATTCTTCAATACCTTTCGAGTAAAGTTCCACAGATTCTGATGTAAAAAAGCTTTTGGCAAATTTTTAATATAGTTTTTATTAGAGAAAGTCTTCCCCATCAAAGTATTTTGCAGCTATCACAAAATGTAATAATCTGTTTTTGCAAGGTCAAATGCACATGGTGGGTTGGCTAGAAGAGACTGACCGAGTTGTGGCCTTAATTTTATCATGGAGAACATTTCTCGTATTCATGAGCATAGGGCACTTTTCGACCAAATGTTTATGGCCTCATTGCAGCTGCTAGATGTATAAATGTGCATCTAATGTTTCATTGTGTTTTAAGAACTCTAAATAAATACTATCCATAGAGTTCAGTTTTTGGAGATATTTGAGGAAATGTCCTTGTCAGTCTATTTCATTTTATATTGAATATTGTCATAAGCAGACTATTTTTCATCAGCTCTTATGATATATTTAAGGAAGGGTGATGCATTTATTGTTACTATTGGGTCTCAAATTCGGAAATGTCTTATCTCTCAACATAATAGATAAACATAGACTGAGATAAAGAGAGGAAGAGCAAAATAGAAAGGAAGATGGAAGGTTATCAGTGTAGAACTGACTAAAAGAGGGGAAAGGTTACTACTGAAGAATTTGACAGTGGCAATCAAAGAAAAATAGAAAATAGCATATAAATAAAAGGAGAAAATAATTCTCCAAAGACAAAGAAAGGAAGAAGAATTTGCAGAAAGGGAGCAGATGTTATTTTGAGTAATCTTTGTTTGCACACGCACAGCAACCAGGATTCAAATGTGACTCGACATCTGGTGATCTTTTGACTGACTTACTTTCATTAAGGTTCCGTTTCAGTTCAATATACCGTCCTGGGTATGATGATAAACTACATCCAGCAGCAAGGCCTCTGATCAGGAGGTATTGAGGATTGTGGAACCACCTCTTCATTGCTATTGTTCCCAGGTTCACCCTGACTTGGGGTGGTAGCACCAGTTAGGGTCCCAGCTATGGGCAAATAGTTAATCCCTAGACTGGGTCAAAACATTATGAAAGTATAAAAAAAGTTATCGTAAAAATACCAGCAATACATTTTTCATAGTAAAAAATTAACACATTTTTGAAAAAAAATTCCCACCAATACATTTTTTGTAAAAGAAATTACTAATGCTCCCAAGAAAATTAAATTTTGGCATAATGACCCATAAGGTGTTGATATGCCACTAAACCAATAAACAATTCCATATAATTATTCAGTACTTTATGAGCATCAAATATTGAATGCATACTAAATGAAGCCTCTTTTCCACAGACAACTTTGCAAATCTGTTGCTATTTCCATGGCAAATGTTCAGATGAGCTCTGTTTTTGAGTTCCGCAAGTTCAGACCTTTACAGCTCAGACACACCAAACTACATTCTTCCTCTGTATTCCAATTGTAAGGAAAAACTCCTACATAGATGCTTCCCTGAACACTACAATCTTAACCTCAAAGGTTAGTTGTTATCCTCATAAACTTCACTTCTCCTTTGCTCCTTTTACATTTATATCACACACATTCATTTTGTAACCCTCTACCTTCAGTGGCACTCGAGACTTCTGTCAAATGAACTTAATACAGGGTGACCCCAAAAAAACGGGAATTTTTTAAGTGCGTATTGCCAGACATGAGCAAGTGGCAACACTGCGAGACAGTGACCTTGAGCAAGTTAACATTTCGCCATTTTAGTAACGAGAACGAAATTCACAGTATCCCAGCTGAGATGTTGCAGCAGTCAATGAGGAATCTCAACAGCAGATTTCAAGAATGCATTCGTACAGGAGGACGCCATCTACAGGACGTAATTTTAAAAAAATGAAAATTCCATCATTGTTTCTTAAATGGCATGTTTTAAGGTTTCAATTACTATGAATTAAATATTTTTCTTCCATCGCTCTTGGTTTTATTGGCTTGTTAAAAAGTTCCCGTTTTTTTTTTTTTTTTCTCACCCTATATATTTGGTGAGAAGACATGAGTTACCTATCTGTATAGAAAGAAAAGGAGGGGGTATGTGATAAGGCATGTTCAGACTTTGATGTTCTTTTGTACTAGTGTGCTTAGAATGTTTTGTGATAAGACTGATAACTGTCTTCTCATCGTGACATTTAGTGAATGTGAGGCTAATTAACACTGATGCAAATGCAGATAAAATAGCAGACTTTTAGGTGCAATTGAAACTGGAGTTTCACAAACAGAGATTAATTAACCTGAAAAATAATTAGAAAGCCATGCACCTGAAAAGTGGTGTTGTAGTGATCACAAAAAAATATTTATTTCCGAAAATGCTAAGATTGTTGGGAGTTCTAATATGTAATAGATTAATTGTTCCAACTTCTTTTTGCTAGACTATGAAAAGCACTTCCAATCTCACAGATACTACACATTGATCTGCTATTTATGCACCTGTGACTGAATGTGACACAAGTGCGGTTTCAAAGTGGGGTGCCAATGAGTGTACATATGGGCTAAGGTCAAAAGTTGCCCAGTTCCCGCAAGCACCGTTATGCTGGTGTCAGTATGCACCAACTCCCTCTTTTTAGTGCAATGTGGGTTAGAATCCCTAAGACGAGGCTTCTTGTAATTTTCAGGGGAAGAGAGAACAGATACTACATTTTCATGTCCCAACCCAAAGAGTCTTCCCTGCATTTTCCTCTTCATCTTGCATTGCTAACCTCAGTCTTGTAAATATCCACATGCAACGGGAATTAAATCTGAGAATGTCATCTCATTTTTCTTCATTAGCAAATCTGTGTCTTTGAAATCTCTCAATCTGATTAAGAATTAATAAGACAGAAATGTTTGCATGTTGACCTCATTTAGTAAATAAAGCAAACAAAAAAGCATATGTGTGTGTATTGGAATAAAATATGGCCGATGAAAAGGCCAATGAGATGTAGGGAGGGAAGTAGATGGGAAAATGAGGGACCTTGTTTTGGTGGGAGAAGATGAGGGAACAGAAATATGCATTAAAAAGAAGGGAAAAAAAACGTTCACTTCAGAGCGGCTTTGTTTTTTCTCTTGAAGCCTTTTAAAGAACAAAGATTTTTTAAGTTTATGTTAGAAAGGGGACACTTCAAAGCACGTATTCCTTTTCTTTGCTTTCTCTCTTTTTCCTTCTTTCTCTCTGTTCTTTTGCTTTGCCCTCTTTTTTGTTTATTTCTCTCTTTTTTCTTTTCTGTCCACCTTCTTTGCATTTTTCTTTTCTTTCTCTTTTTTCCCTTTCCTTTTTTCTATCCGTTCTTTTGCTTCTCCCTCTTTTTTTGTTTCTTTCTCTCTTTTTTCTTTTCTTTCTTCCTTCTTCTCATTATTCTTTTCTTTCTCTCTTTTTCCTTTTTTCTATCTGTTCTTTTGCTTCTCCCCCTTTTTGTTTGTTTGTTTCTTTTTTTCTTTTCTGTCTCTCTTTTTCTTTTCTTACTCTTTTTCTTTTTTTTCTCCCTTCTTCTCATTATTCTTTTCTTTCTCTCTTTTTCCCTTTCCTTTTTTCTATCTGTTCTTTTGCTTCTCCCTCTTTTTTGTTTCTTTCTTTCTCTCTTTTCTTTTCTTTCTCTCTTTTTCTTTTCTTTCTCCCTTCTCATTATTCTTTTCTTTCTCTCTTTTTCCTTTTCCTTCTTTCTATCTGTTCTTTGGCTTCTCCCTCTTTTTTGTTTCTTTCTCTCTTTTTTCTTTCCTTTCTCTCTTTTTTTTTTCTTTCTCCCTTCTTCTCATTATTCTTTTCTTTCTCTCTTTTTCCTTTTTTCTATCTGTTCTTTTGCTTCTCCCTCTTTTTTGTTTCTTTCTCTCTTTTCTTTTCTTTCTCTCTTTTTCTTTTCTTTCTCCCTTCTCATTATTCTTTTCTTTCTCTCTTTTTCTTTTCTTTCTCCCTTCTTCTCATTATTCTTTTCTTTCTCTCTTTTTCCTTTTTTCTATCTGTTCTTTTGCTTCTCCCTCTTTTTGTTTGTTTGTTTCTTTTTTTCTTTTCTCTCTCTTTTTCTTTTCATACTCTTTTTCTTTTTTTCTCCCTTCTTCTCATTATTCTTTTCTTTCTCTCTTTTTCCCTTTCCTTTTTTCTGTCTGTTCTTTTGCTTCCCCCTTCTTTTTTGTTTCTTTCTCTCTTTTCTTTTCTTTCTCTCTTTTTCTTTTCTTTCTCCCTTCTCATTATTCTTTTCTTTCTCTCTTTTTCCTTTTCCTTCTTTCTATCTGTTCTTTGGCTTCTCCCTCTTTTTTGTTTCTTTCTCTCTTTTTTCTTTCCTTTCTCTCTTTTTCTTTTCTTTCTCCCTTCTTCTCATTATTCTTTTCTTTCTCTCTTTTTCCTTTTTTCTATCTGTTCTTTTGCTTCTCCCTCTTTTTGTTTGTTTGTTTCTTTTTTTCTTTTCTGTCTCTCTTTTTCTTTTCATACTCTTTTTCTTTTTTTTCTCCCTTCTTCTCATTATTCTTTTCTTTCTCTCTTTTTCCCTTTCCTTTTTTCTGTCTGTTCTTTTGCTTCCCCCTTCTTTTTTGTTTCTTTCTCTCTTTTCTTTTCTTTCTCTCTTTTTCTTTTCTTTCTCCCTTCTCATTATTCTTTTCTTTCTCTCTTTTTCCTTTTCCTTCTTTCTATCTGTTCTTTGGCTTCTCCCTCTTTTTTGTTTCTTTCTCTCTTTTTTCTTTCCTTTCTCTCTTTTTCTTTTCTTTCTCCCTTCTTCTCATTATTCTTTTCTTTCTCTCTTTTTCCTTTTTTCTATCTGTTCTTTTGCTTCTCCCTCTTTTTGTTTGTTTCTTTCTTTTTTCTTTTCTTTCTCTCTTTTTCTTTTCTTACTCTTTTTCTTTTTTCTCCCTTCTTCTCATTATTCTTTTCTTTCTCTCTTTTTCCCTTTCCTTTTTTCTGTCTGTTCTTTTGCTTCCCCCTTCTTTTTTGTTTCTTTCTCTCTTTTCTTTTCTTTCTCTCTTTTTCTTTTCTTTCTCCCTTCTCATTATTCTTTTCTTTCTCTCTTTTTCCTTTTCCTTCTTTCTATCTGTTCTTTGGCTTCTCCCTCTTTTTTGTTTCTTTCTCTCTTTTTTCTTTCCTTTCTCTCTTTTTCTTTTCTTTCTCCCTTCTTCTCATTATTCTTTTCTTTCTCTCTTTTTCCTTTTTTCTATCTGTTCTTTTGCTTCTCCCTCTTTTTGTTTGTTTCTTTCTTTTTTCTTTTCTTTCTCTCTTTTTCTTTTCTTACTCTTTTTCTTTTTTCTCCCTTCTTCTCATTATTCTTTTCTTTCTCTCTTTTTCCCTTTCCTTTTTTCTGTCTGTTCTTTTGCTTCTCCCTCTTTTTTGTTTCTTTCTCTCTTTTTCTTTTCTTTCTCCCTTCTTCTTATTTTTCATTTCTTTCCCTCTCTATTTTTGCTTTTTGATTCAGATGCTTTGTACTTTGTATAATCCAGAGTTCATGAACCTCTTTCAATTTTGAATCAATTGTGCCGCCCTAATGTAGGCTTGTATTTAGCAGGCATGGAAAAAAGAGAGAAGCTTTCTTGAATCTCGACCATTTCCCTGGACTCTCCTTTGATCCCCTTGTCCATCCTTTTAAGAAAAATACAGTAATTCACCCCTAACTGTGAGGGTATGTCAAAGTAACCCCCCACAGCAGCTGCTTGAAATTGCACATAATACTGCACTATGACTGTCTGCCTCTCTCTCTCTCTCTTTATTTATATATATATATATATATATATATAACATAAATCATTCATATGAATAACAAATAATGAAGCTAATTATGGCAAGAATCCCTCCTGCTAACAACATTTAATAATAAAATATAATCAACATCATATCCGTTACTGAATGGTACGATCCTTGTTTATAAATTCTGGTGTTGAGTGGCCTTATTTTTCTACTAGCCAGGGCTTTCAATCATAAATCATAAATCATTCATACGATGTTATATAAATTGATCATGTACCACATAATAGATATTAAAAAAGACTGATCCTACGTGTGAATTTCCCGATAATAATTGTGACATTACTATAATTATTGAACAATTTTGTTCATGCCACTTTTACTACAAAAAAGAACCTACGTCTACGAGAACGCAAAATGTCAAAATTCAACCTCAGCGTCGAGTCTGCATGCTCCAAAATTATTCTTACTGTTAACAATATCACAATTGTAAAAAAGACTTCTTTCGGATTACACTTTCGATGTCTAATTATTACCTGGATTTTAAAAAACTTAACTAATTTACTACCTGATGATGATTGAACGATACGATTGAAAGCCCTGGCTAGTAGAAAAATAAGACCACTCAACGCCAGAATTTATAAACAAGGATCGTACCATTCAGTAACGGATATGATGTTGATTATATTTTATTATTAAATGTTGTTAGCAGGAGTGATTCTTGCCATAATTAGCTTCATTATTTGTTATTCGTATGAATGATTTATGTTATATAAATTGATCACGTACCACATAATAGATATATATATATATATATATATACATATATAGTGAAGACTATATTTTCTAAGCAAAAATTGAAAAGCTTAATACACATCATGCACTAAGATTTTTAAAATAATTTTTTTTTTTTTTTTATGGGTATAAACATGCCCATTTTGAAAGTTGACCATACATGACATTATCAGAAAATAAGAACGATGACTATAGTAAATTTAAAGTCAACATTCCTAAAATTAGATTATGGAGAAGATTTTCAACATTTTTAAGATTACTGAGAACTTAATTATGTAAAAAAAATCGTTCACAGCCATTTTCTTAATTTATGTTTTAACAGATAAAGTCTCAGTAAAACAACAATAAAACTATTAACACTTTCAAAAGCACTTGTTAAGTGATTTACGAGCAGTGACAAGTAAGTAATTTCTGTTACTGTTTGTTTTAAAAATCCATTTTTTTGTTATTTTTTCAACTTAAAGTAAATAATATTTCTTTCAAATCAAATTAATTATACTTTAAATTGGCTTGTATTCCTCAAATAAAGTTTCATAAAAGTATATTTTATTTTTGGATGATTTTTTTAATAAAGAAAATTACATTGCAATGACAGATGACTAAAAATGAACACTAATCAGCTATTTTTAGTTCCCCCAAAAAGTTAATTGACTCCAATCAATATAATTTTTATTTGAAATACACTACAGAGTATTTTTCCTTACTGGAAATAGTAAATTTAATATGTTAGCTTTCAATTAAAGCTAAAATGAAAGAATGAAGAAAGATTTTTAGATTTTAAAATTCACTTTAAACATTAGGTATTGTGAATTATTGTGAATTAGTGGAGGTACCTACCCAAAAGGGTAATGAAATCATATTCTTGTGTGTACACTGTCAGATCTAAAAAAACAAAAACAGAGGGAAATATTTATGGAATTAGAGGTAGTATTTGAGTGAATCTCATGTTTTTGTGAAATTAAGTATTCAACTTGCTCAGATAGTATCTCCCCGGAAGAAAACTTGACATCATTTTGTACCGTACCACATTCAATGGGTTAAATATCAAAACCAAAAAGAAGAGAGAAAGAGACAGTGTGTCCTTTCTTTTATTCTGCTGATTGGCACACTATCTACAGCTTTTACGCAAAGTCCATTGACAGACAAGGTGAGTTAATTCCACAATATCAGTGAGCCTCTTGTCACAGAATAGTTCTCAAACAATAGTGCAGACTATTACTAATGTAAAGGTTTGTATCCTTAGCCAGCGCCCCTTAATTATAGTCTTGCATCAGGTTAAGTTTAGTTCGTCCTCAGAGCATTTTTGTTTTTATGCAATAAAATTAAGATCGAGGCACCTACCATGGAGCAATACTTAGCAAGCTATTCTTAATTGAGTTTAATCCTCATAAGGTACCTGTCTTGTACCAGATTAGACTAATTGGAGTAAATATGGAAAATCAAAGTTAGAATATTAAAGAAATATCGGGTGGAAAAGAAAGATGAGGAAAAGAAGGCTAGAAAAAGAGGTCAAGAGAAAGGGAAAAAAGGAATGAAGATGTAATAAGGAAGAAAAAAAATAAAAAAAGAAAGTAACCCTTGAATGAAAACGTGGAAGTAGAAGGCAGGAAATTAGAGAAAGACAAATTGATAGTTTAAAAGAAGTGAAGGGGGGGGCTGTTGAAATTTGGACAACACAGTAACGCAGGCTGTCCCTTGAATCTCGTTCAAAACAGATGATGGTCATAATTAGGCGGTCAGTCACTGGGGTTAACTTTGAAATTTCAATCATTGGCATTAATCAACAGGAAGCCCTTTTTGAGATAAATGGACCATCAAAGTTCCCTAAGATCCGTATCTATGTCAGTGTATGAAGCAGATATCATGAAGCAAAGTGTTTCAATATGAAGTGGCTGAATGTGAAGTTTATATATGCATATGTTTAATATATGTGTGTGTGCGTGATACATAACATACATACATATCTATGTATCTATTCATATATATATATATATATATATATATATATATATATATATATATATACATACATCCATACATATATAAATATATATATATATATATATATATATATATATATATAGAAAGAGAGAGGAGAGAGAGAGAGAGTTGTATTTATGTATGTATTACACGCACATATACAGAGTGCCCCCAAAAATGTACTCACTTTTTAAATGACAATAAATGCAATGTTTATTGACTTACAAACAAGATTAATGGTTTAAATTAAATCCATGTTTATAAATATTCAGACTGATGACAGACAGTAAGTACATTTTTTGGTACACTCTATTTATGTATATACATATATATATATATATATATATATACCCAAGTGTGGGATTGGTATATATGGAGTAAGTTCCAATAACCAACAATTATTATTCTTTAAAGAGTGCTCAATACAAAGTAGAGCAGGTATAATCATTTATTTAAATATTATAACATAAATATGTTATAAAATCACTACAAAAATAGCCATTTCGTTTCGACACTTCCGTGTCTTTTCAAGTGATGGTGTCAGCCCTAGAGAAGGGCCGTTAAGGAATTTGGAAATGTTTTTATTAAAAGAAACATTTATTCTACATTCAACACCATCACTTGAAAAGACACGGAAGTGTCGAAACAAAATAGCTATTTTTGTAGTGATTTTATAACATATTTATGTTATAA
>OZ038502.1:90416234-90421234 GCA_964036315.1 Acanthosepion esculentum | reverse complement strand
TAGGGGAGAAGGCTGGTCTTCAATCTGTTTTATCTTAAACTTAGCTAGACACAATTACTGATTCAAACATAACACAGTATTCCTTACACCAAAACAACACATTCTTACTTACTATTCTTACTATAACTACCATAGACCACCACTCAGAGTCTGCATGAAGTCATAACTAGTATGAATATGTACAAAGGGGAAAGCCTATCAGATTAATTACCATGAAAGTATTTATAGAAAAGAGGCACAGGGAAGCTACATTATGGTGATGGGGAAAGTGACTGAAGCTGAGATGCCAGGTTAGAACCTATAACCTTGCCGATTCTTCTTTGGATTTTATCAAGGATCTCTAAATATATAGCAGGACCACCAGATCAGATGTGGCAGAAATATTCAAAGCTAGCATGAATAATTCTCATTATTTTCAATGATTTAATTGTATGAGAAATGATTAATCTCTTATTTGTCATTGAATAATTTTTGTCAAGTAGTGACCAAATTTTGAAAATTCCAATGATCCTGTTGAAATACGTGTTTCGTCTAACAGTCATTACCGTTCTGTTTATACTATTATATGAATGCTAACAAACTAATTTCATTTAATTACTTACTATAAACAATCTTTTCGTTTTGATTAAGAAAACAGTTGCTTCTTATTTTCTCCTCATCTCTGGGGAGATTGTCCAGCATTGACTGCCATACAAGAGGATTAAAATAACATAGCAATCCAGTACTCTTTTCCGTTGTGCTTTTGTTTCTTAGCACTTTGCTTAGCTTTTTACTGAAGGCAACAGAAATGTGGTTCTACAGAAGGATACTGAGAATTCCATGGACAGGGCATGTAAACAGCAAGAAAGTTACTATTTACATTGTTCGGACTATCATACTCATCTTTGTTGCCATATTTATCACAATGTTTTCGCTGTTGTACACTCCGACCTTCTTCAGATGGTTGGAATGTCAAAATGAACCCTTTATTTCGCTCACTGGGGTAGACTGTTCTAGTCCCAAGTGCTATGTCTAATGGATGTAAGTTATCAGTTATCTCCTGTTAATTCCCCTCTCCAAGTTCTCTGCTGCCTTAACTAGGTATTGAACTCACACTCTTTGGGTCCTGTCACTGGATCTAACTAACGCCTTTATCCACTGTGCGAGCGAAATAAAGGGTTCAGTTTGACATCCCAACCACCTGAAGAAGGCCGGTGCATAAAATGGCTGAAACATTGTGATAAATATGGCAAAAAAGATGAGGATGATAGTCTGAACAATGTAAATAATGTACCTAATACCTCATCTCAGAAATATAGACAGATACTGAAGCAAGAAAATCTTAAAGAAAATGGTAACAAAAACGATATTTATGCTTAGAATCAGAAAGAGACAGCTGAAATTACATAGACACATAATGAGGAAGGAGAGCTTGGAAAATTTGACACTCACAGGGCATATCAAGGACAAGAGAGTAGGGGAAGGCTGCAGGCGGGCTTATCTGCTAAGCTTGTGTGAATGGATGGTAGAATGTGGCAGTGGGGGTTGGGGGCATTAGGCTTGGCAAAGAGAGAAACACTGCTCAGGGCTAAAACAGTGAAGAAGTTGAGGAAAGTCATGATCGTCCATATATGTGGTATATAGAAGAAAAAACAGTTGAGATAAAACAGTGTTTATTTTTAAATTAATTCAAGAGTTAACCTATTGAAGAATGCGGAACTTAACGTCTTATCGAAATAGAATATATTTAAGAAATTTCAAATTAGATTCTCATTTTAATTTTTAACCGTATTGTAAGTTGAAAGCTATTAGAATGTTCAGAAAGTAATTACGTTTTACAAGAAAGGGTATGAAAAGAAATTTAACTTAAAATTATTTAAATACTAGCCTAGAAGCCACCCTCTGGGTGGTCATTATGTTAGCTCCTGCAGAGGGCTTTTGGGCATTTAGCCTTTTGCATTTAGTATCCTATATAAATAAAAGTTATAAAAATTTAGAAATAATAAAGTTATTTTATCTTTAGTCAACAACTTTAATTTGGCATAATCTTTCTTCTTATACACAACCTATCAATGTAATTTGCTTATATTAATTTTCTGCACAGTGTTTATTTTCTTTTAAAATCAACATTCCTTTAAGATCCCTTCACATAAAGTCACTCTTAAAAGACATTAGGGAACCCAAACTCTGTAATATCTCGAATACATCTCAATTCACATGCTAGAAAAAGGAAAAACATATGAGCAACGTTTTAATTACCATTTAATTAGACAATATCAATTGCATCTGCAATGAAAAGTGAAATTAAAGTTAAAAACCTATAACAAAGAATTGATTTTAAACCTTTCACTCTGTTTGATATTTAAATTTAACTTTAAATAAGTTGTTTAATTTTTTATCGCATGTAACTACGGCAGTTACTATCGGTTACTTTGGCTTGTTTATGATTCGCAAAGATCAAAAAATGGGCGTATACATGTACACTGCACTTTATTTATATAGAGTAGGACATTCAGAAAGTAATTACATTTTAACAGAAAGGGAATAAAAACAAATATAATTTAAAGTTATTTGAATATTTTTTATCTAAAATGTAATCACCTTCATTTTCAATGAAAGCAGTCCATCCCAAGAGGAAGACAAAATTTCGATTGCACGTTTCAAAAAAAATCTGTGTTTCTCTGAAAATAATTAGAAAAACCTGTTTTCAAATTTTTTGTTTCTGAATGTTCCATGACTTACAAAATGTACTAGTGATCAAAAGAAATAAAAATATATTGGTACTAAATCTGGTGAGCATGGTGGATATGAAAGAACCCACCTCCCAATGATCTTATTTTTTTTCTTGAGTTTATTTTGTAGAGTGTGTCTTTTCATTGTCAAGCTGGAAAATGAGTTTCATATCCAAATGTAAACAAAGCAATTTCCAAAGAAGTATTGAATTTTTTATTTGTTAATCTGACAGATTTTTATCACTTTAAGTGTTATTTCTAATGTATACCCATATATTCAGGCTGGAAGACAGACAAATATACTGTTTAAAATAAACAGAGCAGCTAATCAAATCTGGTTATCCACTAAAAATAACATTTAAAGTGATAAAAATCTGTCGGATTTATAAATAAAAATTCTGTTACGTCTTTAGAAACTTACTTTGTTTACATTTGGTTACAAAACAGAACAGATGTGATAATTCTGAGGAATCTATGATAAGGATTTCACTTAATGGCACTGTTGAATCTAATGACAGTTTCCCTCTGCCCAGGAGGACACAGGTTCAAATCCTGCTGGAAAGTGCATATCATTCTTCACTAAGATTTCTTGAATATTCAGGACAGTGTACAAAAATAAATATATTGTTTAATAAATAAATGGTACATCTACTCAAATACGGGTATCTACACAAATAATGCTTAAAGTGATAAAAATCTGTGGGATAAATAAATAAAAATCCATTACTTCTTTATATATATATATATATATTCTCTGTTTTTATATTAAGATCTCTGGATTATATCCTCCTTGGAATAATCCATACGAATTACCAAACGCATCATTAACTATATATATATATATATATATATATATATATATATATATATATATTTGTGTATTTAGGCAGCAATCCTTCTTTCAAGCACATTTCATTAAAAACGACTGACAAGGTGCTTTTATTTAGTTTTTTATATAATTTCTCGTGCGATCTAATAAAGTTTTTCTTTTCAGAGGATAAATTATATAAAAATTGTCCGAATGTTCTTTTTTTCCGAGCGCTTCGAATTAGAAATAGTTTGTTATGTGTATGTTTTATAAAGTGATTCATTTTTTTGTTTCAAAACACGGTCAAGATATTATGTCCATGTTCAAAGTTAATGTTATTAAGTGTTGGTTTGTTTATTTTTATAAGTAAGGCTTCCATTATTTTTAGCCTTTTTTTGCAAGTGGATGATGCTATTATATTAGTGTTGTCGACGAGTATATTCCGAATAGTGTCCGGTAGGTCTCCATGAATATTTAAATGAGATCTAATTGAGCTATTGTCAGAAAGGTGTAGAGTTAATCTGCGTGTAGTGTGGCCTATATAATTATTTACGAAAGTTGATTCTTGAGGAATACAATTCCTTAATGGACATTTGAATTCGTAAATAATGTTTGCTCTATTTAATTCGGAATAAACTTGTTGACAACACTAATATAATAGCATCATCTACTTGCAAAAAAAGGCTAAAAATAATGGAAGCCTTACTTATAAAAATAAACAAACCAACACTTAATAATATTAACTTTGAACATGGACATAATATCTTGACCGTGTTTTGAAACAAAAAAAAACAAAAAAATGAATCACTTTATAAAACATACACATAACAAACTATTTCTAATTCTAACAGTTGAAATATAATCCTTGATAATGGCTAAATGTATAGCCGAAAGCGCTCGGATAAAAAGAACTTTCGGACAATTTTTATATAATTTATCCTCTGAAAAGAAAAACTTTATTAGATCGCACGAGAAATTATATAAAAAACTAAATAAAAGCACCTTGTCAGTCATTTTTAATGAAATATATATATATATATATACACACACACACACACACACACACGGGCTAAAAATAACATTTAAAGTGATAAAAATCTGTCGGATTAATAAATGAAAATTCCGTTACGTCTTTAGAAATTGTCTCTTTTTATGTTTGGATATGAAACCGAGCAGATATGAACTTTAGAAATTGGAATGTGAAAGATTTTGCACTTCAAGTCAAGGTTCGGCTTTATTTGATTAACAATGCTCTTCACGGCTGAATAGATCTAAAGCACATTGGATCTAACATCTGTTTGTGGAAGAAAATAAATATACTGTTTAAAATATAGAGAGCATCTACTCAAATATGGGCATCCACTTAATGTTTACAGTAATAAAAATACACGTATATATCTGTATAATAAATGCACATGTCAGTGTATCACTTTGTCACAGTTTTTCAAATTTACTCCGAGAAGCCATAGTCCAACATATCA
>OZ038502.1:90346234-90408734 GCA_964036315.1 Acanthosepion esculentum | reverse complement strand
TATTAATTTGCATTATCTCTAGAGAATTTCCTTTTTTCATTATTAAATTTGCTTGTTGCTTATTTCTCAATTTAATTTGGATATTTTACCACTGTTGATTGGTATGCTTAAACTTACTTTCTTTTGTTTTTAGAACGAACTTCATTTAGTGAACATCACGTTGTTCAGCTGGAAAATTGGATTGATGAATATACAGCAGAGTTACCTCCCTTGAAAAACTTCATTCTACCGGTAAGTTTCTTAGTGTTTTTCTTCACTAGAATTTTTTGCCAACATGCTGAATACATGTTGAAGTTATCACTAACATTTTTGTTGAGATTTACAAACTCTATGCTTCATTCGCAACCACAAACCAGTCAATGAAATATGAACAAGCTGATTTGTTTGGAAAAATACTTTGACAAAAACCCTAATTCACAGTTTAATAATTTCTTTAATTTAACCTTATAGTTAATATATTATAATTATTGTTTTCCTTTTTAACACCAAAGAATAAATTCTTATGATTTCTTACTCTTGATCATGCAACATACAACTGGCCATGAGTAAATATTTTTTTCAGGAGATAAATTCCAAATTTTTGAAGTGTTTGACCTTGTTAATTATATTGCCAAAACTGCAAGTAAAATAAAAGTGCTTTAGGAAATGTCTTACAAAAGTCAGCCTCTCTTTGTTGAAAGGTGTGTATGTGGGGGTCTGACTAACATTCACGGCTGCAGTTAAGTCACTTGATATCTGTCCCCCACCCCAAGTGTAGTATTGAGAGAATGACAGCATGGTGACCTTATTTTCTGTGTTAAATAATAAAACTTTTAACTTTTCCAAAACACTTAATGAAAATTTATTGTACTAAGACACACACCTTGGTAAAACCAACTGTAAACTGTACTTTGTACCCACTTACCTTTTTGCTCTTCACCCCCAAATTTGGTTTTGATAGGTCAATGTATGGCTGTTTTAGAGGGTATGATGGACGAATGGACAGACAGTCTAACAGAAGTCACAGAATTTTATATATAGATTGAAGTGATTTTGTTGCATTGATCAAGCTACCATTCATTTCTACTTCACAAGAAGACCACTAGAATCACGTGAAAGTTTGGGATATGTAGATAAATAAGGTTTGGTCATTTGTCCCAAATGTATTAGGTTGGTGCAAAAATAATGTCGTTTTTTGACGTTCAACTTCATGTGAGAAAATGACATTATTTTTGCACCAACCTAATATAAGTTAGCAAATACAATGTAGTAAATATTTGAAATAAATTACCAGTAGTAATATTAGTTGTTTCCTTATAAGGAAACATTTAGAATTCGTTGACTGAACAGCCAGTATAACTCTTGGTTGAAATTAATAAAATCTTTCTCTTGGAATAATTTTTCAGGAAAATAGTTTTCTCAAGTACAGAAGCTATGATATTTCCAGCATTGATGAATTCTTCCTTCCTAACCTTTTTTTAGGCTTATGACCATATAGCATTGCAATCCCGGTTCCTGTACGATTGCCGAAGTTAAGCAATATTGAGATTGTTCAGTGCCACTTGGGAATAACTGTTTCTGTAAGCTTAGATGTGCGAGTTGTGCAATGGATAATGGCTCCGAATTGGTAATCAGAGAGCTGAATCCCAATTTCAGTTAAGTTTCTTATATTCATTTATGTGCAAATATCTTTGGGAAAGGCATGAACCCACCTCTTCTCCCCCGACCTATGGATTCATTAATTTGTATCACTAAATCATTATTATCTCACAAAGAAATTTTTACAATCTAAAAATATTTTCTGGCTTTAAATAACCTGCAATGGGTTGATAAGCCATAAAATGAATGAATCAAATACTGATTAGCTACACAGGCATGGCTTTTCGATTTATTTACATTCTCTGGAATATAAATGTATAGAAACTATCGTGGCCACAAAGTGAGGGACCCGTTTTATATTGATTGTAATATAGAATTGATCCCCCACTTTATATCCACTTTATAATTTATTTGTTTATCAAATTCCGATTAGGCATGAATTCATGTCTTCTCCCCCTAACTATGGGTTAATTAGTATGACTCTAAATCATTATTCTTTAAACAAAAGATTCTTACAATCTAAAAATATTTTCTGGCTTTAAATAACCTGCAATGGGTTGATAAGCCATAGAATGAAATAATTAATCAAATACTGATTCACTACACAGGCATGGCTTTTAGATTTATTTACATTCTCTCCTATGTAATGCATTGAAACTAATATAGCCACAAAGTGAAGGGTCAATTTATATATTGATTATAGTATAGAACTGATCCCCCACTTTATATTCACATTATAATTTATTGTTTATCAAATTCTGATTAGGCATGAATTCCCTTCTTTTTCCCCAGCTATGGATTAATTAGTAAGACTTACATCACAAACCATTATTATCTCACAAAAAATTCTTACAATCAAAAACATTTAAATTAGAATAATTTATAAAGTTTTAAATCTTTTAAAATTCTATATCAATTTTTACCAGTTAAGCTGATATTGTTATTAAGTAAAAATTATATTTACTAATCATAAATGGAAAAGCTTACTACAATCCAGAGATCCCCTGTATTTTAAAAAGAATTAAAAATTTTGTGTGTGTGTGTGTGTATAAACATGTGAATGTTTGTAAATATGAAAATAATATAAAGAAGGTTCTCATATTCAAAACTTTTATAGATATGTTCCCCATAGTAAAAAATTAGTTAAATTTACCAAACATTAGGTTGTCAATAGAGTTGTCAAAACCTCATAAAGTCATATTTGTTTCAAATAAGAATGATTAAACTTTAAATCAGTTTCAAATAAAGTTTCAGAAAAGTATATTATATTTTTGAAAGATATTTCAGTAAAGAGAATTATGTTGTGCCAAGAGAATTGTAAATCTGGATAAAATTAGTAATTCTTAATGAGTTTTAAAAAATTCACTCCAATCAATTTAAATTCGTTTTTAAATACAGCAAAATGTTTTGCATATTGGATGTATTAAAGTTAATCTATCAGAATGGAATTCAAACTAAATTAAAAGTTTAAAATAAGATTTTTCATTTTTCGAAATTCATTTTAAACTTTAGCTATTGCTTTTCTTTCAAGATGCCTACTATAATGTCTATCATTAGGTAATACAAAGAAGCAAGAGAAATAAGATGAAAGAAAAACTTGTTTGAAATTAATACTGAAAACAGCAGTCTTTTATAAATTTTGAAAATGTCAGTTCCAAATGTTCTTCTCCATTTTGAAATGTCAGGCTTCACCAATTCACAAAGTGCTCTTAAAACTGACAAATACAGCTTTTATTTATACAGATGGTCTTTGTGAGAAATGTTTCTCTTCTGTTTAAACTTGCCAAATCATTTCATTGGTATTTCCTGTCTTCATCTCCCAAATAGTTTTTATACTGTCACTGTTGCTGAATGAATGCCTTGTGGGTTTGAACTTTTATTTGGAACCCTTCGTGAAACAGATGATAGGTGGGGAGATGTTCTTATAAACATTATGTTTGAATAATCACCTCCCATTGTTAATGATGCAAAAAAATATAAAACTCTGCTTATCCAACCTTGTTTATAAAGCTGTGCAATCCACATAAATCTTTGTCAGGTCACTCTACAAGTGTCACTTGTACCATGTAACCAGCTGCTACCTGCCACATGACCAGGTAATTGGCTTATCTAGTAAAGAGATTGGCTATAGACTCAGAAGGATGAAAAACAACACCTGTCAACCTGTACAAGTCCTGGGGGCCACTCAAGGTAGAAGGTTACATTAAGGAGTAGTTTATATAGATAAGAGGGGAAGATAATGACTCTAGACTAGAACTGGTTAAGATTGTAGTGATTGGGGAAACACCCTCTTGGGAGACAGTTCCACAGGGAAGTGGTTCTTGGAAAGAAACTGTTTGAGTGGAACTTACTTCTTGCCAATGGAATACAGAGGGAATATGGGTGATTTGCTCCAATATAAGTGGCATGGTGGGTCCTAACCGTGAAGGTTAGACCGGGTGGAACCAATGTAGTTCGTCCGAGCACTTTCTATGGAAGTAGCTATAGAGCAGTGAGAGACTCGCCACATCCCACCTCTGAGAGAGAGGCTGGAGTGTAGAAAATAATTCTTCCCTAACAAAGACTCAGAGACGCTTTTGAATTCTATGAAAACTGGAAAGTGAGGATTGGGCAGCTTCAGCCCAAATATGGCAATGGTACTCCATTTTCAGTCTGATCTGGCTCTTATAAAGGTAGAGGATAGCGGGAGGAGTCAGGTACTTACTGGAGCGGTACAGGGGGGGATCATTTTATGAACCTTCTTGTAAGGGAAATGTCTCTCTAGAACAGTGGGGTACACTGAGCTTCGTATGCAGCCATTGCAGTGATGACACAGCATCACTAGGCAGGGGGCTTCCTGGTCTGAAGTCAATAGGCAGGGCAATTTTTCAGTTTTGAAAGCAGAGATGACACATCCATCCAAAGTTGAGATGGATGCATCATCTCTGCTTGAATTCAAGATGCCAAAAATTATACTAACATTTTTTTAAGTTAAATGCATGTGAAATCTGATTAACCAATGAAAATCAAACAACGCAAAAGTAAAAAAAATACCAGAATTTCTTTCTTCGTTTTCACCATATCTCATTCTCTGATGAAGCTTTAATAAAAGTGAAACATGTTAGATTTATAAATGTTTCCTATTTGTTCTTTATCTTATCATTCTGTCAGGTTCTGATCCAAATTTGATCCCAACTTACACACACATATATATTATTTTCAGATAGAATGGATCTGTAAAGGAACAAAATGAATAACAAGACAAGGAAAATCCTCTCTTACCCAATGCTCTTCATATTCTGAGGGACTTTATCAGGCCAATGTCTTGATAAAGTCCCTCACAGAACAAAATGCATCAGCTTTTTCCTCTTGTCTTTTATTCATATATATATATATATATTCATATTCATGTGTGGGTTGTGTATTTGTATTATATAAGTGACATCATGTGTAAAACAGTTTCATGAATCTTTGACACCATCAGAAGATGAATATATTATTAAATTTTATGCACATTAGACTTTGATACATATGTATGTATATATCAGGGATAAGATACATTTATATATATATGTATTTCATATATTTATGTAATGCGCAATCTTGTGTATTGTGCGACCCCCAAATTTTCACTTATAAAAAATGATTTTATCATGTATCTCATATATCACGCTGTCCGCTGACCTGAGATGGAACAAATACATTGAGTCAATTGCTTCATCCACCGCAAGGAAAGTTGGCTCCCTGTGTTGAGCCAGGAAATTTTTCTCCCTGGAATTGATCCTCCAAATCTATAAATCAACCATTCGCCCTTGCATGGAGTATTGCTGCCATATATGATCTGGAGCCCCTGCTGTTTGCCTCAGGGTTCTTGATAAGATCCAGAGACAGATATGCAACGTAATTGGCCCTGATCTGTCATCCCGTCTGCAGTCACTCTCTCACAGACACGCCGTTGCCTCACTCTGTCTTTTTTACAAATACTTTCACGGTAATTGCTCCAATGAGCTGCTTTCGCTGGTTCCCAGGCCTCATGAATTTAAGCATCCTATGAGGCTGGCATCCCATTCCCACCCCTTCACTGTTGAAACTGTTAGATGTAGACGTCTCTTCTACTCCAATAGCTTCATGTCTCGCACCTCTCGCCTGTGGAACTCCCTTCCTTATTCCTGTTTCCCTGACAAATATCATCTCCAACTATTTAAGTGTAACGACAATCGACATTACCAGTTGCCTTGATCTATCCACTTCCCTTCTCCACATCCTTTTCCCTTTCATTCCCATCTGCTCTCGCTCCAAATCTTCTATAACCCCCATGCCTTGATCGATCCACTATCTTCTCCACATCCTTTACCACTCCTATCTGCTCTTCCTCCAAACCTTCTGTAACCCCTTGCATGCTAGTGGCTTCCTGCTTTGCTTGGGGTGAAAAGCTTAAAAAAAAAAGTTCCTTTTCTTGAGAGACCAAATTACAATAGACTGACCTCTTTTCCTCTACCTCTTCATCCCATGTTCGAGTTAAATAAGTTAAAATAGTAAAAGAGAATGATAAAAGTATCGTTAGTAACTTGTTGCTTAAATGCATACAGCCATTAAAAAAATGAATGAGAAACAGCTAAACATCTTATAAATGTAAACAATGGAAAAGATGCATACTCACTACGTTTGTATTTTATAATATGATACTAATATGTGAATATTACATGCATTCTTATTGGATACAGTTAAGTAAAACATCAGTTTTATCAAAATCATATTTTATTTTATTTATAGCTGTACTTTTGATTACAGCAAATGGATATGTAGTTTGGTGAGTGGCATAGCCAGAGCCAGCAGTACATACACTAATTTTATATCTCATGTATGATGTGACCCTCTTAAAATTAGCTTCAAAATTAGGTCTTCAAAAGTTGTATGATATGTGACTATATGTGTCAGAAGTAAGATAAATCTATGGAATTTATTTTGAAGTCAATAGATTTATCTTACCTATGGTGTATAGATCTGTATCTTCAAAACTCCAGCTTGGAAAATAAGTCATCAAACTTTCTTTTAGCTGTTCACTATGAATTGTTAATATTGAGCACTTTATTTACAAAACCTGCTCGCCTTAAACACATTATCCTTCATTAATTTACTGATCGACAGGTTTTGTCACATATACAGAATCTTTGTTATTCCTTCTTTCATACCTTGATTTTACAAATTTAAGTGCAGTACTAGATTGGTAGTTAGGTTTCATCATTTTACAGTCGAAATTGCTAGATGTAACTGTAAGTTCTGTGTTAAGTTTCTCCTTACGTATTTCTTGCTTATGGAACTGTCTTCTGGCTGCTTGCTTTCCTGTCACCTATGATCTTCAAAAGTTTAAATGCCGCATCAATCTCTATCTTCTGTCTTCCTGAATCCTGTTCATTTATTGTCCTTTCTCCTCACTAATATTTGCTTTTCTTTTTCACAATCAGTAACCGCTTGCTTCTCAGTGGTTCTATTGCATTCCTTGGTGAGAAACGATTAAAAAATTGATTTAATATTAAGTGAAGGCATATATATATATATTATTTCAAATTTGATATGTTGTCTGCTTCTGCTATGCATTAGAGATTCTTGATAAGATACCAAAGAACAATCTGCAAAATTATTGGTCTTGACCTGGCATCTCAGCTTCAGTCTCTTTCCCACTGTTGTAACATAGCTTCCCTGTGCCTTTTCTATAAATATACATTCATGGTAATTGTTCTGATGAGCTTTCCGCTTTGCTAACTGGACTTTATGAATTTAAGCACAGTACCAGATTGGCAGCAAAGGTCTCATCATTTTACAGTTGAAATGGCTTGGGGGAACCATAAGTTCTATGTTAACAGTTCCTTCTATCACACTTCTTTGCTTGGGGAATGAACTTCTGGCTGCTTGCTTTCCAGTCAACTTTGAACTTGAAAACTTTAAAGGCAATATCAATTATTTTCTTCTTAATTCTTTTATTGTTCTTCTGTTGTTCTCTCTCCTTCATCAGGTTTTTCTTTTTTTCATATTCTTTCTTTTTTCTTTTTTTCATATTCTTTCTTTTTTCTTTTTTTCAAATTCTTTCTTTTTTCTTTTTTGCATTCTTTTTTATTTTTTCATATTCTTTCTTTTTTCTTTTTTTCATATTCTTCCTTTTTTCTTTTTCATATTCTTCCTTTTTTCTTTTTCATATTCTTTTTTTTTCATGATCATTCTTTTTCTTTTTCATATTCTTTTTTCTTTTTTATATTCTTTTTCTTTTTTTTCATATTTTTTTCGTTTTTCTTTTTTCATGTTCTTCTTTTTTTCAAATTCTTTCTTGTTTCTTTTTTTTCAAATTCTTTCTTTTTTCTTTTTTATATACTTTCTTTTTTTCATATTTCTTTTTTCATATTATTTCTTTTTTCTTTTTTTCATATTCTTTCTTTTTTCTTTTTTTCAAATTCTTTCTTTTTTCTTTTTTTTCATATTCTTCCTTTTTTCTTTTTCATATTCTTTTTTTCATATTCTTTCTTTTTTTCATATTCTTTCTTTTTTCTTTTTTTCATATACTTTCTTTTTTCTGTCGTTTTTGTTTCCCTTTTCCTTAAAACTTCATTGTTAATCCATGGTATTCTCAGCATCCTTCTCCAGAGCCATATTTCTGTTGCCTCAAGTGTCTTCTTCGTCTTTGGGGAGATCATCCAAGATGTTTGAAATGGAAGAGGTTACTGTTGGTTAGTCATTAATATCTGATGAAGGATTGACTTTGAACGTCAGAGGATTTATTCCCTTGAAGTCATTTTCAATGCTTCTGTAAATTATGTAAAAGAATTTGATAAAGTACAACACAAAAATCTATTTGAACTGCTAGGATAACTTGAAATAATAAGGATTTCCTTATAGTTTGGTTCACATATTTTAATAATTTAGTAAATTTTTATAAATTTATGAATAAAAAATTATTTTCATATGTATTTCTTTTTAAATTGGTAAATGATAAATATTGCATTGTATCAATTTTTAGAATGTTGTAAATATAAAATAATTCTTGTAAATAAACAATCTAATAAATAGTGTTTAATATTTTTGTTGTAAATTCTCAAGAACAAAAAATGTATAAATTCACTTTCATCATATGTTTAGGTTTTATTCCAATTCTAATCATTGCTGAGGAGTGAAGGTAGTTATAATAATAATAGTAATGTCAAGGAAAAAATTATCCTTTTGACACTTTTTTTTGTGGGCACTCTTATATACCATACCTATGAACACTAATGGGTATGTCCCAACCCCTATAAATACATTGGACGCAATTGTAATTGGGGGTAATATGCTGTCTAAGTTGTCCCCCACTAGCAGTGGTTTACCTACTTCACACCACTGGCGAGTATTGTATTTTGTTGATGTTATAAAGATTACATTTCTTTTCTAACCTTGGTTTTCGTTATTCCTCATTCAGTAACTTTTTCTAGGTTACAACACACACACATATATACATACATATATACAGGCACACTACAGACATATATACATTATTACATACTTGTATCTACATATACATCCACTCAAGCATATACTTGTATCAGAGCCCTTTTTTATTTTTCATACTTATACATCATGTATATGAAAAGGAAAAGGTATTGACTCTATGCAGAGTCAATCTAAAAAGGACGGTGTTATATACCGTACCTATGAATATTAATCGTTATGTCCCAATCTTCATAAGTGGATTTCTTTTTATCAAAGACGCGTTTCGCCTGTGAGACCTTATACTCACTTTGGTGTCATCAGTTCGAATAAAAGAAAGACAAGATTATGTGTTAGGAGAGTGTCTTGGATTCTCTGCGGATAATCGGTTATCATAAATCACATTACTTACTCTATCTTATCAATTCTTGGCTTGAGACTTGACAGTCTGTATGCCTCCCTGCTTGTTTCTTTTGTCTCTATAGAGTAGTTTGGTATTTGAGGATCTTGATTTAGTGACTTTTTATTCATTTTTATACTTATATATACCTACATACATATGCACACATACATACTGTTATATACCGTACCTATAAACACTAATGGGTATGTCCCAATCCTCATAAATACGTTAGACACAATTTTAAGTTTGTTTTTTTTTTTGTTTTTTTTTAAGCGTATCACCCCAAGCAAGGCTGGAGGCCACTATCACGCAAGGGGTTAAAGAAGGGTTGGAGGAAGAGCAGATAGGAGTGGTAAAGGAGAGGATGTGGAGAAAGAGAAAGACAGTGGGTCGATCAAGGCAAGGGGGTTACAGAAGATTTGGAGCGAGAGCAGATAGGAATGAAAAATGAAAGGATGTGCAGAAGGGGAGTGGATAGATCAAGGCAACTGGAGATGTCGATTGACGCTACACTTAAACCGTTGGAGATTGTATTTGTCAGGGAAACAGTAATAGGGAAGGGAGCTCCACAGGCGAGATGTGCGAGACATGAAGCTATTGGAGTAGAAGAGACGTCTACATCTAACAGTTTCCACGGTGTAGGGGTGGGAGCGGGATGCCAGCCTCGTGGGACGTTTAAAATCACAAGGCCTAGGGACAAGCGAAAGCATCTCCTCGGAGCAATTACCGTGAAAGTACTTGTAAAAAAGGCAGAGCGAGGCAACATCGCGTCTGTGAGAGAGCGACTGCAGACGAGATGACAGATCAGGGCCAATCACGTTGCCTATCCGTCTCTGGATCTTATCAAGAACCCTGAGGCAAACAGCAGGAGCCCCAGACCATATATGGCAGCAATACTCCATGCAAGGGCGAATGGTCGATTTATAGACTTGGGGGCAATATGCTGTCTGTGTAATCCACCACTATTTTACACTGCTGACAAGTATTTTATTTTGTAGATGTTATAAAGATTACTATTTCATTTCCAACCTCCATTTTGGTTATTCCACATTCAGTAACTTTTTCTAGGTTGCAATAGGCATGAAGGTTCAAGATTGCTGACATTTCAATGTAAGTAAACTAGTAGAATTGGTAGAATTCTTGAATGTAGTATGAAGTAAAATGTATTCAGTAACTCTTTTTGTTTTCTTTTATGTTTTACTGTCTTGGTTCTTTTGAGTTGTTTAAACAACACGTTATTCATTTAGTTGCTTTAGATTTATTCAAATTTTAGTTTAGTTACTTATTAGAAACAGATTTGATGCCATTTCCTTGTTTTCCTCTTGCCAAATCCTCAGAATCTACGAAATATAAATATCTTGATTGACTAACCAGTTCCTAGAATTCCATCTTTACATGTTCTTCTGCCGATATATATTTGTTATCCTGTCTTATGTAGAAGGCTCAACATGAGATTTGTTTTACTCAAACCATTTTTTTTTTTTTTTTTGCTGCCAATCTTCTAAAGAATGGATTCTAAATTGATCTGGCATTGTATGCAGTTCTCCTATTTTTGAGTTCGTCTTACATGCAAATCTTCTATTCTTTTGTAGCTGGAACCATCTTTGAATGGCTTAGTTTTACTTTGGACAGTGTTTTATTCAAAGAAAGCAGGATTAACGCGTATTTTGAGTGTGCTGATGCAATACACAATCCTGGAACCGTTTTCTCCTGATAAAAATTACAGGCAGCATAAATATTGTTACAGATCGTAATGTGAGTTGATATATAATAAAAGTTTTGGAGTCATCCCTTGGAAACTAAAGATTATCTTCTCAAGATATATCCAGAATAGTAAGGTCATTTTGACTTTTTTGGATGTGATACCAAGAATAATTTGAAATAAACATCTAAATGAAACTGATAATAAAATAATATATCTATCAGTCACACAACCTGTTCTCCCCCACTGAGTAATGAAATATCCTGTTCTTATATTAGCATTGATGTCTCAAAATATGTTTTGTGTCACCACAACAATGACAACAGGTTTTTAATGAGTTTTTTGATGTTCACTAAATGCAAGGCTCAAGACACACTCAAGGTAGAGGGTTACTATGTGGTGTTTAATGAGCATAACAATAAGCAAGAAGCGAAGTTCATGAAGTTATTCAGGAAGAATAATGGTTAACCCTAGACTTGAAGAGGTCAAGATTGTAGTCATTGGGAAAACATCCTGCTTGGAGTCTGTTCCACAAAGCAGTAATTCTTAAGAGGAAGCTGTCCAGGTGGAACTTCCTCCTTACTAATGGAATGCAAAGGGAATAAAGACGATTCATTTTTGTGTATGACGCATGACGGGTCTCACTTGCAATGGTCAGGGCTGTTGGGACCATGGAATGTAGCCCATCAGAATCAGCAAAAATCCCTCAGAAATTTCCTTCCTAAATTAATTGAATTAGTTGATGATCATTTTGTGACTGAAAAGAAATTATTCCTTCAAAGATGAAATTGTATATTGAATGTTATTCTCTCTTTTTATATATATATATATATATATATATATATATATATATATTAAAACCGTAAATTTTAAAAAATAAGTTACTGCAAAATTCGCTTGACAAGGAAATGGAACTAATGTCTTTAATTTAATAACAAAATTAAATTCGAAGGCTTTAGCTTCCATTTTTGAATCATGGTTATCACTGTGTAGCGAAAAAAAACATATTTTAAATCAATTAATTTATAATATTAATGCTCTGTAAATTTACATTGAGCAATATTGTGTAAAAATAAAAATATCTATAAGAACACCAGATTTTATATCTTACTGTTCTTTCTTTTCATTTATATATACATATATATATATATATATATATATATATATATATATATATATATATATATATATATATAAAAATAAGAGAAAGAACAGATGGAGTAAAAATACACAGTTTGTGGCATTTACTTTTTTTTTAAAAGTGCTCAATACAAAGTAGAGCAAAATATTATTATAATATTTTTATTATAAATAATTACAATAAAAGCATTTTACATCGCTATACAAAACTTTCATGCTTCAATACTATGTTTGTACTTCCTCAGGTTGGTAACTTGTAATCAACCATTGCCTGAGGATGTACAATCATAGTATGGAAACATGAAAGCTCTTGTGTAGTGATGTAAAATGTTTTTATTATAATATCTTATTATAAAAATATTATAATATATATATATATATATATATATATATATATATATATATATATTCAAGCATATGTGGTTAAATAATTTAGATGTATTATGTCTATTTATTTTAGTTTTAACCCTTTCAAGTCCACAAATTAATTTCTTGGTTCTTGTGGAAAACTGATCAAGAAAAATTACAAATTTTTTTTTTTAAATAATTTTTATTTTCCCAAGTACTTTCAATCTCATCTGAGACCATCTTTAGGAGGTGTTGCATATTTATGAATGTGTTATGCATTAACACAGTAAATTCAAAATATTTTTTCACTGCTATGCAAGGGAGGTTACTTATGTGATTTTAAAAAAAAATTTTAATTGTACTATTTTAATTTAGTATTTTTTTATATAATAATAATATTAATATAATACTTTGCTGCTACAAGCATTTAAGAACAGTAAAAATCAGGTGTCATGGACACAAAGAAATCTGTGAGTGCCTGCCACAAGTCTGTCTCATTTTTAAAGGAGTTTCCATATAGGTGTTTGTCCAGGGAATGGAAGAGGTAGTAATCTGTTAGCACAAGGTCCAAGGAGTAAGACAGATGGTACAATCTCTCAACCAAGTTGATGTATGCTATCCGTCTCCAGTCATACCACATGAGGCCTTGCATTGTCATGTAGGAATAATACATGTTTGCAATTAAACAATGTTGTCTCCTGTTTCAATGCTTGATGCACACTTTCCAACTGTTGTGAGTACAGAGTAGTGTCTTGGCTCATTGGGAGCAACTCATCATGCACTACTTGTTTACTAGTCCACAGATACAGAGCATGATCCTGGGTGTGGAGGTGGTCTTGTGAGGTACAAGGGCGTTGTGGTGACATCCAATGCCTAGCATGCTAGGGGGTGATACAGGACTCACTTTTCATCACTGGTGAGCACTCGATCAAATATAGTTGCCAAGAAAGTAACAAGAAACAGGTTGTCACTCATTGTAGCTCGATGGCTCCCGACAGTATGTGGGGTACCTACTTGCTCAACTTTTTCACCTTCCTTATGCAGTGCAGGTGAAATCTGAAAGCTGAAAGCCTTTGGCAAGATCACCACAGGTTTGGCCATTGTCCTCCTCGATTGCGCCTTCAGGACCTCATCAGAGTTTATCACAAAGAGACAGATCTCCCAACCTGAACTTCTGGAACCAATGCCTGCCAGTGCATTTGCTAACAGCATTATCACCAGAGGCTTGATGTATTTGGTGACTTGACGCAACACAACACAAACCTACCTTAAAGTCATAAAGAAGACAACTCGTAACGATCTGCTTCAACACAGCATGTTTCCTCGCTGTATTGATTGCTGTTTCCATTTTCTCTCTGTCTGTCCAATTCCTCAATCAAAGCTGCTAACCATACCTCTATCCTGAGTGGTTCTTGGGCCTTAAACAGGATACAGGATTATTGTAAAAAAGAAAAGAAACCAGGTTAGCCACATGACCAGCAGCGAATCAAGCAGAGTGTCTTTGACAATCTGTCTCACCTGCTTTGTTCTCTTGCTTCTCTTATCATTTCTAACTTTGATTGCACGGACATCTTCTCTTGTAGTTACCATTTCTGTTTGCCAATTTCTGATCTTTGCTCATTCACTTTTTGATTGGCAGCCTTCGACTTGCACTCGCTGACACTTCTTGCCTGCACAACTGTCTAACTGGATTGCATTACAAAATCAATACTTTCACTTTCACAAAGAAATGTTTCCGATATAATCAAAATCAGAAAATGACGAAAACTGCTTTCAAAGTGCCACAATGGTATCACTGTATTTATTGAGAAGTATCAACAGAGAAAGGCATTACTAATAACATTACAGTGTTTTCAGAAATGCGTTGCACTGAGAAAGTCCATCTAAAGCTGTTCCTTTTTGTAGCCACTAATTATAAGACACAATTAATACTTTTACTGCATTGTTATAGCATTCTTGCCCGGCTGTGCTGGCCCTTATTTTGGGAAAAATAGAAATTGCCATGTTTATTGTTGCTTTATCTTTAAAAATCATGTTGGATATTATTATAATGTTATTTGTTGTACGGATTGTTTTTTGATTGAATCATTTTTGATGAATAATAATGGTTTAGGGATAAAAGTCTTACTAATTAACCCATAGCTGGGGGGGTCAGAAGAGATGGATTCATACCTTTACCAAGGGTATTTGCACATAAGTGAATATAATGAAACCAACAGGAATTTGAACTCAGCTTGCTGATTACCAATTCTGAGCCATTATTGATTACACCACACACACCTCCAAGTTTACAGCAACTGATATTCCCAAGTGGACACCCATTTAGTTACTGACCAGTCTCAACATCACTTAACTTCATTGATTGTATGCAAACTGGTGTTTCAACATGATGTGGCCATAAATCTTTTTGTACAGAGTAATGGAAACATGAGAATAAAATTGTTATACCTAAATTTATTGTTTATTTAACTCTGGACTTCATCATTTTAATGCCGGTGAGTGTGTGTGTGTGTTTTTGGGGACTTCTCCAAACATGGATTAGTCTTCTTGCAAGAGCACAAGAGACTATTCTCTGCTACCTCTCAGGTCAGTGTTTATATATATATATATATATATATATATATATATATAGTCGAACCTAATGAGCCAGACAAAAAACATACCAAGGTTTCACTTAGGCAGATTGTCAGGGCCAGCTGACCCTGATGATCTGCCTATGTTTGACTAGGTCTGCTCTATGTTTGTATTGAGCTCTTTAGTTAGTTGTTTACTCGTATCGGGTTTTTTTCTTTGGGCCTTGAACCTGTATCTGTGTGATTATTTTCGACAGACTTTCTTTTTTAAAAACTTTTTTTCCCTTCGAGATTGATTTAACTATTGGTAAATCAAGAATTCGAAGGTTTTTCGAGATGAGTATAGTTACCTATATTTATTTATATATATATATATATATATATATATATATATATATATATGTTTCATTATAAACGACAGACAAGGTAATACGATTAAGCTTTTTATTTAATTTTTCTTGTGTTCAAACAAGTGTTTTTTTTCTATACACTGTGACCAAAAAAGAAAACACTTGTTCAAACATGAAAAATTAAATAAAAAGCTTAAGTGTCTGTTATTTTTAATGAAACATGCATAAATTAAGGATTGCTGCCTAAATACACAATTACATATATATATATATATATATATATATATATATATATACATATATATACTGGACTTAACCATTGTTTTCCGCCTATGAGGGTCTAACCGCTCAGTTCTTAGAAGCAAACAGCCCATGGGATTTGATTATAGAGGTGAAGGCTTGTGCAAAACCAACTACACTTCTTGGAATAGTCGAATACAGAGAACTAGTGCACAAGGTGCTCAATCGACCCTCCTCAGGTTTTTTATTCAGAATTGTCCTTCTTCTAGACCAGTTGCCAGCCAAGGCTATAGGATCCAGTCTGTTTTGCTATTTACCTATAACTGGCCGTGACAAGAGATGGATTCATATCTTTGCCAAAGGTAGTTGCATGTAAGTCAATGCAACCAACTCAACTGGAATTTAAACTTGGCTCACTGATTCCTCAGTCTGAACTGCTCACCATTATCCTACCATGCCACCATATATATATATATATATATATATATATATATATATATAAATTAAAGACAAAGTAAAGAGAATCTGTGTGACATGTTTCAGTTTTTGCATCTGATGAGTTCCTAAAAGGTGAAATGCATAATATATTTTTTAAACTTTGTTATTAATTTACCTAATACATACATATATATATATATATATATATATATATATATATATATATATATATATGCATGTATGTGTGTGTGTATATATATGTCTGTGTGTATATATATGTCTGTGTGTATATATTTATATATGTGTGTGTATATATATATGTGAGAGTGTGTGTGTATATATATATATATATATATATATATATATATATATATATATATATATATATATGAAGAAAAGAAATATAGTCTTAAGATGTGCTGTATTTATGGGATAAAATGCTCAATATCAGAGATAGAGTGTGTATAAATATAAAAGTGAACATAGAAGTCAACACTTAGAGACGACATTCTGTTTCATGCTAGATGCAATCATCAGGCCTGACGATTGCATCACGCATGAAACAGACTGTCGCCTCTAAGTGTTGACTTCCATGTTCATTTTTATATTTATATATATATATATATACATACATAGGCACACACACACACACACATATATAGACAAACGGAAGCCATGCCACATTGGTGAGAAAGTGATTGGAGATGAGGTGCCTGGTCAGGACTGATTGTATTGCAGACCCTTCTCTGGCTTTTGTCAAGAATCTTGAGATCTATAGTATGAGCAGCAGACCACTCAATTTTCAAAACATGATATTTGACCATCCAAATACATTCCACTCCAAAAGGGAGAAAAAATAACCGCTCCAGATATTGAAGGATTATATTCAAGTATTATTGGATCATCCACCACTTTTAAAACTAATCTAGAGCATTTTTAATGTTAATCTTCTTCAAGAACGTTTTCGCTGCTGACCTTCAGGAGAATGACTCTTTACACCTTGTCGGACTAATGTTGTCCACTGACCTGAATAGGAATGATTATATCACATCAGTTGCTCGGTCTATTTTTTTTAATCATTTCACCCCAGGTAAGGCTATAAAGCCACTAAGATGAAAGAGAAAAAAATGTTAACTAGAGAGAACAATAAAAGAACTGGAATATAGAAGACAGGAGATAACGATTGAGATTGCATTTGAATTTTTGAAGATCAAAGTTGAGTGAAAAGCAAGTGGTTGGAGGAGAGTTCCAAAAGTGTGGGAGAAGAAACTGTCAACATAGAACCTACGGCTACATCGAGCCATTTCAACTGTTAACTGATGAGACATAGCTGCCAATCTAGTACTGCACTTAAATTCATAAAATCTAGGTACCATAGGGGAAAGTTTATCAGAACAATGCTGTGAAGATTTTTACAGAAAAGATACAGTGAAGCTATGCTATGGCAGTAGGAAAATGACTTAGAAAGTTGGTTCATTGCAAGTCAATTTTTCTCACCAGACACATTCTTTTACGCATTTCTAAGTTAACCATTCTTCCATGCATTGAATATTGCTGCCACATCTGGTCCGTTGCGTCTGATAAATATCTAGAGATTCTTGACAAAATCCAAAGAAGAATATGCAATGTTGATTGTCCTGACCTGGCATCACTTTACTACAGGCATAATGTAGCTTACCTTTGCCTTTACTATAAATATCTTAATGGCAATTATTCTGATGAGCTGTCCTCTTTGGTACCTCACCGTCACAAATTTAAGTGCAGTACTGGATTGGCTGGTAGGTCTCATCATTTTACTGTTCAAATTGCTAACTGTAAGTTCTATTCTAGTTGTTTCTTCATGCAATTTTTTCCTGTGGAACTCTCTTCTAGAGTCTTGCTTTCTGGTCAACTACGATTTTCAAAAATTCAAATGCAATGTCAGTCATCATCTTCTGTCTGCTTGAATCTTGTTCCTTCTTTTTAATAACTATTTCTCAATTTCTTCATCTCAGTACCCCCCCCTAGCATCTTAGTGGCTTTATTGCCTTGCTTGGGAAAAAATGATTAAAAAGAAATATTTCAGGCAGAAGTTGCATCACAGGAAGAATAAAAATTTTGACATGGCTCTTTGACACTGACAGCCATTTTGAATAGGCTAGGCCATTTACCTCAGCCCCTTCACATGCTGCTTGAACCAAAAAAACTAAACAGAAGACTAAATTTATCTCTTTGGTGTCGCTCATTGGCAGTGCTATTGAATTAAGCTTTACTATTAGTATAAAATCATTGTGATTAATTTTCAAAATAAATAAAACTTCATATTCCCTTTTCTTTCTTTTTTTTCTTCAGATTATTAGCTTCTTTTATAAGTCTTATATTCAGAAAGTCTATAGATCTCATTCTCGAAAAGAAGTACAGATCAACAGCAAATAAAGATGTGTATTTAACATTGAAATAAAATAAACAAATTATGCAGGGGTAAAGAAACGTCTAAAATATTTTATGAGCGAATAAGATAAAAATATAGAATCAGGAATTAGTTCCCCTAATTTTAACATCTGAATTACCTCTTCAATATTTAAGATGAAATTTAGCTCCCAACTTTTAACATGACTTAGCTCCCCAACTTTTAACATCTAATTTAGCTCCCCAACTTTTAACATCTAATTTAGCTCCCATCTTTTAACATGACTTAGCTCCCCTCCCCAACTCACTCTTAACATCTGCTTAATATAATATGAAACTACAAGACTATAGCCTAGTGAATTAAAATGTTGGTTCATGAGTTTGATGTTACAGTAATTGTAGGTTCAATCTCTGGGTCAGGCAGTGTGTACTTGGACTCAGTAGAAAGAGGGTGACCAATAACTGAGCAGTATAAAAAAAAAAATGAGATGAGATATCCGTAAACTTGGGCAGTAGAATGAGAACACTCTACTTAAATAATGGGTTCAGTTCAGAGTTCCCTGTAGGTTAAATGGGTCGATATACATCTGGTGAAAACAAGAGCACACAACTGCCAAAATGTTTTGATAACAACAACAAAGGTAAGAACAATGGTTTGTGTAAATATAGATGTTAATGTAGAAAAAATAAATTATAGATTTTAGGATCAAAAAATGAGATTGTGAAATTCACCAAGTTCAATGCAGGTTATGAAATATCGGTTCACTTGTTTGATTTTATGTCAATTCTTATTGAGTTGGATTGTTTAATGTCAAAATCATTCATTTTTTTTTCATTATATTTGGTCTGAAGAGAGGCAAATATTGGTCATTTATATTTGAGTCCAGGAGCATTCACTTGTCGGAATTCAGTCTTAAAAATAAGATCTGAGAAACGTCAAAAAGTCTGTGAAGCAACTACAAAATCAGCAATAACTGATCATGTGTGAATGGAGAAAAAACATAGTAGTTGTACGATTGCAGCTCACTTCGGACACCAGGTTTATGAGAAGTCTTTCGAGAGCTCACAGGTAGAAATACCAGACATAACATGCCAAAATTCCAAAAAAATTAAAATTAACACCTGAAAAAGGTTTCAGCTTACAGTGGCCGAAATAGTTTGATAAAGAAAACAAGAAAAGGTGAAGAAATCAGTAGAAACCATCAAACTTATTGATAAGATGCAAATTTCACTCAGCTTTTTCCCCAGAACTGTTGGAACATGAAATGGGCTCCTGCGTGGGAGAATACTTCCCTGACCATTACAATCTTAACCTTTTCAAGTTGAGAATCATCCATTATCTATCCTACATATCCTCATAATATGCAACTTTTACTCTCCCTGTATGTCCTGACAACATCCACGTTTAGTAACCCTCTACATTGAGTGGCACTTACGGCCTTGTATTGGATGAACAATTTAAAAAAAACAACATTGATGATGATTGATGGATTATCAACTATTTGTGGGTCATTTGAAGCCAAAATTCTTTTGAGAATAACAGTGATTTATCCAAAGATAAGTCCTATTATTTAACCCATAGCTGTGGGGGCAAGATGAATTCATACCATTCCCAAAGCATTTGTACATAAGTGAATGTAATGAACCAGACAGGAACTTGAACTTTGCTCTCTGATTCCTCATTCTGAACCACTAACCATTGCACTACCTGCTCATCCAATTGACAGCAATGCAATAATTTAACTATATCACCTTGACATGCAAGGTTATGAGTGATAATAACAAGTGTTATGGATGGCAAAAAGTGCTTAAATTGGGATAAGGAGTATTAAGGAAATAACTTACGAATTAGGAAGAATTATATCCTTTATTTGCTGTTGTATAAAGAATGATTTTATTTTGAAATACCTCTTGTGTGCAATCTGATATTTTGAAGCCTGTTGGTTCTTTACGATAAAAATGAAATGATTTGAATTAAATTATTCCAACTGACTGGCCAAACGAAATGTTTCAAGATTCATTTCAGATGAGAAGATTAACCTAAAAATAGATTAGAAGATATCAAAGAACAATAGCAAATTGAACGAGAAAATCTGACGCAAAAGGAATTTCTTTTTTTTCTTCTTTTTTCAGTATCCTTGATTTAAAAAAATAAAAAGAAACCTTTTCAAAATTGGTAATGTCTTTGACTCATTTTACAAGAATAATGTGAAAAAATTTGAATTGATTTTGATTTTTTTATGGCTTATTTAAAAAATAGCTTTATTTAAAGCCAAAACATATTTCAGATTGTATGTTGTTGCTTATGGTACCAGCCATTCCCAAGTGGTCCCCCATCTAAGTACTGATTGAGTATGACACTGCTTAACTATTGTTTGGTTTGGTTTGTTTTACAGCATATTATCCTCAATAGGTTATTTAATACTGACAAGATTTTTAGGATAGGTTCGTATGAATAGAATTTTTTTTGTAAGAAATCAGTTTTTAGATCAGGGTTTGGGTTTATTTTGTTTTGTGGCATATTAACACCTCAATGGGTTATTTAATGCCAACAAAATTTTTATTGGTGGTAATATTTTTTTTTCAAAATGTATTGCTACTAATATATTTTTTTCAAAAATGTATTGCTGGTAATATCTTTTTATTTTTCAAAAATGTATTGGTAGTAATAAAGTTTTTCTTCAAGAAATTCATTGCTGGTAATAATTTTTTTACAAAACTGTATTGCTGGTATTAAAACCTATTTTTACAATTTCATAAAATTTTGACAATTGTTTGGGGTTTAACAATTTGCCCATAGCCAGAACCCAAACAATTGCTACCACCCCGAGTCAGGGCGAACCTGGGAACACCAGCAATTTAGAGGTGGTTCCACAATTCTCAAAGCCTCATGATCAGAGGCCTTGCTGTTGGATGTAGTTTATCATCTTACCCAGGATGGCTTAACTTTGGTGAAGTAACCATTGATCTGACTTATTAGATCATTAAATTCCAGATGGACATCTCCATCTTTTACACAATGAAAAGAATCGACATTCTATATTCATCTTTTCATCTTTCCCAAACTGCCAGTCACCTTCCACAAACCCGGCTAAGTGTAGATGTAAAAAAAATATCCTAAATGTAGGCTGCATCTGAGCTTTCAACTCATATGAGTCATCTTTTCTATGAAAATTTCTCGGACATTCAGGCCGGTAAATGTTATTAATACTGTTTATTATAAAACAGAGCATTTACTTAAATATTTGTATCTATAAAAAGAATGTATAGATATAAAAATGTCTTAAAATAATTGTCGGAATTTTGTCCATTTCATAATGGGTGACGTCACTTGTTTACATTTGGATACACTTTGAGCAGATATGAATGTACGTGAGAGATTCATGGAAGATTGAAGTTTAAAAGCAATAAAATCGACCTTGCTAATAGAACGATCTTCCATGGCTCGATAGGTTAAGGCACGTCAGGCTATAGGATACAGGTTCGATTCCTGTCTGAGGACGAGTATTTTCTATGAAAATTTCTCGGAAATTCAGGCCGGTAAATGTTGTTAATACTGTTTATTATAAAACAGAGCATTTACTTAAATATTTGTATCTATAAAGAGAATGTATAGATATAAAAATATCTTAAAATAATTGTCGGAATTTTGTCCATTTCATAATGTGTGACATCACTTGTTTACATTTGGATACACTTTGAGCAGATATGAATGTACGTGAGAGATTCATGGAAGATTGAAGTTTAAAAGCAATAAAATCAACCTTGCTAATAGAACGATCCTCCATGGCTCGATAGGTTAAGGCACTTCAGGCTATAGGATACATGTTCAATTCCTGTCTGAGGACGAGTATTTTCTATGAAAATTTCTTGGACATTCAGGCCGGTAAATGTTATTAATACTGTTTATTATAAAACAGAGCATTTACTTAAATATTTGTATCTATAAAAAGAACGTATGAACATAAAAATGTCTTAAAATAATTGTCGGATCTCTTGTTTTCTTAATTTTTGTTTTATTGTTTGTTTTCTTTAATAGTATTTGTTTTCTCTAAAACTTAGTAACCTATTACGTCTTAGTGGCTTTATTGCCTTGCTTGGAGGGAAATGATTAAAACAAATAAAAAAGAAGAGAAGTTTCAAGGAGACAGAAGATGATAAACATTACATTTAAATTTCTGAAGATGAAGTTAACTAGAAAGCAAGAAGCTGAAAGAGATTTCCACAAGCAAGAAGTGTGAGAAAAGAAGCTGGTAGTATTTATGATAAGTGAAGATAAAAAAAAAACAGAATTATTGCAACTTCTTGGAAAAGACATTTTTAAGTGGTACCGGTAAGACATTGCTTCTCCACATTCTGCAATGCCAATTATTAACCACTTCACCAAAAGAGTTTCAAAGACAACAAATCAATGCAATGCTCTCTCTATATTTACCAAATATTAATCAATTAAAAAACTTGCAGTCCATCATTAAAAGAAATGCATATGAGAATAGGAGACAGTATCCAATCAAATAATATATATCAACCATTTGCCATTCACTCTTGTATGGAATACTGCAGCCATATATGGTCTGGAGCCCCCACTGTTCATCTTACGGTCCTCGACAAAATCCAGGGACGGATATGCAATAGCCCTGATCTGGCATTTCGTTTACAGTTGCTCTTTCACGGATGTGCTGTCGCTTCCCTCTGCCGTCCTGGGTACGACGATAAACTGCATCCGTGTCCTGGGTAAGACGATAAACTACGTCCAACAGCAAGGCCTCTGATCAGGAGGTTTTGAGGAGCATGGAACCATCTCTTAATTGCTGGTGTTCCCAGGTCCACCCTGACCCGGGGTGGTAGCACCTGTAAGGGTCCCAGCTATGGGCAAATAGTTAACCCCGAAACTGAGGTAAAAAGCATTATAAAAGTGTAAAAATAGGTTTTAATACCAGAAATACTTTGTAAATAAATTATTACCAGAAATAAATTTTTGAAGAAAAAAAACTATTACCAGCAATATGTTTTTAAATATATATATATATATATATATATATATATATATATATATATATATATATATATTTTATATTCCCAGCAATATATGTTTTAAAATAATATTACCAGCTATACATTTTTGAGGAAAAAAATATTATCAGAAATAGATTTTTGACAAAACAAAATATTACCAGAGAGAAAAAAAAAGTTGTTGGTATTAAATAACCCATTGAGGTTGATATGCAGTAAAACCAAACCAAACAAATGCTTCCCTCTGTCTTTTCTACAAATACTTTTACTGTTACTGCTCCAACGACCTACTTTCACTAGTTCCCAAACTGCATGAATTTAAACATGCTACTAGGTTGTCATCTCAGTCCCACCCTATCACTGTTGAAACAGTTTAATGTAGCAGTCTCTTCTACTCCAATATGCCATGTCTTGCACTTCCCGTCTGTGGAACTCCCTTCCTCTTACTTGCTTCCCTGATAACTATAATCTCCAACTATTCAAATGCAATGTCAATCGAAATCTCCAGATGCCTTTCTTTCTCTTCATCCTTTCCCCGTATCACACCTCTTTACTCTTGATCCCATTCTCTGTAACCCCCCCCCTTGCATGCTAGTGGCTTTTCCATCTTGCTTGGGGTGAAATGCTTAAAAAAATATCTCTATGAAGCAAACTTGCAGATGGTACTTTAGCTCAAATCAGACCTCAAGTGAAACTTCTACATATGATCTATCATTAAAGATGGTGAAAAAAATGACCAGTTTCCTGTACCACTGCAGTAAGTACCTGACTCCTCCTGCTGTCCTCCATCTTTACGAGAGCCAGATCAGGCTGAAAATAGATCACTACTGCCATATATGAACAGGAGCTGCTCAGTCTTAACTTTCTAATACCAAAGTGCTTATGCGGCCTTGTGGGTGATGAGTTATTTCCACTCTTCAGTCAGTTTTCCATGGAAGAAACATTGCTTGCATCTTACTATTCTATTGTTATTTCAATGGAAAGTCTTCAGACGAACTACATTTCTTAGTTCCACCAGTTCTAACCTTCACGGTTAGGACCCACCATGCTGTGCACATTGTAGCGAACCACCATAATTCCCTTCATATGCCATTGGTGAGATGTAAGTTCCACTCAAACAGCTTCATGAGCAACTTACTCCCAAGAGGATGCTTTCCCCGATCACTACAATCTTAACCTGTTCAAGTCTAGAACTAAATCTTTCCCACCTATTCCCATAAACTCTGTCTCTTATGCTTTAACCCTCTACCTTGAGTGCCTCTTGTGCTTTGTACATTATTGTAAACAAAAAAAGACAAGGTATAACATTGAGACTTTAAGATAAAGTGCATATTCATGCAAGAAATTACTCTTCACATTCTGTGCAGCTGACCATTGCTCACTTTGCCAAAAAAAGTTTCAAAAACACCAAATTAATGGAATGGTCTCCAAAATCCAAATCTGGAGCCTACTCATTTCTGTTGGAGGAACCTCTCCCTGAAAAGACCATCTCTTTAGTGGTGTAACTGTACTCACCTCGTTTGGCAAATTGTGAGTTGGTGAGACTATTTAAACCATAGTTTGGATGGCTGTTGGATCTGAGGATCTCATCTGTTCAGCAACTCTCTTGTTTTTGTTGCTGCTGGGGTTACACTTATCTTCCCCACCAGATCCTGGTCTGGTGGAGGAGCTGGTTTACTTGGCGAACACTTGACCACTCAGATTTTCAATTCATAGTTGTCCTTCTTCTAGACAGGTTACGACCCAAATCTATCGGACTTAGTATGTTGTGTTATTTATCCATAGCTGGGGAGAAGGAGAACAGAATGATTCAAATCTATCCCAAGGCTATTTGTTCATATGGGAATATAACAAGCTCAGCTTGAATTTGAACTCGGCTCACTGATTCCTCAATCCAAGCCGCTTTAGATGCATGTTGTGATGTAAATGTATATCAACTACGATTGAGGAATCAGAGTCAAGCTTGAATTCTAGTCAGGGTTATTACATTCACTTATGCACAAATAATCTTGGGAAAGGTATGAATCCATTTCTTCTCCCCCCCCGCTATGGGTTGAATAGCAGGACAGATTTGGTCCTACATCCTTAGTTGGCAACTATTCTACCACAGAAAATAACAGTGAATTACTGCAGGAAAATCTTCTGTCTAGTCTGTCATGAATTGAGAGAGAAAGGATCGCCCAAGCGTGTATCGCATATGGCACTTAACAGAAAGATTCAACAGCGATTTAGGTGAGGAAATTGTGGAGAGACATGGTAATGATGCCATTGAGTTGAAAGTGTTTACTGGAACTGAAAGAGAATGAGAAGAATTTAGTGAGGACAAAGGACAATAAAGGAACAGGTTTCAGGAAGACAGAAGATGATGATTGTTGCAGCATTTAAATTTTTGAAGATTGTAGATGGCAGGGAAGCAAGAAACTAGAAGAGATTTCCAGAAGCAAGACGTGCAAGAAAAGAAACGAGTAGAATATGTTGTATTGTTGTATCAAGTTAGTTCAACAGTCAAACAGTGAGACCTAATTGCCAATCTAGTAGCATGTTTAAATCCATTTTATTTGGACACCAAAGAGGAAAGCTCATTAGAATAATTGCCATGAAAATATTTATAGAAAAGACAGTTATACTTCTTCCCAGCATGCCTTATAACAAACTCATTCTGTAACCCAAACCTTGAGTGGCTATTGGACCTTGTATTGGGTGGACAATCGTAAAAAAAGCCTTTTAAAATCTTTCCTTATTAAAAGTATTGATAACATTTGCAGGTGTCAGAATTATCTTTTGTAAATGAATTAACTGCAACGTAAATGATATACGCCATAGAAACATTTGTTTAATGCAATATCCCATATACCTGAATAAGATATTATTTTTTATAATTTTACATGTTTATATGGGATCCTTCATATTCTATACGTTTCATAAATTTTTCATTATTCGGCTTAGAATAAACATTTGGATCAAGTGGTAATGCATTATTAACAACTGGAATACTAAGAAGAGGGTTGAGCTGACTTTGACTTTGTGTCATTTAATTTGAACAGGATGCTAGCATCTGTGGGATTTCTGGAGTGGTGTAGCAGACAGCCAACCATTTTTCTGGTGAATTTAGCAATGTATTGTTCCACTTGATGTCCGGCGTGAGATTGAGTCTAAATAGACATTCCAGATGTACAATACAGCAAATGTTTCATCTGTGGGAAGTGATATGGTTAGGGGGGGGCAATTCAACCCCACCACCCCACCCCATAAGGCTGTATAAATGCTTTCGAAATGAGGACTGGGTAGCTGCAGCCCAGCTATAGCAGCTAGACACTATTTCTGGTCTGATCTGATTCTTGTCAAGGTAGATGATGGCAAAATGCGTCAATTACATTTTAGATTGGTGCAGGGAGCCGACTATTTTTCTGTTGACTTTGGTGATGGATCGTATATACAAGTTTCATTTGATGTCCAGTTTAAGTCTAAATAGACATTCCAGACAAGGAAAAATCGTTTCAAACAAATTAATCCTCCAACTCTTAAAAAAATAAAAATTCTCCCTCAGCTCCTATAAAAAATCACAAAGATCTTTACCAAATAACAAAACCCACATCACTTGAACACTTCCAACAGCACCAAAATTTAAAAAATATTGATCTGAAAATACAATTCATGTTGTTAAATAACCTCACCAGATTTAGACTTTCATATGGATGTCGTACATAGCATCCAAGTCATTCAGTGGTGTCAAAAAATGTCATTTATATACAACTGTTTTCTCAGACTAATAATTAAAAATGGCTTCAAATGAATTATTCCTTAAGAGAAATTCATATAAGATATATGTCTTAAAGAATGTGATTCTTTATCAAACCCTACAGGCTGAAACTATAAAATTACAAGCAAAGCCCAAATGAGAAACTACAGTGTGCCCCTAAAGTCTGGAAACCCTAGGCAAAAATGCATATTTTCAAGAAATTTAAATTTTCAACAACATTTTATTGAATTGGAATATTAACAGATAACATCTTCAATATGATGTCCATGATTTGTAATGCAAAGATTGAGACGCTTTGCAAGATTCAAGTGAGCTCGTTGCAATAATTGCACATTGATGTTAATTTTAGCACATTCACTCTTTATGCATTTAATAACGTGTGTTGCATCTGTGATTTTCATTGAGTACACCTTCTCCTTTAGCATACTCCAGAAAAAGAAGTCAATTCTTCCTTCTTTCAACAAAACCATGTTTAATCTGTGAAGGTAAAAAAAATATAGTTAATGAAATCTCCTGTGTGTCCAGACTTTAGAGCCACCCCCTGTATAATGAACTATATGATATTCAACCAAATGTGAGAGAAATGGCTGCCCCACCCAGGTTTCACAAAAATAAGACAGGAGAGAATATAAAATAGTTTTATCTAAACTTTGAGTAGGACACAATCTGACACACACTCACGTCTATGAAAAAATTCAACTCTCCCATCATGCAACAGACGTCAAGAACGTCCCACAGTCAAAACATATACTCATAAGTTATCATCGTCTCAGTCAAAACCAAACAAAAATATTATCAAGAAAACAATACTAAAGAACTCTTTCAAAATAATAAACGAAACAACATCCTTAACTTATTAGAGGAAATCAGACTTTTTATGAAAATATAAAACAATAAAAACTTCCAACAAAACTACATAAAACTTGTAATATATTTTGAAAACTGAAAAAAAAAAAAATGAAAAAAAGCCCTTCAGTCTTCATAAAGATCTCCACTAAAAACAACAAGGCAAATTCTAAGAACTAAATTGTATCGGAAACTTAATACAAAATAACTTATTTACATTATTTACATTGTTTGGAAATAAAGATGAGAACAACTCTCATCTTCATTTCTATATTTATGACGTTTCGGTCGTTGTACGCTCCGGCCTTCTTCAGGTGAATGGAATTTCGAACTGAACCCTTTATTTCATCCACTGAGGTAGATTGTTCTAGTTCCACGTGCCATGCCTCTTCTGGGTATCTCAGTTATCTCCCTTTAACTCAACTCTCTAAGTTTTGATTCACCACTGCAGTAGCCAGGTATTGAACTCACAACTCTTTGGGTCAAGTCACTGGATCCAACCAATAATTTTATCCACTCAACCATTTCTCCTTGAAGACAAAACATTGTGAATATGACAATAAAGATGATGACAACAGTTTGAACAATGTAAATAGTGTAAATGATAGCAATACCTCATCTCAGAAATATAGACAGATACAAAATAATTTGTATTAGACACCAGAATCTCGAATTAAAAAGAAAATTAATTAAAAAGATAAAAAATATTTTTGACTACTAACCTATACCCAAAGCTATCACTGATTGACATATAACATCAAGCTATAATCAAAACAACCATGATTCAAAAACTTTATCTGGCTTTAAATAACCTTATAGAGGTTGATGGGCCATTAAGCAGAAACAAAATCAAACCAAATAAGTACATCACTTGAAGACTTCCGACAGCAACAATAAAAATGGCTTGCACCTCTGACTAAAAGAGAAAGTAATGATATCTTCAAGGAATTGGCTTTCCAAACTACCTTAAACAGAAAGATTGGAAGGAAACTCCCATCAATATTAGGAAAAGCTATATTTAGTGAAGTTGAGAATTTTAATTTCCAGAAAAAACTGTTTTAACTGACAGTAATACTCACTGTTTGGTCAATGAAAAGAGATGTTATGTCTATGGAAACGGACAGCTAATCTCATCATTACTATTTTTCTTTTGAAGTCTGTGACTCATCTATATTTTATCATAATTGTATTTTAACTAACTAACTAACTATATATATATATATATATATATATATATAATGTAATGGATTAAATCTGACAAATTTTAGGTAATGGATTAAATCTGACAAATTTTTTAATATATTTTCTGTCTATACATTATATTTGTGGATACAACCTGTTATTATCAGAAATGAATTATTGAGAAATATCATCGAATGTCTGTGTTTATAAACAGTAATTTGAGCTTTGCTAAACTGAAAGTCCTCTGTGGCTGAGTTGGTTAACAGCACGTCAGGCTAAATGATGCTTTCCACATGGTTTTGATTCCTGTCGAAGGATGCATATTTTTTGCGAAATTTCTTGAACATCCAGGTCGATAAATGCAATTAATATTGTCGTTTCTGGTCATGGGTTGAATAAAAGAGATCCCCACTTCTTCCAAGCTGTCTGAAGATCATGTGAACATGAAACTCAGCTTCTGACTAGGAATTAACACTGTTTTTTAACTTTGATATCAATAGCATTTCAATAAGCATATTTTTTCCTTTTGTTTGCAGTCTGGCGGAAAAGCTTCCTCTTCTCTTCATATGGCCAGATCAATTTGCCGCAGAGCTGAACGAAGGTCAGTGTTGTTCTCACTATTATTCCCTGTCTGAATTTCTAGGATAAGGCGTTAACAGTTATTTACATTATTTTAAAGTTGGACTAACCTCCTCATCTTTGTTGTGGTTATTTAAATTATTTACATTTGAGATATTGGATAACCTTCAAAGAATTTCAAACTGAGTCCAATAAGGGTGGGGGTAGAAAGTTCTTGTTCCTTTATCCGTCTCTTATTTAGTATCACTCAGTTATTGCTCACTCCATTTCCACTGAGTTTAAGTCTCCACTGCCTGTTCCAGGGATTGAACTCACAATTAAGTGGCACCAAATTCATGGATCGATGCTTTAATCTACTATTTTCTTGTGGGACAAAATCCAAAATGAAGAATTTGGAATTTTAAACCTAAATTTTCTGCTAGGATCACACTTGACTACAGTCGCACTGGCTTCTCTTTTCTGCTTCTGCTGCTGTTAAAGCCTTGCTGTCATTTCTCTCACTTACTTTATTAACAGCTCCTATATCATATTTATTTCTATACAAAACCTTGTAAGAAGATCCTCACAGCCTTCTCTGTCTAGTATAATTTTTGTTTGTTCTGTTTTTGTTATCACTACATTTTAACTGCTGTGCCCTTTGATCTTCTTGCGATGTCTGTCGATCCAGGTAACCTTCAGGTAACCTTTTGAACCGAAGCCTTAACGAGCTTCACGAGCTGCATTTTTCTTGCATACCTGTTCTTTTTTTAATACTGCTAAATTATTGCTATTCTTGTTTCAAATGAGATTGAATCTAAACTGAACTTATCTGAACTGAACTCACAATTAATGTGCTACTAAATGTTTACTTTGTCACTATATTCAAGAACCAGTGCTTTAATTCTCTAGGCTTGGGACAATCCTGAATCTAGAACTTGGAATCCTCCTCCTCTGCTGCCTTGCTGTTCTGCTTGACTTCCTTTTCCTCTGGTTCTCTGGCTGTTACTCAATCTTTGCTGACAGTCTAAGCTCCCGCCACTGTCATTTCTCTTTTTTTATTAATGGCTCCTCTGTGTTATTTATATCTACATTAGGTCTACTGGGCTGGACCTCATAGCCCAGGATATGTACTGATTTGTTCAGATTCTCCAGTGTTTTTCCATATTCAGGATATGTAGTTAGTTCCAAGTAGCAGATCAGGCTCAAATTATTTCTGTATTGAATTTGAAATTTGCTGTTCTTTCCTGGAATGGATTCAGGGCCAAGGGGTTAGAATGTTAGCATTCTAACCATGAGGTTCAGGTTCAAATCTCTCCATGGTTAATTTATCAAGGAGGTGATATCTTGATTATATTAGATTTGGGAGATGATCCTAGCATGTAACATTGTTGGGCAGTGGCTGGAATTCATACCCCAAGTTAACCCAAGCCTTGTTAGTGATATTGGAAAGATGGAACTATTTAGAAGCTGTTGATGTTTTTGCTAGCATTAAGTCACAAGTCATCATGACTGATGGTTCAAAAGCTCATTGGTCTTGTTCAACTACTAAGATCCATTGTATTCCTGGTGATGATAATAAACTACATCTGGCAGCAAGGCCTTTCATTGGGAGATTGCAGGTTTTGAAGAAAGTGGAAGCCACTCTTAATTGCTGTTGTTCCCAGGTTCACCATCACCTGGGGTAGTAGCATCTATTAAGGTCCCAGCTATGGACAAATAGCAACACCCCCCCCCTGAAAAAAAAACACAAATTTTCTCCATTTTAGAATATTTATATGAATGTAAGAAAAAAATTAAATAAAAAGCTTAATCACAGTATCTAGTCTGTCATCTTTAACAAAACTTATATATATATTATCAGGCATGACACATGGAGGTATCAATGTTCCAGAAATCTTATTTATAAATATTTCTCTTTCAGAGTGATTCCATTAGTACGAGATGGAGAAATGGATGAGGCACCTTTGAAATACCTAAACAGGTAATGACTAATATCCCTATCCTATTTTCTGATGAATTTGCTTATTCTTAAAAGTAGATGTTCTTTATCCTTTACAAAAGATTTCTCCAGACAGACTAATTTAATAACAGTAATTCTTGTTTCTGTTAATTAATTAATTAAATCTACTCATTTTTATTTACCTTTCTTGAAGATATCAGACAGCTATAGAGCCCCTACCGTTTACCTGCCTAAAGATGGCCTTTCCTGTCCACAGGGCTTAGAATATGCCAACCACATGTCTTACAAAGAAGCAAGATACCGTCCACCAAGTATAAACGTGGACATTGTTTTTTTTTTTACTTTTACTTTTACTTTTTATTTTATAAATCTCCCTTTCTGACTGTACCACCAACCAGACATATGTCTACCTTTTTGAAATCTAGGTCTTTTTGACACTAGTGCAAATGAGGCTTGTGTCTACGTTTTTAAATATAACACAATTCAGGCCAATAGGTTCACCTATCATCTGTTTCACACTCCTCCCTTGTCTTTTGAACAGGCTTATCCCTTGTTTTCTGCTTAGGATTAGGTTTCTGGTTCCTTCTAAATTCTACTTTGACACTGCCTAAACTCTGAATTTTTTTTTCTCCTCAATAGGAGCAGATAGGATCACCTGTCGTCCAGTTCACACTTCTCCCTAGAAGTTTATCCCATTTCCTGTTTATGATTTGGTTTCCAGTTCCTTCTAAAGTATTTCCTTCTCTTTCACTTCTAGTAGTCCCTTGTGTCTTAGTGGCATTACTGCCTTTCTTGGGGTGAATTGATTAAAAAAAATGTTTACCTTTCTTAATACAGTGCAATCTGAGCCATGGTTTACCTTTTTGAATATACTGCAAAGCGGGCCTACGTCTGCCTTTTTGACACTAGGGCAAACGAGGCCTATGTCCACCTTTCTGAAGAAAGCACAATCCAAGCTCATGTCTACCTTTCTGAGTACAGCGCAATCTGGACCTATGTCTACGTTTTTGACAATAATACAGAGTGGAGTTATGTCGACTTTTTTGACACTGATGCAAATCAGAACAATGTCTACTTTTTTTTGACTCTAGTACATACATCACATTGATCTGGATTGTTTTATATACTCAAAAAAAAAATATCTATTAGTCAAGTACATTTTCTACATCGTTTTATATGACTCTCTCCCATCGTTCAACAAAAGCTTGTTGATGCCATTTTCATAAAAACTTTGTATTTTTAGTTGTAAGAAGGTTGTAAAAGGTTTTTAACTGTAAAAAGTCAAATTTTTTGTCATTCGAATTATTCTGCAGAGACTAGAACAAATGAAAATCCAAAGAATGTTGTGTCTTCTGGCGGAGGTGGGTTATGCAATATGCAGACTTGTGTTGTCATGGTTGCAAATGACATCTTCTCAATTTACCAAAATCCGCCAATTTTCTTGAATTGCTACATTGAGATTGATGATGTGATTGCAATATCTCTTTGCAGTTATTATTTCACTGTTTGTAAGAAACTCAAAGTAAATTATTCTTCTGCAATCGCACCAAATGGACAGCAACACCTTCATTGGATGCAAGCCGGCGTTAACCATGAGTTCTGCACATATACGCCACAAGCTTGTTTCCAGCTCCATTTGCATCAAATGTCATCATCATAAATGATCCATTTTCATTGCATGCTACAAGTGTGTCCAAGAATGCCCCCTTTTTGTGGTGTAACAGCACAGAAATCATTACAGAAACACAAGCTTATTCTCTTCTGTCGAAGAATGTGGCTGTCACATGTTGAGTTTGGAAATGATCGCAAGTCTCTTCAAATGGCAAAAGGCAGATGAAATATCGATTTTCAAACTCTTAGCAATCTCTTGTCAAAATATTTAGTTTATTCTCCACGATCACAAGCAGAGTTTCTTTATCAATGTCAAAAGTTTACCTGGAGTGTGGTTGATCATTTATGTTTAAAATCCCTCTGACAAAATCTGACAAACCACTTTTTGACCATCTGAAGAGCTGGAGCATGATCCAAATAAAGCGTCTAAATGTTTTTTGACACAGTTCCAATGCTTACACCTTTCTGAAATTCATAGAGCATAATATTTACCTGAGCTCCTTGATAAAATCCAAAGAATCAGCAATATTATTGGTCCTGATCTGGCTGCTTATCTTCAGTCACTTTTCAACCACCATAAGGTTGCATCTCTGTGTCTTTTCTATAAATATTTTCATGGTAATTGTTCAGATGAGATCTTTGCTGTCGTAGCTAGACTTTATGAATTTAAGTGCAGTACTAGACTGGCGACAAGATCTTATCAATTTACAGTTGAGCTGGCTAAATGTGAATTCTATGCGAACAGTTTCTTTTCTAGCACTTCTCACTTGTGGAACTCCCTTCTGGCTCCATGCTTTTCAGCCAACTTTAATTGGCAAAAATTTAAATGCAATGTCATTCACTATCTACTGTACAATGCATTACTCCTTCCTCTTCCCGTTCATTGTTAATGTTTCCATTTCTAATTCTTCTACACCCTGTAAGCTCTTGTGTCTTACTAGATTTACTGCCTTTCTTGTGGAACTGCCTTCCAGCTCCATGCTTTTCAGCCAACTTTAATCTGTAAATATTTAAATGCAATGTCAATTGCTATCTATTCCTCCTGATTACTCCTTCCACTTCTTGCTCATTATTAATGTTTCTGTTCCTAATTCTTCCACATCCAGTAACCCGTTGTCTCTTTGTGGCTTCACTGCTTTTTTTTATGAAACTCCCTTCCGGCTCCATGCTTTCCAGCCAACTTTAATCTGTTAAAATTTAAAATGTCAATCGCTATCTGCTGTCCTTCTGATTACTTTCCCGCTCATTATTAATGTTTCTGTTCCTAATTCTTGCCCACCCTGTAACCTCTTGTGTCTTAGTGGCTTTACTGACTTGCATAGGGTAATATTGATTAAAAAATGACAATCGCTATCTTCTGTCCTCCTGATTACACTTTCCTCTTCCCGTTCATTATTAATGTTTCTGTTCCTAATTCTTCCGCACCCTGTAACTTTCTTGTGTCTTAGTGGCTTTACTGACTTGCATAGGGTAATATTGATTAAAAAATGACAATCGCTATCTTCTGTCCTCCTGATTACACTTTCCTCTTCCCGTTCATTATTAATGTTTCTGTTCCTAATTCTTGCCCACCCTGTAACCTCTTGTGTCTTAGTGACTTTACTGACTTGCATCATGTGATATCAATTAAAAAAAAGTGTAACTTTTCATCCTCCATCTTTAAGGCATTCACTTGTGGATAAAATGTCAACATTCAACAAAGTCTGCACCAAAACAAACAACCAAATATTAAAGATGCAGTCATTCTATATTAACAATCAAAATTAGGCACAAACTTTTGCAATGATTTTTGCAGCTGACCTGTTCACACTTTAGAAGCGAAAATTTACAGCTAAACAATTTTACTATAAATATGCATTGTTGTTTATATTAAATGTTCCGTACAGTTGCTGTTGAATGTTGTTATAATTATAAATTGCAAGGTAGCATTTGTAATGATAATAAAATAAAAGCTGGCAGCATTTAAATGCAATGATTATTCCAGTGATAATAGGAGCACAAGGAAGATTAAAAATAATCCGGATAAACCAAAGTGATCCTTGGATTGCCTTGACATTAAGAAAATCCCTAGAAACTCTTCACTGTCTAAGATACAAAAGATTTTGCTCCTGAGCACGACTTGCATATTCAGGAAAAAAAAACTTCATCAGTGTAATATTCTCAATCTTATTTTGCATCCTGTGTCCCTTCAGAATGTAGACGATCATGAGTTTTCACAGTTTCCCATTCCTTATGGCTCTTAGCAATGGTTCTCTTGCCAAGCCTCTTGCACCTCTGTTCCACCATCCATTTACACTACAGCATCAGGTAGGTGGCCTCCTGCCTTCCCTTATGTCTCTTGTATTCAGAATATCAAACAAGTTAAAACCATTATTAAAATATCATCCATCCTCACTCTAGCTCACACCAAGCCAAACACACATTCTTATTTGAGACTCTTAGATAAATAAAAGAGCAAATTGGCATTGGTTTCATAGTTGTTTGTGTTATTTAGATATTGTTATTTGCATGGTGAATGTTCAGACATGCTACATCCCTTATTTCGACCAGTTCAGACCTTCACAGCTAAGACCTGCAATGTCATTGGTAAAAAGGAAGTTCCAGGTTCTTCCCAAGTGTCATGATGCCTTTCTGCACATCACTGCATAAGCTGTGATGACAGCCAAGGTCGGCTGTATGCGAATACACCAGCACTTGCTATGTTACACAGATTAGTCGCAATATTGGGGCCGTGAACGCTGTCAACAATAGTGACAAATGTTTTTCAAGACACTTGTTTGGTCAAGAAGCAGCAAAAAAAAAAAATGGTTTCTCATTTAATTCTGGCCACAGAAAACAGACCCCTACACACTTATTGCTGATTGCCTCACTCACTCCTGGCCACTTCACTAACTGCTGGTCCTTTCACTGACCACTCATTATATGGATAGTGGCTGGCAGACCCACTACCCCTTTCCATCCATTTGTGTTCCACCAACCGTAAAGGGGGACCACCCAGTCAGGTATTGGTTGGTCAGTCTTTTAAAAGACCTTACTTTTATGGCTATCTAAGAACACTAAGAAAACTTTGTTCGACAATTTTAACATGAGCTGGAGAGAGGATTTCTGAAAAATCCTAGTCATTAAATTTATTCAAAGATGGGCTGGAGACAATATTCCTTAGAAACTGTGGTGATTAAATTGACTTCAAAGGAAAAAGAAGCTATCTATTCATTTCCTAAGGAACTGTGAAAAATCATATTGCTACACAAGTAGTGGTACTTTGTGCAACAAACTCCTGAGAGGTTGCTTCTCCAGTCCTTACTATTTTAACCTTCTCAAGTCTAGGGTCACCCATTATATATCCTAAATATCCTCATAATCTGCACTTACTTCCTCCTCTTATGTCAGTGCAATAACTTTGTGCAGTAACTGTAATGCTCTGCTTAGAGAGGCTCTTGGGTTTTGTATCAGGTAAACATTTATTAAAGAAGAATAAAATAAAAAGATCATTTTAGCTCTCTAGAATTCCTGCCTCCTTTTCCGCTTAAAACAAGTCCGTAAATGTCTTGTGAGATCAGATAAGAAGAAAATTTGAGCTGAGCAGCAGTTATGTCTTTTAAGTGTTTGCTCTTTAAGATAAAATCACAGGAAACTCTTGTTAAACTGGAGAAGAAGGTTTGGGGAGAATTCTGTGACACTGGTTGGCTTTTGGACAAGGGTAGGGCAGTCTAGATGCATAGGTGGTGAATGCAATCTGCCTGAAAAATGAAATTGACAGAGTGAGTTCAAATTCCAGCAGAGGACTTTATGCTAATGTCCAACCTAGCTCTACCATCACCATCACCACCCTTTGGCAATCATGGCTCTCCACAGATTCCTTTTCTTTATTATCTATAAATTGCCATGGCTTCTTTGAAAAGATAGTGGAGTGTTTTCTCTTTGCTTTCTCCACAGTTCTGAATTCAGAGTAGTTTTCTCCCTTCAGAATGTAGGCGATCATGGCTCTCCACAGGTTCCTTTTCTTTATTATCTATGTATTACTATGACTTCATGGGAAAGTTAGTTTTGGTTAACATTGCCTTTTTTGAATTCAGTGTAAACTTTCTGCCCTAACGGCATAGGGGATCATGGCTCTCCACAAATGCCTTTTCTGTATTATCTATGAATTATCATGACTTCTTTGGAAAGATAGTGGAGTGGTCTCCCATTGCCTTCTCTGCAGTTTTGAATTTAATGTAATAATTCCCCTAGAGTGGTTGCCAGCTAAGGCTAGAGAGACCAGTCTACCCTACTATTTAAATCAGTTTGCTGATTTCACATTCCACAGATTACAGTTACACTAATCGCACATCGAAAATGGCCAAATATTATTCATTTATGATTAGGATTTACTTTTGTCTTCACTTTTTATTGGATGAAGTTGATTGGTTGATTTTGTTTAGCGGCATATAAATATTCTTTTTTTTTTGCCTTTTCACTTTGTAATAGACTTGTCTTCAGATTCTTTTCTTCTCTTCTTTAATTGGCTAGGAAAGATATAACAAGTCTTCAGGAAGGTTTTGAATTGCGCCTCTATTTATTGCACCAACATCTGACGGACTTATAAATTGACTTCAGTACATCAAAAAAAATTGCTCTGTTTTCTTTGGTGAATGCTTATCTATAGACTCAAATAAAACACCAACCAAAGTTTACCTGTAGATTCTGTTATATACCCAACTAATATTTACGTCTGTACTTAGTATACCGATAGACTCAAGTAAAAACTTGACCAATGTTTACCAACAGACTCCGGTATAAACCTGAACAGGGTTTACTTATACACTTAATGATAACATTGACTAACTTTTACCTTTACACTCAAGTGCAATTCAAAATCAGATCTTGACATTATATGACCCCAACAAGATATGTCATAAGATATGTCATAAGATATGTCATAAGATCCTCCAAGAAACCAAGTCTCATCTTTTTTTTCTCTTTTTACTCAAAAGAAGATAACATTTTTGCCTCATTTAACATCATTGTTAAGAAAAAAAACTCACTTTAAGAGAAACACCATTTAGTGAAGTTAATGCAAAATGTCTATTTGATAACAAATTGGGTTAGTTTCATGATCCCCATTCCTTATTAAGATATCCCCAATTGCTGGACCATATTACAATAGATATTTTCATTTCTTATTATTACTTTAAGTCTTATTTTTAGGGGATACCCATGTTCGAGCAGACACCCTGTTTTTTGCCAACTGTGTGAATTACATCTACCAGCCTGTGCATTTGAGAGTCTTAATAAAGAATATGTGCTTTCTGTCATCATTCAAACATGTGCTTCCATTTTTAGGGGAAACCATCATCTGATATAGCTTGCTTAAGACCGTTTGACCCCAGGGAGCATTGCAGCTCAACAAGATCCAATATTCTTATGATAAAATGCATATCCTCCCATTCACATTTTCTGAAAAGCACATATCTGCTTGAACGTCTGTATCTGCTGACTTTATTAATGTTTCTGAAATGGAAACAATGTAATTTTGAAGGAGTTATTGGATTCTTATTTTTCAGCCGTACAATAAACACAATAGCAATGGTAGTAGTAATTCTGAATTATTTTATTCTTGTACCAACGAGATACAAATACCAAAATACAATCAGCCGCTGACCACTCAGCTGTTTATATAACACCAGAGGAGGTAATTTATGTCCTCCAGTGTCTGACTGTGGAAGTCCACCATTATTGAATGTGACTTTTCATTTTTACTCTTCCTCCATAATCCAACATTATTTCAAATTAATTTAATGGCTTTAAGAATACAGGCTGTCTCCTCTCACTCTCTATCCCTGTCCATATCTATCTATCTATCATCAGTATTTTCATATCTATCTATCTATCTTTCTAATCTATTCATATCTATCTATATTGGCTCATCCATTCTCCCCCATCTGCTATCTATCTATCTATCTATCTATCTATCTATCAGCAGTCTCTTCATATCTATCTATCATCAATATTTTCCTATCTATCTATCTATCTATTTAACTTTCTAATCTATTCATATCTATCTATATTGGCTCATCCATTCTCCCCCATCTGCTATCTATCTATCTATCTGTTTTAGTATATATATATGTTTCAGTCTGTTTCTTCCTATCTATCTATCTATCTATCTATCCCTATTGACTATCTAATCTATTCATATCTATTTATATTAGCCTATCCATTCTCTTCCCACCTATCTATCTTTTAATTTTTTAATAATTTCACCCCAAGCAAGGTGTGAATGCCACTAGTACACGGGGGGGGGGTGTACAGAGAATGAAAGTGAGAGAAAAGACTGGGTAGAGGGAGGTTTGAGGAAAGGGAAAGATGGACAGGATTCAAGACAGAAGATGGTGATTGTGCAACATTAAAAGGGTGCGACCTAGATGATTATGATGCTTGAATTCATGTAATCAGGGCACCCGGAAAAGAAGCTCACGAGAGCAGTTGCCATGAAAATATTTGTAGAAAAGACAGAGGGAAGCCATGCCACATTGGTGCGAAAGTGACTGAAGTTGAGATGCCAAGTCAGGATCGATTAAATTGCAGATCCTTCTTTGGATTTTGTCAAAAACCTTGAGATGAATAGCAGGTGCACCAGACCAGATATGGTAACAGTATTCAATGCATGGGTGAATGGTAGATTTGTATATGTGTAAAATGAACTCTGACAAGAAAAATTTTCTGGCACAACTTTCCTTGCACTAGATGTAGCTATTGATTCAATGTAGTTGCTCTACTTCAAGTCAGTTGCAAACGTAAAGCCAAGAAGGTGCCTGTGTGTTGCTCTCCAGGAGTTGAGCATTAGCCATGCTGATGGGAAGCAGAAAAATTTCACTGTATTGATTAAATGAAAGCAGTTTCGTTTAGGAGGCATTAAAATTTACAAGCCATTTCCTGCTCCAGTTAATCACTGATTGGAGGTACTTTACAAGAGCAGCAGCCAGCGTTACTTTGTCAGCTCTGACGGATTTGCTATTGAGACAGGAGTAAATGATAGTATCATCTGCATAAAGATCAAGTTGGGAACTGATGACATCAGGAAGATCATTGATGAAGATCAGAGACAGTGTAGGTAGGACCCAGGATACAGCCTTGGGGGACACCAGCATTTGTGTAAAGGGATCTAGAAGTGAGCCTGTTTAAAATGACCTTCATTTCACAATTTGATAGGAATGATTGGATTGAATCAAACAATCATCCTGTAATACCGTAGCCCTGAAGCTTACGTAGAAGACTAAGTATGTCAAACCCTGTCAAATTCCTTTGAGATATCTAGTACGAGCTTTACTGTTATTATCAAGTGCTTGATATACATATTCAGTGATGGCTGTTAAGTTGTCAGTGGTAGACCTGGTGAGACAGAAGCTGTATTGTTTATCTGAGAGTAGGTTGTGGGAAATGCTTCACCGCTTCAGCATTGATTAGAGCCTTGAGTTCTTTGCCGAAAAGTGGTAAGAGATTAATAGGGTGATGGTTTGAAGGTTCACAAGGTTCTCCAGAGTTCTTAAAAACAGGAACTGCAGAGTAGGACGTCCAACAAACTGGAAAGCAGGAAGCAATGAGTCAATTGTTGTAGGTTGGAGAAAACTGGAATCGGTTTGGGAGCACATTTCATGACCTCCACTTGCCTTGTGGGAACCTAGTTTATAAATGATGCCTGAAATCAGTGATGGGATTATGTGCATATCACTCAGTACAGCCTCCATTCTAGTGTGTGTGGGGGGGGGAATCAGGTATGGGTACTCTAAATGAATCGAGTGCTAAGTTGGAAGAGAATTTTCAAGCAAAACATTCAACCTTATCTGCTGTAGATGTCAGGCCTTCAAATTGATTGAATAGGGGAAGGATTAAGGATTTGCTGTCATTCAGGACACCCTTGCAGAGCCGCCAGTAATCTCTAGAACTGAACTGAATTTGTGAGATGCTGTGTGTTGTTTCATTCAATCAGCAAACGGTAACTTTGATTCTTTGAGAACATGTTTGCACTCGTTACAAACAGAGACAAAGAGACGTCTGTTGCAATCAGACATGTCGTTCTGGTACAGCCGGAAGAAGTGATTCCTGTGGGCTATAGCAGCTGAGCATGTAGGAAAGAACCAAGGATATGAATGGGATTTCACTTGGTATTTCCATGCTGGAATGAAAGCTACGATGCCAGCTTTCACCCATGAGGGTACCTCAGAGGTGCGTCTTTGAACAGGATGATTAAAGACTTCATTCCAAGGGACGTCATGAAGGAATACATGGAATGAGTCCTGATCAACTTGATAACAGAAAGATGTTTTGTTGGTAGGATTTTTACAGACACTACAGCATGATCAGAGTTTCCAAGAGGGTAAAGCTGCAAAGTGTGACATGAGAGTCAGGGATAGAGGCAAAGAAGAGATCAAGAAGAGAAGCATGTCCATTAGGGTTACTGGAGAAATGCTTGAGGGTGGGGTGCTATTTATCCAAACCCATTGAATATCTAATCTGTTCATATATGTCTATATTAGACCATCCATTCTCTCCTCACCTATCTATCTATCTATCTATCTATCTATCTATCTATCTATCTATCTATCTATCTGTTTTAGTCTGTTCTTATGTATCTATCTGTTTCAGTCTGTTCATATCTATTTCTGTCTGATTCTATCTATCTATCCCAGTCTTTTCATTATCTATCTATCTATCTATTCCAGTCTTTTCATTATCTATCTATCTATTCCAGTCTTTTCATTTTCTATCTATCTATCTATCTATCTATCTATCTATCTATCTATCTATCTATCCTAGTCTTTTCATTATCTATCTATCTATTCCAGTCTTTTCATTATCTATCTATCTATCCTAGTCTTTTCATTATCTATCTATCTATCTATCTATCATCTATCTATCTATTCCAGTCTTTTCATTATCTATCTATTCCAGTCTTTTCATTATCTATCTATCTATCTATCTATCCCAGTCTTTTCATTATCTATCTATCTATCTATTCCAGTCTTTTTATTTGTCTATCTATCTATCTATCTATCTATCTATCTATCTATCTATCTATCTATCTATCTATCTATCCCAGTCTTTTCATTATCTATCTATCTATCCCAGTCTTTTCATTATCTATCTATCTATCTATCTATCTATCTATTCCAGTCTTTTCATTATCTATCTATCTATCTATCTATCTATTCCAGTCTTTTCATTATCTATCTATCTATCTATCTATTCCAGTCTTTTCATTATCTATCTATCTATCTATCTATCTATTCCAGTCTTTTCATTATCTATCTATCTATCTATCTATCTATTCCAGTCTTTTCATTATCTATCTATCTATCTATCTATCTATCTATTCCAGTCTTTTCATTATCTATCTATCTATCTATCTATCTATCTATTCCAGTCTTTTCATTATCTATCTATCTATCTATCTATCTATCTATCTATTCCAGTCTTTTCATTATCTATCTATCTATCTATCTATCTATCTATCTATTCCAGTCTTTTCATTATCTATCTATCTATCTATCTATCTATCTATTCCAGTCTTTTCATTATCTATCTATCTATCTATCTATCTATCTATCTATCTATCTATCTATCTATCTATCTCTTTTAGTCTGTTCTTATGTATCTGTTTCAGTCTGTTTGTATCTATTTTTGTCTGATTCTATCTATCTATCTATCTCTTTCAGTCTGTTTATATCTATCTATCTAGGTAGCTAGCTAGCTAGCATGCTAACTCAATCTGTTCATAGCTATCTATCTATTTCAGTTTATTTCTATCTATCTATCTATCCAAACTTATTGTCTGTCTAAACCTATCCATATCTAAGTTAGGCTATTCATCCCCCCCTCTCTCTCCCTCTCTCTCTCCTCAAATCTATTTATCTATCTAACCCTCTCTATCTAAGTTAGTGAATAAGAAGAAATATGCAGATGATTTCTGGTCTGTCCTGTATAATACACTGAAATGTGAATCTCGCAAGATTTGGTTTATATCCTTTCTTCATTGACTCAAACCATTTTTCTTGTCTTTTTTTTGTTTCTGTCACAATGGCTGCCATAGTAAACTTCCAGAATCCTTCTTCTTTTTTTTTTTTAAATCCATGGGATTATCTTGTTCTGTCTCTGTATCTTCATTCCTTTGTAAGAAATTCGGTCATCCAGGTCTTTAATATTAAAAAGCCGAACATCCAAATTCCAAGCAATAATAAAATAGAAATAAAGAAAACATGGTTTCGTGCCTGTTAAATAAATCATTTGGATTTCCAAACATATATGCATGAATTCAAAAGAGTCAAAAATGGGTAAAAAATTGTCTTTTGTTGAGTTAAACACTTTGGGTAGTTGGTCCACAGTAAAAGATGTGGTTTAGAAAGTTTTAATAGTTGTTTCACAGTGAAAAACTGTGATTAAGAAAAGATTTCTGAGTAGCTGATCCACAGTCAAAGCTGTTGTTAAAAAAACACTTTGATTATCAGCAAAGATTTACTGACCATCCTTGATGTTGTTAGAGATAATTCATTTGAAGTCGCTGACATTTTTCTTTCAGAATTTTCTGGGAGGAAGGAAAAACTATGTAGCCAGTTCTTCACTTGTGTTTGAATGATTTGTGCAGAATTTAGTTGAACAACCAGACAGTACTGGACTGTATTGGAAGTTGAGATTGTCTGGGCCACTTGGTGAGTGGTTTATATAACAGTATGGGATGTTCCATTCTGCTACTTGGGCAAGCCTATTCTCTAGGCTCTGATTGGATGTTGACTTTGGTGTGGATACTGTGATCAATAAATATTCATTATTACACTATGAATGCTTGAGTATGGGGTCTGTATTGAGTTACAGCCTGCTTTCTTTTTGTCTGTCAACTGGATGCTAGTTGGGAACTTCCTTGCAAGGTTGAATATCATATTTTTGATTCTTCAACTTGGAGAGAGTCACATCTCTGCTGCTGGAAATCAAAAATTGTGGGTTTTTTAAAAGATATTTTACCTGAAAGTAGGCTTGAGAAAAATAGGGTTTTAGTTTTTCAGATTGGTCAAATATTTCCCATGGTGATAATTTCAGACCAATAGACATTTTGATTTAAATGATGTGTGTTTTATTGTGGAATCTTTTTGGCATGTTAATAAATATTCTATGTTATTTGGTAGAAAATAAATTTGGGGCATGTTTTAAATGTGGTACGTATGTAGGGATGTAATTGTCTTGGAAATAGCATTTTGCTGTACCTTCTGCCCATGACCCTCTCTCATACAGGATGCATATCCCTCTGAACTTTTCTCAAAGGTGTAAGCATTTCACTCCCATCCTCTCTCTCATTTTCTAAGCATCTTTCTCACTCTCCTCTCTCTCATTTTCTAAATATCACTCTTTTGATCTCCCTCTCCCTGTCTAAGTATCTCTCTCTTATTTTACCTTAATCTTTAAATCTCTCTCTAAACATCTCGCAGCCATTCTTCTATTCTCTATATGAATATCTACGAGGGGATGCTGAAAAGTTTTTGGTCCGATCCCCTTCAGAAAATTACCAAACATCAGAATTTTGGGGGAAAGATATTTTGGTTTGGCCAAGAACTTTTCATCCCTCCACCTGCCATCATTTGTCATTGTTTTAAGAGAAAGATTTTTATAAATTTCAACCCAAAATAGCACTGGCTACTCAAAGAATGCCAAACGTTTCCTTATAAGGAAATAGCTAATGTTACCATTAGGGATGAAGAGAACAGATACTACATTTTGATCCCATCCAGAAAAGCATAACTCAAGTAGCAGTGATTGCATGGTCAATGAATGTCAAATGTTTCCTTATAAGGAAACAGCTAATGTAACCATTAGCCTTACCATTAAAGATGACTGAAACAGATACTATACTTATTATTTACTTACTGCCCCACACTAGCAAGATGAGACACATGGTCATTTTTATAACGTCAGCCCAAGCATGTTCATCTGGGGCAGCTCTAAAAATGGTACAGCCCTGCAACCATCAGTTGCACTGTCATTGGTATTACTACTGATACCCTCTTTTTAGTACAAAGACTGAGTTGCTCTCTGCCCAAAGACTCAGTCACTACTAAGTTGTACTCTGTCCAAAGGCAGAGACACAATTGAGAGATAAAATCCAGTTCATCCACCTGAGGCAGATACTACACTTTGATCCCATCCTGATGGCTATGGTGGGAAGATAAGCGTGACTCAAATAACACTGGCTGCTCGGTCAATGAATGCCAAATGTTTCCTCATAGGGAAACGGCTATTTTTACCATTAGAGATACAGAAAACAGATACTACACTTTGATCTCATCCTAACGGCCATGAAGTGAAAAAAAGTATAATTTGTGTAACACTGGCTGCTCATTCAAGGAATGCCAAATGTTTCCTTATAAGGAAACAGCTAATATACCCATTACCATATCATGCTCCCTATTTATGTCTTTTTGTCTATATTTTACTCAAGCTAAATTTTCTATTTCCATTCAGTCTCCCGAAATATTCTTTCTTTGTTTCTCTGTTCATTCTCACTCTAAGAAATCACCCTCACTGTTTGTCTCACTCTCTCTTTGCTTTTTTGTCCTTTTTCACTCTCACTCTCCTTCATAGAGTATGCACTTTTCCTCTCACACTCACGCTTCCTCTCACTCCTTAAGCATCTCTCCCATTCTCCTGCTTACACTTACACTCTCTCCCACTCTCTCTATGTATCTCTTATACACTTCCTCTCACTCCTTAAGCATTCTCTGGCTTACACTTATACTCTCTCCATGTATCTCTTACACACTCTCCCTCTAATTGTTTGTATATTCTTAATATTAATACTGTCTAACTTTCCTATTTTCCCAGGCTTCATCCACCATATAATAAATACCCACCCTCTCTCTTTGTGTCTCTGTTTTTCTCCCAGACTCCCTCCCCTACATTATGCTTGTCATTCCCATCTTCCCTCTCATTCTCTAAGCATCTCTCTCACACTCCTGTTCACTTTCTAACAATCTCCTCCTTACACTCTTACTCACATCTCTTTTTCCCTCCTCCTTCCCTCTATCTTTGCTTTTATGTTCCTTCTCCCCCTCCCCACTGACTCTCCTTCATACAGTATGCATATCCTTCTTCATTCCTCTTTAAGAATCTCTTTCCACCCCTTCCCCTCTCTCTTTCCACCCCTTCCCCTCTCTCTTTCCACCCCTTCCCCTCTCTCTTTCCACCCCTTCCCCTCTCTCTTTCCACCCCTTCCCCTCTCTCTTTCCACCCCTTCCCCTCTCTCTTTCCACCCCTTCCCCTCTCTCTTTCCACCCCTTCCCCTCTCTCTTTCCAGCCCTTCCCCTCTCTCTTTCCACCCCTTCCCCCCTCTCTTTCCACCCCTCCCCCTCTCTCTTACTCTTTCAATATCTCTCTTCTACCCTTTCTTTCTCTCTGCTTCTCTTTTCCTTGTCTTGGACTCTCCTCATGAGGTGAGTGTGAATAGCAGCCGGAAATACCACTTTAAAAACTTGTTACAGAGTTTTCTTGAGTAAACAATGTTCAAGAATCAAGTGCCACAATTCAAGGACCCCAAAATTATTTAATTGTCCACCAAGGAAATCTGCTGAGAAGAATTTTGAACTGACTCTAGTGGCAGGAACCTTGAATATAACTAAATTGAAACATTACTGCCAGTTCAAATTCTCTTTTCAAATTCCCACTGATCTGGTTAGATTCAACTATTGCTCATCCCGACAAAATGTTCAGACTGTAGGAAGGGGCTATTTTATCTGTTCCAGTAAAATAGACAAACATGCTTTTAAACATATTTTACTGGTCATGGTAAAACAGACCGCCAGGTTATTTTGATGGTAAATATTTGTATTATTATGGAGGCAGGTAATGTTAAAAATAACAACACACCGATTTAATACAGAAGTTTGTTTATTTTCACCATCAATTGTTCAGACAATTTAAAATCTTTTCCGCCATCAAATGTTAAAATACAAGTTAAAATAATTCATTCATTCTCCACCATAATCATAAGCTCTGTCCATCTTCCTTGGATCTCAGTTTCAGCTAGTGTAGGCAGTCAACATTGAACATAGATTGATTTGGTTACTGGCCTTGGGATTTACATATGTGTCTTCTGCCACCATTGCACACAGAAGTAGCATGGCTTCTCATAGGACTTGATGTCAGGATTGAAAGGGGGGATTCAACATTCTCTTCTAAGCTGTAGTAATTATTCTGTTGTCTCTTTTATACAATTGCACAAAGTTAGTGGATTGGTAACTTTTCATTTTTTTTTTTTCTAGTTTAGCAAATGAATTGAAAGTATCTCCAACACTGAGTTCCATGGCTATACTGAATGAATATTGTTTCTTGTTTTATGAATAATACATACATACATACATACATACATACATACATATATATATATATATATATATATATATATATATATATATATATATATATATATACATATTTGGGCAGCAATCCCAAATCAACGGACAAAGTACAGCGATTAAGCTTTTTATTTAATTTTTCTAATGTTGATATAAGTGTTTTCTTTTCTGGACACAAAGTGTGTAAAAACTGTCCAAAGGTTCTGCATATCCAAGTGCTTTCGACTATTCTTTTGGCCATTATCAAGGGCGATTTTTATTTTTAACTGAATGTGTGGCTTTTTATGTATGTATCTGAAGTTATAGGAATGTTCTATTTTCCAAACACGGTCAGCATATTGTGGCCATGTTCAAAGTTAATCTTACTTAGTGTTGGCTTTTCCTTTTTATTATTAGTGCTTTCGTTATTTTTAATCTTTTTTACATGTGGATGAGGCTATTATACTTGTAATTTCTACTAGTATGTTGCAGATGGAGTTTGGTAGGTTTCTATGTGTGTGTAAATGAGCCTTAATTGAGCTATTGTTGGATAGTTGTAATGTGAGTCATCTAGATAGGCATGTAGTGGTATGATCAATATAATTATTTATGAGTTTAGTTTGATCAGGAACGAAGTTCCTTAAGGGGCAATTGAATATTATTATGGATAAAAGTTTAGCCGAAAGCATTCAGATATGCAGAACAATTAGCCAGTTTTTACACACTTTGTATCCAGGAAAGAATACACTTGTATGAACACAAGAAAAATTAAATAGGCCCGGGGGCCACTCAAGATAGAGGTTTATGTTAAGGGGTACTTTATATGGATAGGAGGGGAAGATAATGGTTGACTCTAGTGTTGATTGTAGGGATTGGGGAGGGGGGGGGGGTCATCCATTTGGGACTCTGTTCCACCAGGGCAGTGGTTCATGGAAATAAGGTGTTTGAGTAGAACTTCTTACTGATGGAAAATGGAGGGAATGTGGATGGTTGGCTACTATATAAGTGGCATGGCAGGTTCTGGTTGTGATGGTTACCCCTGGTGGAACCAAGGAATATAGTTCATCTGAGCACTTTTCAAGTATCGATAGAGCAGTAAGAAATTCACCACATCCTGATTGGGACAGAGAGTTTAGAGGGTGCAACATAATTCTTCTTTAACAAGGACTCGGAGACACTTTTGACTTCTACAACTATCAAGCCTGGAAAGTGAGTTCTAGGCGGCTCCCGTCCAAATATGGCAACAGTCCTCCATTTTTGGTCTGTCTAGCTCTTATAAGGATAGAGGATAACATGAGGAGTATATATATATATATATTGCATCTTTAATAAGAATGGACTCCAAGATGTCTAAATGGAGACTTGTCCTAGCCCTGCGTATGACAGAAAAGAAATCAGGAGAAAAATTCGTCCAGCAATCGACAGAATTTAAAAGGAGCTCACCAATCGCAGAATTTATATATATATATATATATATATATATATATATATATATATATATATATATATACAGTGTAACCCGGATATAAGAGAGTTGTTGGGACTGAATAAGAAGTATCTTATATCCGGGTTTCTCTTATATCCGGGTTTGGTCTATTATATATACATTAACACAGGCTCTAATTTGGGACCAGAGAAAATCTCTCTTATATCCGGGTCTCTTATATCCGGGTTACACTGTAACAGGAAAATAATACTGTGTAACCCGGATATAAGAGAGTTATCGGACCGGAGAAGAAGTATCTTATATCCGGGGTTCTCTTATATCCGGGTTTCTCTTATATCCGGGTTTGGTCTATTTTGTTTAGGTAAGTATGGCTCTAATTTGGGACCAGAGAAACTCTCTCTTATATCCGGGTTACACTATATATATATATATATATATATATATATAAATTCTGCGATTGGTGAGCACCTTTTAAATTCTGTCGATTGCTGGACAAATTTTTCTCCCGATTTCTTTTCCGTCATACGCAGGGCTAGGACGAGGCTCCATTTAGACATCTTGGAGTCCATTCTTATTAAAGATGCAATGTTCTGCTCTGTGTAGACAACGGGTGTTGAAATATAAGTTGGTACTATTCGGGGAAGCAATTGCCTGACTGGGAAGAAAATTAGTAATTTTTTTCCTCCCCCACAATTGCCAACTCCAATTTGGTAATTTATGTCTTAGTTTCAGTTGTTGGTAAAACATTTTTCTTATCAACTACTTTGTTTTATGATACCGACGATTTTGTTTCTGAAGAAGTGTCAGCCAAAAGGCGCCTAAAATCTTAAATCTTAAACGTGATATTTTTTATCTATTTTAATAATAAAATTAGGATCTTTGTCCTTAAAACTATTTTCCCTTGGTGTACCAATAAAAACCTGTTATATATAGTGTGTGTGTGTTTTGAAAAAATTCACACACAACACTACTCAGGTTTCAACCTTACGGTCTCATCAGGTGGTTACTGGTAGAATTGAGTCACTCTCAGTCACTGTGTGTTTATCCGAATCTAAAAATAAACACACTAAAATTCACCTTCATTCTGTACCGTACACTGACGGCTTAGCGGGAGAAGTTCAGACTGACGTAAATTCAGTGTCAGGTTTCGATCCTAGCTAGAGGCAACCGGACGTCTAGCCACACTGATGATAAAAATATATATATATATATATATATATATATATATATATACACTGGCAAAATAGCCTTGGTATCTATTTTACTGGGACTTGCAAAATAGTTGTGGTGTCTATTTTACCAGGACTGGCAAAATAGCCTTGGTTTCTATTTCACTGGAACTGGTAAAATAAATAGCCTATTAATTCTGCAAATGATTATTATCACAAAACCACTGTACAAAAATTCTTTCATCGTCAGCCCCACTTAAGCAGCAATCATTTCTATACCCCCCCCCCCATATTGTGTATCCTTAAAAAAGCAAACTCTGCTCCACTTTGTTAAACTTTAAAGTTCTGAGCATTAGAAACCTTTGACCTAATTTCAAAGTTTTACTCGACTTCGAGTGCTTGGCAGCAGGAAAGAATATCTGACCTTTCAACTTTCATTTATATGTTGTAACTACTGAGCTACATTTGCAAAGTACTTAACTCCTTCCATTTCATATAGTCAAACTCAAACCAGCAGCAAACTGGTAAGTTCAAAGATGATTTCAAAATCCTCTTTCAAATATGCATTAATCTAAATTGCGTATTTTTCAGAATGATACATTTCGGTCACAAGACTGAAAAAGCCAGACTGAATAAACTAATGCAAATTAAGAATATACAAAGCTTTAGAAAAGATTTTGAATGTTTTTAAATATAAAAATAATAATAATAATAATAATAATGATAATAAATACAACATGGAGGTTTAGTTAAACTAAATACTATTAAATTACACATTTACGTTGTTCAGATTTTGTCCTCATCTTTATTGTCATATTCACAATATTTTGGCCATTGTATGATCTGGCCTACTTCTACCCCAGGGGACAAAATAAAGAGTTTGGTTCAAAATTCCAACATATATCACCTGAAGAAGGCCGGAGAGTACAATGGTAAAAATTTCAGGAATATGATAATTAAGATGCGGACAAGAGTCAGAACAACGTAAATAGTTACAATACCTCATCTCAGAAATACAGACAGACTTAGTATGTTTGTTTAATGACATATCAACTCTTTATGGGTCATTTAATGCCAAATTTTAATTTTTGGGGGAGTTTTGTAGTACTAAAAATGTATGTTATTCTGCTTTCACAGTTGAGTACATGGTAGATGATACTCAGCTTTTGTGCATATACATGTTTGTGGGGACATAATTACTAAAGGTGGCATTATGTGTGTTTTATGCTGTACTTTTGTTGAAATTAGATTTTGGAATCCAGTTTGATTTCTTTAAGAAATTGTAGGATATTATATAAATTAATATCATGAAAGAGTTCTTTCATGTTGGTTGGTAGATTTTGTTTAGTGGCATGTCAACCTCTATGGGTTATTTAATGCTGAAATTTAAATATTTTGAACATAATTTTATGCCTTCAACTACAGATAAAATGCATTGGTGGCCATTCTGTAAGATTGCATTTTTATGCTTTCATAGTTTTTTGTTTTTGTTTTCCCTATTTACCCATAGCTGGGACCCTAACAGGTGCTACCACCCCGGGTCAGGTTGTACTTGGGAACAACAGCAATTATGAGGTAGTTCCATGCTCCTTGAAACTTCCAATCTTGCTGCTGGATTTAGTTTATCATCATACCCAGGACTGAGTATTAAATTATAAATAGTAGATATACAGATTTAGAATCCTTTATCCATAATTCTTCGGACTGGAATTGCCACGGTTTTCAGATTTTTTTGGATTTTGGAATATAGGCTATTTAAATTGTATATAGTATCTATAAAATGGGGCAACTTTGGAATGGAACCCAAGCATAAACACGATATCACTCTACATTTCATAACACAGGTTATGCGTCTACCCTGAAGGTAGTTTTATATAAGTGGCATATGTTCACTTCAATGCCGACAAATCCATTCCATCAATAAACGATCAAGATCACCATTTTTGGATCTGTGCAGTGTTTTTCTATTTTTCATTAATTTCTGTTCATTATTTTCAGCTGAAAACTTTAACAATTTCTCCTTCTGTTTCCTTCGGTCGTATATGTTGGTCGTTCCAACACCAAACTCACTTCATACTTACACCCCTGTCTTGTTTTAACAACAGTTTGACTTTCTGTGATATTGATAAACATAAATGCTTTCTTTTTTCTTTTCACTACATATATGGGTATCTTCAGGACTTTTTAACATTTTGAATAATATCTTTACTGAGCACGAAACACTGTGAGTAATCCACAAACGAAGGTATTCTTGTGATGATCACTAACAAAAAACTGGTGGTTACATAACTGAGCTTGGGAAAACCCACACCTAGTGTAGATGAGGGTCAATTACAACAGCTGCACATCACCTAGGAACCTTCTCAGTGCTTCCTGAAATTTTCCTTTTGTGGCAAGTCATGTCAGCACCTAAAAAACGTTTGGATCTTGGAATTTGTGATGAAGGTTACTCACCCTATAATAGTTTATTCCAGTTAAAGTACTATGCAAGTAGTATTAGATGCGGTACTTTTCAGGGCATTGTGTAAAAAAATCAATGACTATTATATCAATAATTACTTGGGGAATCAAAAGATGAAAGAAAAATTAGACAAAAGCTAATAATAATTGTATTTCATGTCCACTATTAAACTTCAAAGTTATGAATAAAAACAGGTGCTAACAAGTTGTGATGGCAGATCCTATATGTTTATTTCCCACAGTGCAATAGCCAGTGCTCATCCGCTGGTATACATAGTATATATGTATACCCTGCATATTAAGATACTACAATAATGACAAGGCTTCATGGAAGAAATTCAAAAATTATTTCTATCTCACTAAAACTATTTGGTGTAAACACAAAGCAAAATATAAAATTGTTTCATCTTCGGAATTTGGACAATGTAAGATAATATATTTTATGTTATTCTCTATATTTCTGTTTGAAATTTGATTCTACTCAAAAAAAAAAAAAAACGTTGATTGAAGAAATCAGGAAATGTTAATATTAACGCTTCCAAAACTAAACTTTTCCTTCATTAACCATCTGAGAAACTGCCTTCCATCAGTATGGCTGATGCTAACCTCCAGGAAATTGACTTGTTATGCCTTCTTAGGCTAACATTCTCAACTGATAGGGAGTGGAAAGACTATATTGAATCTATCGCTAGATCAGCTGCTAGGAAATTTGGTTCACTGTGTTGTGCAAGACGATTTTTCTCTCCAAAATCAATTTTACATATCTATAAGTCTACTATTCCTCCATGCTTAGAATATCGCTGCCACATATGGTCCAGTGCCCCTGCTATTTACCTTGAGATCCTTGATAAAATCCAAAGAAGAATCAGCAATATTATTGGTCCTGATCTGGCATCTTGGCTTCAGTCACTTGCCCACCGCCATAAGGTTACCTCTCCATGCTTTTTTTTATAAATATTTTCATAGTAATTGTTCAGATGAGCTTTTTGCTATGGCATCTAAACTTTATGAATTTAAGTACAGTACTAGACTTGAGATCTCATCAATTTACTGTTGAGCTGGCAAGATGTAACTGTAAATTCTATGCTAACCGTTTCTTTTCTCACACTTCTCACTTGTTGAACTCCCTTCTGGCTCCATGCTTTCCAGCCAACTTTAATCTACAAAATTAAAATGCAATGTCAATCACTATCTACTGTTCTCCTGATTACTCTTTTCTCTTCTCGCTCATTATTAATGTTTCTGTTCCTAATTCTTCCACACCCTGTAGCCCCTTGTGTCATAGTGGCTTTACTCTCTTGCATGAGGTAAAACTGATTTTAAAAAAAAAAAATCAGCATACAATTGCTTCATTGTAATTATCAAAAAAGAAACTCCCCTCTCTTGCCACAATGACAAACTGATTTAAACTGACTCTAAGCCCAATGCAAATATTCCCGCTGCTGATTGCTGAGGCCTTTTATCCTAATCCTAACGGAATGCTCTGTAATTTTCCTCATCTGATGAACAGATTGATTCTATTGGCCAGACATTTTACTGCCCACCATCTGTTTGCTGTTTTTATAAGTCACATGATAAAAAAAAAGGGCAAAAATAGAAAAGAAACGTCAAATATGCATATTTTACAAAAGTAGCAAAAAATTAAGGATGGCCTTTTGCAAGTTGCAAACTAGAAATTGAAATATTGGCATGCCATATCGCTTCAGGATGGAGACGATTATAGCTCTCCACAGCTTTCTTTTTCTTAATATTTGTAAATCGCCATAACTTCTTGTGAAAGATAGTAGAGTGTTTTTCCATTTACGCTATTTACATTGTTTCCTCATCTTTATTGCCATATTCACAACATTTCAGCCGTTGTCTGCTCTGGCTTTCTTCAGGTGATATATGTTGGAATTCCAAACAGAACCCTTAATTTAATGCATGGGGGTAGATTGTTCTTGTTCCACATGCCATACCTTTACTGGATATCTCTCTTTCAGTCCCCAAGGATACATGGCCCAGCGGATAAAAGCATTGTTTGAAGTAATCCAGTGACTTGAGCCAAATAGTTGTGAGTTCAATACTTGGCCACAGCAGAGATGAAAATAACTTGGAGAGTTGAGTTATTAAAGGGGAAATTGACTGAAACTTAGATGTCCAGAAGTAGAACAATCTACCCCCATGGAGAAAATAAAGGCTTCATTTCGAAATTTGAATGTAAATCACCTGAAGAAGGCCGGAGTGTACAACAGCTGAAACATTGTGAATATGACAATAAAGATGGGGACAAAAATCCAAACCGTGTAAATAGTTACAAAACCTTATCTCAGACATATAGACAGTGTTTTTCAGTTCCATTCTCCTAAACTAACCATTGCCCCAAGTCTAGAGAGCCCAGCCTACCCTGCTATTTAAGCCTTAGCAATTATGTGAAATTTCACATGTGGCATAGTAATAGTGGGTTCAATCCCTGGGTAGAACAGACTTAGTGCAATCCAGGTTTGCAATAACAGTACAGTTCTAAAAAGAAAAGCAAGGCAAGGTATCTCTTGATATCCTAAGAAAGAGAACAATCTCGCCGGATAGGTTAAGTAAAGGGTCAAGTTCAAAATGAAGATTACCTGGAAGAACTTGAAGAAGGCTGGTCAGTTCATTGGCTGAAACATTGTGATAATGACAATAAACATGAGAATAGTAGTCCAATTATAAATGATAAGTCATCATTATTCAGAAATTCATAAAGAAATTAATTAAGATATTGACATTATTTTATTTTTATATGACCAACTGTTGCAAAATATAACTAGTATACAGGTTGAGCCCCTAAAGTCTGGACACCCTAGGCAAAAATACATATTTTCAAGAAATAAAATTTCAACAACATTTTATTGGATTGGAATATTAACAAATAACATCTTCAATATGATTTCCATCATTTGTGACGCAAAGGTCGATGCGCTTTGCAAGATTCACGTGAACTCGATTCAACAACACCATATTGCAGCCAATTTTAGCACATTCACTCTTTATGCATTCAATCAAGTGTGTTGCATCTGTGCATTTCATTGAGTACACCTTCTCCTTTAGCAGACCCCAGAAAAAGAAGTCAATTCAAAAATGTTACTGGGTTTTGAAAATTTATTGGTATATTTTTACTTTTGTATATAAATACTTGTCACAAAATAAAATCCTTACATTTGCCTTGATAAAGTCCCTTAGAGGACAATAGATGTCAGCTAAGATAAGTTTCTCTTTTGTCTTTATTCATATTGCTCTTTTACAGACATATTCGTTCTGAAATTTTTACACATACACACACATTCTCACACACACACACATATATATATATAAACAATCTGAAATTGAAAAAAGATTTTCTGTCTTATATATTTTCAGACTGAGTGACTTCCTCTTCACTGTTGCCAGATATGCAGCTCTTAAAGAAGACCGACCAGAAACAATCTACAAAAGATCAGATTCTCCCTCCTGAGGAGAAAAACTAGACAAGTGCTGGATTCTGAGCGTCAGACATTGTTTTCACAAATGGATGTATGTAAAAAAGCCTGGAAATCCACTATAGCATATCAAACACCTTTTGCATCTGGAATTACAAATCAGATTTGTAATAACCTTTTATGTGAGATTTGGATTTAATCTTCTTTAGATTAAAATAAATTTAAAATGAATTTTTATTTGTATTACTATTTGTAGTTCTCCAATGTAAGTCGTCTACAGGATTTGCTAGAAATTCTAATATAAAGTAGAAAAAAAGTAAAATATTCAGTAGAATTCAAATAGAATTTTATAAAACATATATTGTGCACCAGAATGCTTCCTCATTGATGTCCATTTCGGGGTCATAGAAAGTTTCAGGTTGTCCTGAGTAAGACGTTAAACTACATCCACGTCCTGGGTAAGACGATAAACTACATCCAGCAGCAAGGCCTCTGATCAGATTTTGAGGAGCATTGAACCACCGCTTAATTGCTGGTGTTCCCAGGTCCACCCTGACCTGGGGTGGTAGCACCTGTTAGGGTCCCAGCTATGGGCAAATAGTTAACTATTACCAGGAATACTTTTTGAAAAAAAATTATTACCAGCAATACAATTTTGAAGGAAAAATATTACCAGAAACAGATTTTTGACAAAACAAAATATTACCAGCAATAAAAATTTTGTCAGCATTAAATAACCCATTGAGGTTGATATGCCAAAAAAACAAACCAATCTAAACCAAAGAATACATATTGTATTCATACAAATCGATCCTAAAAATGTTGTCGGCATTAAATAACCCATTGAGGCTGATATGCCATTAAACAAAATAAACCAAACCAATCTAAACCAAAGAATACATATTCTATTCATACGAATCTATCCTAAAAATGTTGTCAGCATTAAATAACCCATTGAGGTTGATATGCCATTAAACAAAATAAACCAAACCAATCTAAACCAAAGAATACATATTCTGTTTATACAAATCTATCCTAAAAATGTTGTCAGCATTAAATAACCCATTGAGGTTGATATGCCGTAAAACAAAATAAACCAAACCAATCTAAACCAAAGAATACATATTGTATTCATACGAATCTATCTTAAAAAGGTTGTCGGCATTGAATAACCCATTGAGGTTCATATGCTATGAAACAAAACAAAAAAATAAACCAAAGTTTTAGGCCTTCATGGCAACAAACTTCTCTCCCATAGGTCCAGCTGGGAAGAATCATTTCTCGACTAACATTCTGGCATAGCTTCTGCCTGATTGCAAGAATTGTAATGTTACATCTACACAAATATGATCATTTCATTCAATCCTATGTAGAAATTCCGACCAATCAAGATTTGTTTAATTTTTGACTTTTGGTGTTTTGTCCAATCAGAGGAGCAGACTCCATTTCACCCTTAACACTTATTCAAAATACTTATTCCAAATGGCAGTTATCATTTTTAGCCAATGAGAAACATAGTTTTCATTTAGCTCCAGACTTATGTCTATTAAGACTATTAATTTTATTGCCTACATTATGAATTTTTCTCTTGTTTCAAGTTAAAGTGTAAGTTTTAACTTTCCTTTCCATGGTTAGTTTGAGTCTATTTACTTATTACAAAAAAAATGTTGCTGAGTTATCAATATATTTTTCAAAAGAATTTGTATACAAGCCCATCTCTGTAAAACAGAAACAATTATTTAATAACACTAAACAAAATAAGATATGCAGTTGACAGTATTGATAGCAGACACAGAACACAGAACTACAAGAACAGAGGGTGGTTAAGCAAGAAGAAAGGTCTAGACATCAATTGTAAGAAAACAAAATTTATAGTTGCCAGCTAAAGGAACAGTTCAACATGCAGATAGCATATTACAGATATCAAAATAAAGCAAGTACAACAACTTAAGTATATAGGAAAGGTTTTAACCACGGACACTAAGTGCGACACTGAAATTCGAAGGCGCATTGGGATAGCTAAAGATGTCTTCCAAAAGGTAAGCAAAGTATTAAAAAACAAGAAAATTTCATTAGAAACAAAGAAAAGAGTACTGAACTGTTACATAACATCAGTCTTCCTATATGGGAGTGAATGCTGGACAATCAAGATGTTTTCACAAAGCTAAGCAAAATATTAAGAAACAGGAAAATTTCATTACAAATAAAAAAAAAAGCATAATGAACTGTTATATCTATTCCTCCATATAGTGATGAATGCTGGATGTTCTCCACACAGATGAAGAAAGAACTTGAAGTAACAGAAATGTGGTTCTACAGGAGGATGTTGAGAATACTATGGACTGAACATGTGAGCAATGACAAAGTTTTAGATAAAAATGGAAACAAAAAGAATACTTATACTTAACATCAGAAAGCGATAATTAAAATTTCCCAGGAAAATAATGAGAAAAGAGGACTTGGAAAATTTGATACTCACAGGACAGATTGAAGGCCAGAGGGAGAGAGGAAAGCAATGCATAACCTTCCTAATGAAATTGTGTAAAAGGATGGCAGAACAGGGGTTAGGAGTGATGACAAAAAGACAAAATTTACTAATAGTTACATAGGACAGGAAATTGATCGCTAATGTCCCAAAGTGACACAGCACATAGAAGAAGAAGAAGAAGAAGAAGAAGAAGAAGAAATGCTGTTATCTACAGAATATGTCAGAAATTCTAACATGAAATATTTAGAATTTGTATGCATGCTTGACTCGGTAAAACATAAATGATTATTTAATAATGTTGCCCTAGAAATATCTGCATTTTTAGATCGAATGGTTTTTGTTTTCCGTTGTCCATTGTATCAGCCGATCAGTTATGTTCCGTGCATGATACATATGTAGGCGATCGTGTATCTTTCGGTACATGACTGACGAGGCAGATTTTTTCCCGCAGTAGGCTGCCATTTCTTTCTGCAGTAGACCAGTTGCCATCCAAGGCTATAGAACTTGGTCTGTCCTGCTATTTACCCATAGATGGGCGGAGCAGAAGAGGATTCATACCTTTCCCAAGTGAATGTAATGGATTCAACTGGAATTCGAACTCAGCTCACCGATTCCTCAATCCGAGCCGCTATCCATAACGCCACTAAAAGTTTCCAAAATGGATATGATCTGGTATTGGCAGATATCTTGAATCCAACATAAAAACTCAAGATGTCAAATTAATAAATACTAACCACTTCAAATACTTTGATGCATGGATCGCATATACACTCAAGTCCCTTATACACCTGGAGAGTATGGAGACAAAACTCTCAACAACACTAGGCGTTGCTGATACGGTTCCTGTATCAATTAGGCTTTTATGGGATAAGGTTGCCAGCTTCATATCCAAGCAGTTTTGAATTCAGAGTTGTTGTACTTCTAGGCTGGTTGCTCTGCTATTTAACCCATAGATGGGGGAGAAATTGATTCATACCTTTCCCAAGGGTATTTGCACATAAGGGAACACAATGAACCCAACTGGAATTCAAACTCTGCTCTCTGATTTCTCCTTCCAAGTTGCTATACCGTGTTATACATTATACGCACATGTATGAATCAGTTCTAATAAATCGACAAACAACGATAACGAAAGTGAAAATGAAAGAGGCTGCAACAAAACAATATCCTAGTGGATTAAAACTTTGTTGACATAATAATTGTGAGATCAATCCTTGGGCCAAGCAGTGTGTAATTCGACTCGCTGGAAATGGGGCGGGCTATAACTGAGCAATATTAAATGAAGACTAAATAACAGATTCTTAGATATGGTCAACAGAACAAGAAAAATTTCCTCTTGTCAATTGAATAAAGAGCTCAGCTTGAAATTCTCTGAAGGTTACCTGAAGAAGACCAGAGACCAGTCGTCTACATGTAAATAAAACCAAAACATTAACTTAAAAACTGGGGTCATGATCTTAAATAGTCTCGTCCAATTGAGACTTCATATGAATGCATGGCTCCTAACCTTTCGGAAAGGTTTAAACTGTCAACTATATACAACCGCTTTCTGAGATTAATGATTAAAAATGGCTTTGAGTGAGGGAACCCTGTAGATCTTAGAGAAGACAGTTCTTTTTTGAAACTTGTGAACTGGTGATACATAATTACAAAGAACTATCAAATAACGGAAACCGCATCACTTGAGGACTTTCAACAGCAGCAACATCTAAAATGGATGGCACATGTAACTCAAAGAGAAAATAATGACATAAGTTATTGAATTCGAAAGTACTTCAAACAAAAAGTTAGGACGGAAACCTCCATCAATACTAGAAAGAACAATAACAGTGGACCTTAGAAATCTATTTTGTTGAAAAATTGTTTTAAGAGAAAGATTTTATAAATTTCAATTGACAGTAGCACTAGCTATTCTGTCAATGGATGCCAAATGTTTCCATATAAGGAAACAGCTAATATTACCATTTGCATCACTATAATGACAACTTTTAATGAATCCTTAGTATTTTGGGGTTGCTAGTTGATCTCCCTATTGATAATACTCATTGCTTTGAGTGTCTATTGAGGGTCATGTTTAACCCGGATCTCAAGTGGAACTTATCTATCCAATCCATTAATAAAGACATTGGAAAAATCATCAGTGTCCTATATTGCTCTAGGAAGTATCTGACTCCTTCTGCCACACGGTGCATCTTTGCAAGAGTCAGATCAGTTCAAGAAAGAGTAATATAGGGTGAGAATCGTTTATCTGAAATTCTTGGGACTGGAAGTTCTGCAGTTTTCATACATTTGGTGATTTTGGAATATAGGCCATTTAAATTGTATATATCACCTATAAAATGGGACAACTTGGGAATGGAACCGAAGCATAAACACGATATCCCTGTACATTTCATAACACAGTTTATACAGCTACCCTGTAATTTTATATAAGTGGAATATGTTCACTTCAGTGCTGACAAATCCACACGATGAAAACGTGATCGAGATCATCATTTTATGCTCTGTTCAGTGTTTTTCTATTTTTCTTTCATTTCTCTTCATCACTTTCAACAGAAAACTTTAAGAATTTCTCCCTCTGTTTCCTTTGGTCGTATATGGTGGTTGTTCCAATGCGAAACTCCTCAGTCAGACGCTTCACACTTACACCCCGTCTTGTTTTTGCAGCAGTTTGACTTTCTGTCACATTGATAGACATAAATACTTTCTTTTTGCCATATGGGTAACTTTAGGACTTTTTAACATTTTGAATAATATCTTTGCTGAACACAAAACATCTGCTAAGTAACACACAAATGAAGGTATCGTTATGATGATCACTAAAAAAATTGTGGTTATGTAACTGAGCTTGGGAAACCCCCCACCCAGTGTAGATGAGGTCACTTACAACAGCTGCACATCACCTAGGAACCTTCTCAGTGTTTTCTGAAATTTTCCTTTTATGGCAAGTCATGTCAGCACCTAAAAAAACTTTTGGATTTTGGCGGTTTTAAGATTTTGGGATTTGGGATAAAAGGACACTCAACCTGTACTGTGATATCTTGGCTGGATCTGCCCAGTCCTCTCTTTCCAGCCTTGACAGGGTTAAAATTGATTTACTTAACCTTGTAGGTGATGGCTTATTTTCCACCCTACAATTTCTTGCTCCTATATGAAACATTGCAAGCTTTTTGCTACCTACTTGCTATTACCATGGAAAATGTCCTCATGACATTCATTCTTTACTCCAACTAATACCGCCCTGTACAGAGAAGGGAATCATCATCATTCTCTTCATATTCCCTTGGTAAGAAACTAGTTTCATTTGGACATATGCTTCTCGAGGATTGGTGCCTTATGGAATGGATTCCCAGGAGGATGCTCCCCTGACAACTACAATCTTAACTACTTCTACTCTAGAGTCAACCATTACCCATCCTGAATATGCACATAATCTACAATTCTTACATACACAGAGCAACCCCATTCATTAACTATCTTGAGTGGCTCTTAGGTCTGTACTAGATGAGCAGTAGTGTAAAAAATGATATAGTTTGTTTTGTTTGTTCAATGGTATATCAACTCCTTTATGGGTCATTTAATGCCGAAATTTAATTTTCTTGGGAGCTTTGAAGTAATAAA
>OZ038502.1:90303734-90338734 GCA_964036315.1 Acanthosepion esculentum | reverse complement strand
AGTTTTGGTTATTTCTTTTATTTTCGCAAGTACTTTAATAATGAAACCGTAGCCTCATTTGATGATGAAAGTTTATTTATCAATGTCTCAGTTAGAGAAACGATTGATATAATTATAAAAAATATTTGCAACAATCCATCTCTACTCCCATTAAAAATTAAACTTAATATATTACGAAACTACTCTTGATTGTACCACTGGTTGTCTTCAATGACCATCAAAATAATATTTTCGTACAACGTGATGGTGTTGCCATGGGTTCCGTTCTGGGACCAACGTTTAGTAACTTCTATATGGCTAACCGTGAAAATAAGATATTTAACACCACATAAAAAAAATCTACCTAAGATATGTAGATGGTATTGTCATCTTAGTTAAAAACATATAATGAAATGCATAAACTGTAAAAAAAATTCCAAAAAACTTACCAATAACTATAAAATCCCTTTTCTTGGTGTATTGATAGACACTAATAATAATACGTTTACTACCTCCCCATATATAAAATACTAACGTGATCTCTCAACTATAAAAGTGAATGTCCTATAATAAAATACCTATTATACAAAATTTAATAAATCGTGCAAAAGTTAACTCTTCCGCAAAAAAACATTTTCTACGCTGAATTAAAAAAACATTAAGCAAACTCATTAATAATGACTTTCTTAATTACATTGTTGAACAAATTAGACGAGCTATTAGAAAATATTAACATAATTCAAAGAACATAATACTTACATAATATTGGTGACCTAGATTCGTCACTGATATATATATATATATATATATATATATATATATATATATATATATATATAAACTACTGTTAACAATTTTTGACGTGATCCTAGAATTAGCATGAGATAAACTTGACAAAAGAGTGAAACCTTTGCATCCAAGTAATGAAAAAGAGCTCCTAGAGTCATTAAAAAATATAATGGAATCAATTATCAAACATACTTTGAGAAAATTTTGCAACGAAAGCCAAAAATTTGTGCTGCAGTAATCAAGGCTAAAGGAGGATATTTTGAGGAGAGCAAAATTTAATCATAAAATCCTTTTTTTTTATTTTTGTCATAATAAAAGTTCTAATAAAAAATCGTACCTCCTTTTTTTAACCATGTAAAATAATTTTCTCTTAAGTACAAAACAACTATATTTGGAGCCAATTTAAAAAATTACCAGGGGTCACCTCAAACTGTTGAACTGTAATATATATATATATATATATATATGTGTGTGTGTGTGTGCGATTTGGATGGAAGTCATCTTTACAATTTAAACAATGATGTGTACTCATAATGTTTATGCAACTGTTTTTCCCCTCCTTCCAAAGCTCTCAACAGAACAAGCAAATCATCGAGACGCGTAACAATTTTATCTGAAAGCAACGCCCTTCTTCTTGAATTGCACCACTTCCCATATTTTTTTTTCTTTCTTGTCTTGATGAGGAACAAATGGAAGTTCATTTCTTACGATGAGCACTAACCCGGCTGGTCGTTTTCTATTCTCACGATATCAATTACACCCTAGGCTCCCCCGCCTCAAACGCCACAGGCCCCATAAATTCGTGGCCTCGATTAAATACTCCCTTCTGTACCAAACGCTATGAAGAGTTGAAGAAACAGCCATTTGAAAACAGTTCTCGAATGATATAACAGGAAATATAGCAGACTGAGAGAAGTCGATACGACATGACTTCCATTGGTTGGGTAAATTCCTGATGGCTGAGTCAAGTTATTATTAAAAATGCCAGCACCCTTAGCTGATGTTTCTTTTGTTTTTTTTTACAATATTTTTCACCCTGTGCAAGACCCAAGAGCCACTCGAGGTAGACGATTACAAATTAAGAGGCTCATTTTATTGGGATGATAACGGTTAACTCTAGACTTGAACAGGTCAAGATTGTGATAATCGAGGAAGCATCTTCTTGTGAGTCGCTTCCGCAAGGCAGCGGTTCAAAGGAAGAAGCTGTTCGAGTTGAACTTCCATCTCACCAATGGACTACGAAGGGAATGAGGGTGGTTCTCTACCATCTGCCTGGCATGGTGGGTCTTAGCCGTGAAGGTTAGAACTGGTAGAAATTAAGGAATGCAGCTCATCTGAGCAGTTTCCATGGAAATAGCGACAGAACAGCGAGAAAGGTGTTATAAAGTGGGAAATAATTCATCACTCAAGGACGTGGTGATAATTTTGGATTCCTAAATGAGAAAATGGAGACTGTACAGCACCGACCCATATATGGCAGCAGTACTCCATTCGTGGCCTGACCTGGCACTTGTAAAGGTAGAGGGTAGCATGAGGGGTCAGGTACTTACTGGAGCGGTACAAAGAACCGACCATTTTCCCAGCATCTTTAGCGATGGGTTTCATGTACGAGTTCCACCTGGGTTGAGTTTAAGCCACAATAAGCGCTCAAGGGACGTGGTCTCTCGATAGGTGAAAATTCAGGGTCCTCTCGGTAATGATGGAAAAATCAACCAAATATTATTAACAAATTGCCCAAGTAGTTCGGGTAAATTCACTAACAGTTTATTAGTATCCATAGTTTCCTCGAAATTGATTACAATCGTTTACATGTCATGTTCCTTCACAACATGAGTGACCATGTTTCTCCACAACTTCCTATCTTTCGCTGTTCTAAATAAGCTTTGTCTCTTTAAATTCCATATATGTCTTTGTTTAGTCATCCATTCACACAAACTCATTTCTAATCGTTTTCCTATGCTTCTTCTGCATTCAATACGCCCTGTAAGTATTAGATTCTCTAGGCATTCTTTCCTCATGTCCCAGACGTTTCAGCTGTCTCTTTCTGATTGTAAGTATTTTTTTAATCGAATTCATCCCAAGTAAGGAGTAAAGCCACTAAGACACAAGGATGTGGAAGAATTAGATACAGAAACATTATTAATGAGCGGGAAGAGAAAAAAATAATCAGGAGGACAGTAGAGAGCGATTGACATTGCATTTAAAATTTTGGAAATTAATGTTGGCTGGAAAGGACGGAGCTGGAAGGGAGTTCCACAAGAGAGAAGTGTAAATTATTTTCCTTAGAACTTCCTCGTCGTTCATATGTACAGTCTATGTTATTCGTCTGTTGAGCTACATCTATACCCCGCTTCAAGTCTCTTTTTCAACTGTGTGGCGATTGTACAGTATTCATCGCTTTATAGGAGATTCGATGTTTACATAGTTCAGTTTTCTTTTCTATGTTTCTAACGCTATTTTCCTTGCTTAGTTCAACCAATATAAGGCCAAAGAGACACTCAATGTAGCAAAAAGTGAAGATATGGCGTATAGATAATGACTGACTTGAAGAGAAAAGAGTTCTGGGAAGCATCCACGCAGGAGCCTGAAAAGGGTTGTAGGGTTGAAAGTAATTCATTACTCACAAGGACGCCTAGACGATTTTGGAATGGATAGATCGGAAAATGAAGACTGGACACTTCCAGCGCAAATATGGTGGTAGTACTCCACTTTTAGCCTGATTTAACTCTTCTAAAGTTAGAGCATAGAGGAGTCAGGTACTTACTGGAGCGGTACAGGATACTGAAAAATTTTCGGCACTTTAGCGATGGATCGTATTTACGAGTTCCAAATGGGATCTGAGTTGAGCTTGTCCCAAAGACAAAGGGGCCTCATTAAGAAAACACCCGATTCTTGCGATAAGATAAAAATCCATGGTCTGCTGGGTGAAGACAGAACGTTACTAGTTTGGTTTTTGAATGTGACCAGCCAGTTCCCACAAGTTGAGTTGTGAGAACTATGTCAAAGAGATCCGTTGCCAGGTTCTGGTCATCTAGATGATAGGGAATCTGTGGAGAGCCATGATCACCTACGCCCTGAGGTATGACACTTAAATTTATATATAAATTTATATGCATGAACATAAACTCAAATATACGTTCGCATGAATACACTGGGTATATGTCAAAGAAAATGTCGTTGCCTACAAAGATTTTTAGATCGCTGGAATTTAAATCAATTCAATGTAATGTGATACGTCATGGTTAAACGGCGAAGCATGTCCCGAATGTTGATACAAAATTCTTTTCTAAATCTTATTTACTATACTGACAACACCCAGTACTTGAAAGAAACTGAGATTGTTGAAAGCACTTGAAGAAAACAGAAAAAAAAAAGATGTTTAGATCGTCTTTTTTAAAAATCGGTATCACTCCAAGACGGGTAGTAATGACACTAAAATACAAGGGGTTACAGAATATGGAAGAATTAGGAAGAGAAAGATTAATGATGAGCAGAAAGAGAAGAGAGTAATCAGGAGGACAGTTGATAGCTATTGGCATTGTATTTAAATTTTTGCAGATTAAATTTAGCTGGAAAGGATGGAGCCGGATCGGAGCAAGAACTGTGAGAAAAAGAAACTGTTAACATAGAACTTACGGCTACATCTAACCATCTCAACTCTAAATTGATGAGATCTCGACGCCAGTTTAGTGCTGCGTTTAAATTTAAAAAACTCTAAAACTCCGAACAATTACCATGAAAGTATTTCTAAAAAAAAAAAGTACAGAAAGACAACCTTACGTCGGTGGGAAACTGACTGATGCCGAGCCGCCGGATCAAGACTAATAATATTGATGATTCTTCTTTGGATTTTTTCAAGGAGCTTATGGTAAATGGCAAGGTCACCGAACTATGTGTGGCAGCAATATTCTAAACATGGACGAATGGTAGACTTATAGATACGTAAGATAGATTCTGCAGAGAAAAATTGTCTCGCCCGACATAGTGAACCGACTTTCTTAGCAGCTGATCTAAAAATGTATTCAATATAGTCTTTCCACTTCATATCAGCAGAGAATGTGATCCCGAGAAGGTGCAACGAGTCACTTTCCTGGAGGATGAACATCAGCCATGATGATGGAAGGTAGCAATGTGTCTCTCAGATGATTAATGGAGAGAGGTTTAGTTATGGAGGCGTTAAAATTAACGTCATCTTTTGCTCCAGTTCACTAAGAGCTTGAATTCGTTTTGGACATCGACTGCCATTTTGACTTTGTCATACTGATCAGCCTTACTATCAAGACATAAGTAAATGGTTATGTCATCAGCGTAGATACCAATTTGAATGCTGCCCCAAGTCAAGAGAGTGACTGTTGAAAGACCCTATGTCTGGCAACAGGACTCTGCACCGTGCTACACAAGCAGATGAACCCGGTCATGGCTGTCAGACAATTTCTGCGACCACATCATCCCTTACATCTAGCCACTTAAATCCCCAGACTGCAACCCCCTTGATTATTATGTGTGAAGCGCAAATTCTTTGTAATACCAAAGTTGAACTGAAGGCAAGGATTATGGCAGCATTCACTAACTTAAACAAGGAGACCGTCCAGAAGAGTTGCAGGGGATTCCAATGTCGTCTGGAAGCCGTGATTGAAGCCAATGGCGATTTTTAAATTTACTCTTTAGTATTTCAAGATATTTTTTGTGATTTTGGTAAATATATCTAGTAAAATGAGATGTCAATGTTATTTTTTCATTTTTGCTTAACTTAGATGACAATGTATCCATCGTATACAGCATACATACATGCATATATATATATATATATATATATATATATATATATTACTTAAATGTTAAGTTTAGTAGATATTTGTATTCGAGTAGACGCTCCGTTTATTTATTAAACAGTATAATTAATTATTTTCTACCGGCCTGGATATTCGAGGAAGTCCACAAAAAATGACGTTTAAAGTGATCGCACGCACACGCGCACACACGCACACACACACATATATATATTTTCACGCTGTCACATGATAAAAATCTTTGCCCTGCACGTGATAACATCATCGCGTCTTTTGAATTTAAAAGGATTTTAACGTTTATTTAGTTTGTAAAAAAAATAGCAACATGATTACGCTACAAGATAATTGGCAAATGTTTGTTTTAAAAAAAAAAAGTTTGACTAAAAATATTGACCCTGAAGATGAGCAATGATGTTCGAAAGCGCTAGGTCATCGTATGGACAATACATATTTCGAAACCATTTTCAAATAAAAAGTTTCATTAGAGAATATGAGAAAATTCAAAAGAAAATATGCAAGACTATGTTGTCTTTAACATTCAATACTACATGTTTAAAAGAAAAGTTGCTGCCAAATTTCACATATATATATATATATATTTCTGAGATGTGGTATTGTAGCTATTTACACTATTTACGTTGTTCGGACTATTGTTCTCATCATTATTGTCATATTCACGACACTTCAGCCGTTGTATACTCTGGCCTTCTTCAGGATCTGAATATATTTCTGAGATGATGTATTGTAACTATTTACATCGTTCGGACTGTTGTCCTCACGACCTTTCGGCCGTTGTACGTTGTAGTTGTTTTCTCTCTCCGACAAATTAACATCCCTGGGTGTACTAATATCTCGAACAGAGCATGCGTTCAAGATATCCGTATACCGGAAGTCAACATTCACCGGTCAAATGGTCGGAATTTGTCGGATCTTAACCTTCCATTTGGCAAGTGCCACCTGAAATAAAACGATGAATTCAATATAAATGAAAACTCACGAAACAGATTAACAGCCTGTCTACTCAATGGCATCTGTCTACAGAAGATGGCAACAGTAGCCAGGCTAAAGCGGCAATTGACACCACTAGTGACCACACAATAAGCTGAATATTGTATCAATAATATTCCAATTCATCGTTGGTGCTACTCAGTTGTCCAGCACTGCCCTTGGCCCCCTTTCCTGAAGACGAAACGTTAAAGGACTATCGCCTTTCTATCGCTATTTCCATAGCAAATGTGCTGATGAGCTTCATTCATTAAGTCCTCCAGCTCAGACTTTCACTGCTAAGACCCGCTATGCCACATATACAGAGTCGAATTATCTTCATTCCCTTCGTATTCCATTGGTAAGGAGGAAGTTTTATTCGGACAACTTCTTCTCAAAAACAACTTCTTAAATTTTTTTTCGAGTAGTTGCTTCCAAATCAATATAATCGTCAACCGTTATCTTTCCTACATATCCTCATAATCTGGACTTCTTAACACTTCCTCTTACGTTCATACAACACCTTAATTCAGTAACCCTCTATTTTGAGGGGCTCTTGAGCCTTGTATGGATGTGCAATTATTAAAAAATAGTACACAGCGCTCTATAGGGTTTTGCAAACGTCGACCAATAAGAATAATATTATAGACACCAACCAGAGAACATTGCCATAGCACAATGGAAGACAAGCACCATGTCATCTGGTCTGACGAGTTATGGATATACATGTTCTAAGACTTAATGGTGGCTTTATAATGGTATCCTTGGGTTTTGTCGGTGTTCTACAGGACCACAAGCGAAACTGGAACCCGTACTAGCCATGTCGAAGCAACGTCGATCGTGGTCAGTAGGTAGATGGGTAACCGCTTGGGAATATCAGTTGCTGTAAATTAGATGTGCAGGTGGTGTAATGGATAACGGCTCGGAAACTGACATCGGTGAACCGAGTTCCATTTCTAGCTGAGTTCGTTACACTCACTTACGCGCCAATAATCGTTGGAAAGGTTTTAATCCACCTCTTCTCCCCCTCAGCTATGGGTTAATTAGTAGGAATTGTATCAGTAAATCATTATTATCTTCAAAAAGTTATTGCAATCTAATATTTTCTGGTTTTAAAATAACCTGCATAGGGTTGATAAGCCGTAAAAACAATCAATATTCCAGCAATTTCATGTAATGCTTCCTCGTGCGCAAGTACAGACTAAAGTAGGTTTATTATTCGTAAATATCCTCAAATAATAATAATAATAATAATAATATTAATAATAATGTGGAACTTTCAGTTCACTATTGTCCCAATCGTTGAGGCGTTTGGGGATATACTATCGAACAAGTCCTGCACGAAGACAATGACGAGTGTATTTGGCACTGCAAATATTCTGCAAAAGCTCCTTTGTGAGGTCGTAAGATTTGGCGACTTGATGGAGAGCAAGATCTCCGCTTGGAAAAGAAAAAACTGTGAGGAGGAAGAAAATAATAATAATAAATTGCAAGAAAGAACAGACCTGATCATCGATCTTTTGCATGTCCAGCAAATAAAAAGCTTCTCTGTTCGAATACCAAATCCGAAAAAGAAAACATGTCAAAGAGTAAACGTAGCTGTTCTGCAGATCGGGTCTAAAAAAAAAAGAAGAAAAATCTAAAGAGAAATAATCTACCACAAAACTAGCGGAATTGTGGTGCATCAAGGTCACAGTCATGTCAGTAATTACCGGAGTACTGCGAATGGTTCTGAAGAGCCAAAAACAAAAAAATGACTGGAGAAATTGATGAAAGCGTTGGAACCATTTCGCTGAAAGCATTAGCGAAAACAGAGGCTCAAAAAGAGTGTTGACGTATGGAGGGGACTTGCTGTCACTTGATATCAAATGTAAATGCAGCCATTTACTGTTGGTATAAACACACGTTCAATGAGTAAATAATAATAATAATAATAATAATAATAATAATAATAATGACTGGGTTCGACCATGTAGACAAATGGGATGAGCACACTGCAAAAACTATCTTGGAAAATTAATATACTTAGGATGTTCTGACCCGAATTTGTTTTATAATCACATGCTGGGTCATAACCTTTGACCTAAGACAACCGAAGGATGTCAAGTGTTTGTCGTCTTCACTTTTCTTTACTCATTTCACCCCAAGTAAGGCAATAAAGCCACTAAGACGCGAGGAGTTTTCTGAGTGTTAGAGAATATGAGGAAAATGAACTATTAAGGAGAGAAGACAAATAAAAGAAGAAGACAGAAAAATAACGATTGACATTGACATTGCATTTAAATTTTTGAAAATCAAATCTGAGAGCGAAGTAAAAAGCCGGAAGAGAGTTCCACAAGTGAGAAGTGCAATAGAAGAAACTGTTAGCATAGAACGTACAGTTACTTCTAGCCAATTGAAGTGTAAAATGATGAGACCTAACAGCCAATCTGGTACTGCCCTTAAATTCATAAAATCTAGGTAGCAATAAGGAAAGTGCGTCAGAACACTTGTCATGAAAGTATTTATAGAAAAGGCACAGGGAAGCAACATTACAACGGTTGGAAAGTGACTAAAGCCGAGATGCCAGGTCATCATGATTGCTCACTTTTTTGTTGTCGCATATTTGTTTACGTTGATACGACTACACATGCGCAAGAAAGAAAGACAGTGGGAATTTTAATTTTAGTAAATTTGTTTTCATTGTATTTTCGGTATATAATCTAGCGACAATGTTTAGAAAGTGCTTTAATCGCTATGTCAGCCACAATAAATATGTGTCCAGCTTCCTGCAACGTTTCACCGTTCATGGCAATTCTTCTCTTATCACAATGTGTGACATTTAATAACAAAGATGATACAAAGAAAAAGAAAAAGAATCCAAATGAAATTGGCAAGCTTATATAAAACGATTAGTAATTAGGGTATGAATATTTTGTTACGTCAGAAATGAGTAATTACGGGATGAATATTATATTATGCCAGGAAAGAGTACAGTGTAACCCGGATATAAGAGTGTTGTCGGGACCGGATAAGAAGTATCTTATATCCGGGTTTCTCTTATATCCGAGTTTCTCTTATATCCGGGTTTGGTCTATTATATATACATTAACACATGCTCTAATTTGGGACCTGAGAAAATATCTCTTATATCCGGGTCTCTTATATCCGGGTTACACTGTATTTCTGTTATGAATATTGTGTTACATCAGAACGGAGTAATTAGTGTATGAATATTTTGTTACGTCAGAAAGTAGTAATTAAGGCATTAATATTTTTCCACCATGAAAGAGTATTTCGGTATGAGTATTGTGTTGCCTGAGAAAGGAGTAATTAAGATATTAGCCTATGAATATAATGTTACGTCCGAGTGTAATGACTCTTGTGTTACGTCAGAGAGCAATAATTAGGACATGAGTATTGTGTTTCGACAGAAAGGAGTAAGGAATATAAGAATATTTTGTTACGTCCAGAAAGTGTGTATCTAGTGTAAGAACCAGAAAGGAGTAAAGTATAAATATTGTGTTACGTCAGGGGAGAGTAATTCGAGTATGAATATTGTGTTTCGACAGAAATGAGTAATTAAGGTATGAATATTGTTTTTACACTAGAAAGGAGTAATTGATATATTTTCCGCCAGGAAAGTGTATTTACGATATGAATATTGTGTTACTTCAGGAAAGAGTATTTAAGTAATTTCGTCAGAAAGTAGTTATTAAGGCATTAATATTTTTTGTGAGTATTGTGTTACCTAAGAAAGGAGTAATTAAGGCGTGGATATCGTGTAACATCTGAAAGGAGTAATTAGGGTAGGAGTATCGTGTTGCTACAGAAATGATTATTTACTGTAAGAATATTGTGTTACGTCAGAAAGGATTAATTAGGATAGGAGTATTTTGTTATGCTAAAAAGGAGTAATTCGAGTATGAATTTTGTGTTACGCCTGGGAGGAGTAATTAGGGTATGAATAGTTGTTTCACTAGAAGGGGTTAGTTTATGTAACAATATTCTATTCCGACGGTATTGAGTAATTAATTGAAGAATAGTGTGTTACGCAAAGATTCGAAATACGTGTCTTTTGCCTGACCTGGCCAATGAAACTGTGTCATTGGTATGAAATATGTAAGTCTCCCAGCCCCAACTTAGACCTTGCTAATATCACGTTACCGTGTGAGATAAAGTATTTGAAATATCAGATTACAGGCTCCAAGTGTTATTGTTGGTTAAATAAACATAGGGATTTCATAGTTTTATTACCACAGATTAACAGATGGCAATATATTTACATCTGCAGGGTCCAGATTGCAATTTCTTCTTTCTTTGTCAAAACGCACGCATATACATTTGCAAATCAATAAATCAGTAGCTTAAAGCGAAAAAACATTTATTTTGTATAATAAATATTTTTAGCCATTACCTCATTCGTTGTCAATGCACCTCATTCAGTGCTGGATATTAATCACATACGTAGGTGCATCAATAAATCTGTAGCCGAATAATGAGAAAGCATTGATTTGTTTTACAACAAATATCCCAAAATTGTCTCTTTATTTATGAATGAGGTGATGCATATTAATTAATCCCAAACATCAAACATTATTCAGTGGAAATTTCAGATTAAAATTCAGCTCAGGACATACAGATATACCCTCGTATGTAAACAAGTACAGAAAAAAAAGGACACACCATGTAAAAAAGAGCAGAAAAGGGTACACTGAACAATGGCAGTAGAAATAGGTAATCCCTCTATCAAAGGAGACAGAAACCGGTACACCACTGATGAAAAGAAAGACAAAGAGTTATACCACCGATCAATTGGAACAGAAACAGTTACACCACTGATCAAGCTGAAAGGAAACATGTAGTCTGTAGGGAATTCCGATAAAAATAAAATATAAAAATAATATATATAGGCAAAAAAAGAAAAGAAAAAGAAGAAAGAATTCAAATTAAAGTACGGTATTTGCGTTTTCCTTTAAAACCCTTATCTCTTTCTTTCTGTATTTCTCTCTAAAATCTCTCTATACTTCTTTCTCAACTAACGAGAAGGCAACCCTCAAATAAAAAGAGGAAGAAGACTGAACCCGGCCGAAAAATGCCGGAAGTTTGCGGGAGCAGAGAATACTTATTTATGACTATAAATCTACCAAAATAAGAGTCTCTACGCATAACTTCCGTTAAAAAAAAAGAAACACGGGAAAATAAAATAATTTGGGTCAATCAAAATATTAACAGAAAGAGACGTTTGAGGTTAGCCAAAACCAAGGTTCGCATCAGTAATCTGGGAGACTTCAAAAGCCCATAGCACTGAGCTAGACGAGGAGAATAGGGCGGAAAGAGAAATCCACGGAACAAAAGATGCGACCACCGGAGAAACCAGCCATGCGTGATGCGTGAAGTAATAAGAGGTTATCTACTAATGATATTTGCTGCCCTTCTTCGGGCCGAGAAAAACAGTAGATTGACGATGCCCTATTTCTAAGATGACTACCACTACCAAGTTCTGACTTCTAAGCTGTCGAATACCCGACTGCTACCAAATGTCCGCCTTATAAACGAACAGTTTGCGACACCGAATGTCAAAAGACCCACTCTAAAGCAAATAAATAAAAATGTATTATTTATTTTATACCGCTGAGTCAGTTCGTTTTATTTTCGAAGTTCCCATCATTAATATTAAGTCCATCTGGAACAGAAAACGATTCTCCTGCGATCAAAGAAAACGTAAACAGATACACAAACGATCAAAGATGGAACACGTGAAAAAATTTCGATTTTCCCAAAAATAACTTGTCACTATAATGTTTTTGGTAATTTTAATTTCTTCTGTTAAAATTTAATTACTGAATTCAATTTGTTCTGTTTGATTCTTTTTAAATTAAAAAAAAATCGTTGTTACCATTTTTGTCAATTACGTTTGAAAATGTATTACACTTTTCTGATTAGGCTTTGTGGCATTTCAATTTGTAAGAAACTTTGACAATTCATTCCCGATTTTTTTACTTCATATATTAAATACAGTTTCGATTAATAGATTGTTAACTACATCTCACCGTTTTACTCTTAAACTTGCTAGATGCAACCGTAAGTTCTATTCTAATAGCTTCTTCTCTCGCACTTCTCGTCTGTGAAAATTTGTTTCGGTTTCTTACTTCCCTGCCAAATAGAATCATTAAAACTTTAAATACAACGCCAATCGCCATCTTCTGTCTTCTTAATTCCTGTTCTTTTTCCCCACTAAAGTCTTTTCATTCTCTTTCACTCCAAGTAACTCCTTGCATCTTAGTGACATCATCACCTTGATTAGAGTGAAATGACTAACAAAAAAAATAAAAGAAAATAAAAAATAAAGAAAAAAAAAGCAAGACGTAAAAAAAACGTATTTTTCTGATTCTTTCGTAGGTGTGTTGTCTATATTACATATATCTACAAAAATGCTGAATCGTGCAGTTGAATTTTTTTTAACTTGCTGTTATTAAACTGAGATTCGAATTTAAATCGCGCATCCGTTATCATCTCCATATTTCATATCTTGATGAATTATTCCAATTTAAAATGATTCATCTCAGCAAAAGTTATCAAAATTAACTCTCCATAATTCCCGTATTATTTAAAATCTTTTGTCGTCTTGATTTAATCAGTTTTTCTAAAATGCGCATGCGCACAAATTAATATATGTTAGCGCCTCTGCCATCTTTTTTCTTTAATGTTTACACGCAGGGAAAATACTAAAATGTTATATGAATTTACCGAAACCCGAGTCTCTCGGCTGAATTATGTATGTAGTTTAAAACCTGTTAAGCTACTTTTCTTTTATCCATCAATTAGTAGTTGTCTGCATTATTCAGTAAACTAGTTGTCCCGCTTCCTGTTAAAGCGGAACCGAGAATAAAATACGACGCATTAAAGATCTTTCATCTTTTATCTTAAAGATAATTCCTTCTTAAGTACAATATGCTTAATTTTGTTCTGACAAACAAGTATAGAAGTAGAATTTCTATTTCGCGTAATTTCATTTCTGTGATGTTATCGGTCATGACCTGGCATCTCGATTTTAGAGATTTTCCCCACCGTCATGATGTAGTTACCCTGTGTCTTTTCTGTAAATATTTTCATAGCAATTGTTCTAATGAGCTTTCCTCTTTGTAAATATTCACTGGGGTTTAATTTTCTAAATGCTGTTATTAGGTTGGTGCAAAAATAATGTCGTTTTTTGACGTTCAACTTTATGTGAGAAAACGACATTATTTTTGCACCAACCTAATATATTAAACCCCACCAGACAAATTGTATACATAGGAACTAGTTATGACTGATAGTTATTATGGTTGCTGTAGTAAGAATGGTAAGTATGTATTGTTTTGGTGTACGGAATATTGTAGTATGTTTGGGTCAGTAATCGTGACTAAGTTTAAGATAAGACTGATTGAAGACCAACCTTTCCCTAACCCCACTTTTGGCCTTGTACCACATTTTTTATTATTCAAAATGAATATTGCTTTCCTCCTTGATAGTTCGACTGCATTAATTTAAATGTACTGCCAGATTGGCAATTAGGTCTCATAGTTTTATTGTTGAAATAGCGAGACATAACTGTAAAATCTATTCTAATATTTTTTCTCGTCTATGGAAATGTTTTCCAGTTTCTTGCTTCTGTTGATTTTCAAAAATTTAAATGCTGTATCAATCGCCATCTTCCGCCGTCTCGAATCCTGTTCCGAAATAGTCTTTTCTCTTCACTAACATTTTCACATTTTCTTTCACACTCAGCAAATCCCTTGCGCCTTAGTGGCACTATCGCCTTGCTTGGGGTGAAATGATTAAAAAAAGTCTACTGTTCTTAGAGGAAAATTAAGCAATATTCAGTTTAAGGTCTGTATTAACACCCCGTTAGTATCATCTGATCGGTGTATCAGTGGTATAAAACTTTCTTTTTTTTTTACTCCAGGGTGCGTTTGTAAAATAAGTAAAATTCTGTGGCACACTTTAAACTCTAACAAGGAAAAATTAGTTATTGAATTTGAAATTAGCATTCAGCTTAAAATATCAAATGGCAAAGACTTAAACACGGAAGCCATGTACTTCCTGGCTGTAGCTTTTTAAAAATACAGATTTTTTAAATCTAAAAATAACTCATAAATTACTCTTTTGTTAACTTGGGGCGCACCTGATTACCTTTCAGTATGTCTTAGTGCGTCCAAACGCACTGTTTGAGAAACGCTGGTTAAAAGTATCTAGCCCAAAGCATGTTAAGATCGCTCAAACATAGAATCATCATAGCAGTAAATTACACTTTGCAGCAAGCGTGCGTGAGAAACAGTGGATTATAAGAGGAAAGTGGAAAAGCGCCACTTTTGACTGAGAAAAACATCACCGATGAACAAAGACTGGGTACAACGTCTTAAGTCTAACAAACAAGTAACTTCAAACAAATAACTATGAGTTAATTTTGTCGGAATTTTCTCTGTGTATTTCTAAAATGGAATATTTTCAGTATGTTCATAGCAACTGTTTGCCCATTTTTATGAAGGTCCAGTGGTTTATGCGATGTTATGATAAAAGTCGGTACATATTTTTTCGTTACAGCGCTCATTTGCAAACAACTAAGTCAGGATTTTTACTTTGACTATGACCAATTTACACTTATATATTTGTATGGAAATTGCTTTTTCCGGCAGTATAAGAGCAAATTGAAGCAAATGACTGATAGGAAAATAGTGTTTCGACAGTTTCCATTTAGGTAAAGTCAGCCTGTCGTGAAAACTAAAATTCGGATTCATGAATTTTACTTGCAATAAATACCAACCAATCGAGACGGTAGGAAATAAACAACTACCTAGTCACCAGACACACACACACACACACACACACACACACACACACACACACACGCGTGCGCACAGACATATATATATATATATATATATATATATATATATATATATATATATATATATATATCAGAGAGGACATCTATTAGACTGGATATCGAGGTCAAAATGGAGTGGCGACACCTCAAAATCTCCACTCGGTGTTGACCTTATATATATATATATATATATATATATATATATATATATATATATATATATATGAAGAAATATAGTCTTAAAGTGTGCTATATTTATTGGATAAAGTGCTCAATATCAGAGATAGAGCGTGTGTAAATATAAAAGTGGACATGGAAGTCAGCACTTAGAGGCGACATTCTGTTTCATGCTAGTGCAATCGTCAGGCGACTAGTGCTGTTATGTTTCTCGGCTATTTATATATATGGGTCAGTGGTGCATTATGGGTAGTCTATTTTGGCGGTTACTTTTACCGGAAGTCGCTTATTTGTTTATTTATTTATGTCAAATTATTTTGCTTGTTTTTTTGTTTGTTTGTTTTTTGTTTTTTTTTATTTTATTTTTATTTTTTATCTTATATATTTATTTATTTTGATCGGTGTTTTTTGTTAACGTAGTAAAAATTTGTTTATATAGCTTATTGTTGGTAGTCTATTATGGCGGCCATTTACCGGAAGTCGGTTGTTTGCTTATTTATTTGGGTTAAATTGTTTTGCTTGTTTTTATTTATTTTCATTTTTATTTTTTATCTTGTATATTTGTTTATTTGTCATTGATTAAATCTATTTGTTGAATTTTGTGGTGGGATGTTGTGGTTTGTTCTTACTATTATTTTTTTGGTCGGAACAGTTTTTAATTTAATCTATTTGGGTTGATTATCTTTATTTGTTTTTTCTAAACGGCTAGTTTATCGTAATCGGTTGTTAGTTTATTTATATATTTGGATGTATTTAGATCAATTTATTATACTTGTTGTTATTTATTTGTTACACTATATATTTTGGCCCTCGATTTTTAAGTAACGTAGTATATTATCTTTTATTAATTTTTTTATTTTTTATCGTTATATAACAGTTATAACTTTCGTCCGTTCTTTTGTTTTGATTTTAATTCGCATATTTTATTTTCCCAGATTATTACTCTGGAACGAGAACAAAAGAAGAGTAATCAGGAGGACAGTAGATGGCGATTGATAATGCAGTTAAAGTTTTGCAGATTAAAGTTGGCTGGAAAGCCTGGAGCCGGAAGGGAATTCCATACTCTCAGCATAGAACTTACGGTTACATCTAGCCAATTCAACTGTAAGTTGATGAGACTTCGTCGACAGTCTAGTACTGCGCTTAAATTAGGAAATGTGACTGAAACCGAGCCGCCAGATCAAGCCTAATAACATTGCAGATTCTTCTTTGGGTTTTATCAAGGAGCTCAAGGTAAATAGCAGGGGCACTGGACCATATTTGGCAGCAATATTCTAAGCATGGATGAATGGTAGACTTATAGATATGTAAGATAGATTCTGGAGAGAAAAATTGCCTTTCACGACACAGTGAACCAAATTTCTTAGCAGCTGAGCTAGCAATGGGTTCATTGGAGTCTTTCCACTTCATGTCAGGCGAGAACGTTTGCCCGAGAGGGCGTAACAAGTCAGTTTCCTTGAGGTTAGCATTAGCCAAACTGATTGAAGGTAGAGAGAAGTCTCTAAGACGATTAATGGAGAGTAGCTTAGTTTTGGATGCGTTAAAATTAGAAAGCCATCTTCTAGCCTAGTTAACAACTAGCTGAAGGTTGTTTTGGTCATTAGCTGCCAATTTAACTGATCAGATTTACTCTCGAGGCAGGTCTAAGTGTTATGTCATCAGCATAGATAACAATTTGATTTTTTAAATTTTTATTTGATTTTAGTTTTCGATTTTTAAGTATCGTAGTAAAAATTTGTTTTCGTAAATAAATAATAACTCTCCACAATCCCCTGTTTTTTCCTTTTTTTTCTTATCTCTCCTTAACCCTGCTCTGCCATCCATTAACACAAGTTCGTTAAGCAGGTTATGCACTGTTGTACTTTGTATTTCTTGGTTTCAGTATCTCCTGTCCGTGTTAAATTTTCCAAGCCCTCTTTCCTCATTATATGCCCTAGAAATCTGAAGTATCTCTTTTCTATGTTAAGTATAAGTGTTCGTTTTCATATTCTCTAAAACTACGCCGCTGTCAACTTCCTTCTACAAGATGTTGCTAAGAATAGCATGAACCACATTTCTGTTGCTTCAGGTCTCATCTGCATCTGTGATGAGATTGTCCAGTATTCACTTATAGGAGCACTGATATTGCGTAACAGATCAGTATTCTTTTCTTTGTTTCTGATGAAATTTTCCTGTTTCTTCATACTTTGCTTAGCATTTGGAAGACATATTTCACTATCCCAATGTACCCTCGGATTTTAGTGCCACACTTTCCGTCTTCTGTTAAAACAGTTTACAAAAGATGCCAATGAAATCGGGGTACCATTTAATGTTTGGTCAGCAGATGATGAATCTGGATATGTGCGTCACTAGTTCTATAGAATAAATCACTGTGTAATATTTGAAATGATTTATTTGATTTTGACATCTTCGTCTATGTATCTTCCACAACGCCTCACAAACGCACCGAAGAAGAAGAAGAAGAAGAAGAAGAAGAAGAAGAAGAAGAAGGAAAAGAAAAACTTGCGAAAGAACAAGAAAGCGAAAAAGAAAAAGGAGAAAAGCATGCGACAGAAGAAGAAGAAGAAGAAGAAGAAGAAGAAGGAAAAGAAAAGCTTGCGAAAGAACAAGAAAGCGAAAAAGAAAAAGGAGAAAAGCATGCGACAGAAGAAGAAGAAGAAGAAAAAGAAGAAGAAAAGCATGCAAAAGAAGAAGAAAAGCATGCAAAAGAAGAAGAAGAAAAGCACGCAGAAGAAGAAGAAGAAGAAGGAAAAGAAAAGCTTGCGAAAGAAGAAGAAAGCGAAAATGAAAAAAGAGGAAAGCATGCGACAGAAGAAGAAGAAGAAGAAGAAGAAGAAGAAGAAGAAGAAGAAGAAGAAGAAGAAGAAGAAGAAGAAGAAGGAAAAGAAAAACTTGCGAAAGAAGAAGAAAGAGAAAAAGAAAAAGGAGCAAAACATGCGACAGAAGAAGAAGAAGAAGTTTTTTTTGTATAGGACGCCAAACCAACATGCAATATTCCAAGTAAACATTTGCTTTTTATAAACATTTCCCTTCGAATATCGTAAACGTCTTTATTTATTTGTTGTGCAATTTTCTTTCGGGCGGAAAAATCTTACACTGAAAGGCCACATTAATCAAACCTGAAAGCACAAATATAGAGGGGCTTTTTTTTGTTTTGTTTTTTAAGAAAAAAAAAGGTTATTGTTCGGATCTGCTTTTCATATTAAATCCGCCAGATTTTGGGGTATCATAAAACCGTGTTACGTGCGTTGATATTTTTCAATAGCATATTTCGCACACCCCGGGTATCTCTTTCACAAATCTAATTATTTGAAGTACTGTCGCCTTATATAAAAGGCGACATACTGTCCCCGAAAAAAAATCCCAGAAATAATCAGAAAAAGTATGATTAATCTCTGCCTGTTTGTTTTACGTGCTGTATCCCTTTAGGACATGGGCAATCATGGCTCTCCACAACTTCTAAACAAAGTGTACTCCATTCTCCGCAGTCCCCGCTCTGTCATCTATTTACAAAACAAATGTTAATTATATTATACTTACTTATATTACTCGATCTTTTTCTCTACCCCGCTTGATTTCAGTAGGTTTTGTGAGTATTAAATTCTCCAATTCGTCCTTCCTCATTATGTTTCCCAAGAATTTCAATTATCACTTGCTGATTGTAAGTATAAGTGTAAGGAAATTCTACATTCAAACCATCATAAATAATAGTGTAGACAAAGATCTTTAGCCTTGGTAGGAAAACCAGTTTATGAGAAAGAAAAATCTAAATTCGAATCCTCGGTAATAATAAATTTAGCCTTGGGAGGGCAACCAGTTTCGGACAGTGAAATCCAAACCAGCCTGACGGGGGATGGGTTCCGTCAGATCTTTCTACTTTTAACATACCCATTGTTGCTGCGATTGCAGTTCATTTATATCCCTAAGGCCCTTAAGATCCTAATGGTTCACGGGACTTAGTGTGGTGATTGTTTAGCCAAGAATAGACTTCAGGAAGAGATGTTCTCTATTTTACATCAACTATCGTGGCATGCCAGTTAGATGCCATTTGTTTTTGCCATGATAATTGGGCGGGAACTAAGGAAAGATGGATTCATGCCTACAGGCCAGCATTGACGAAAGTATAAGATGGAGACGGACTCCACGGCCAGAAATTTCCGGTTATCGTATTTTTTCAGTTCATTTGTCCTTAGTACATACATACATACATACATACATACATACATACATACATACATACATACATGTAATACATATTAAATAATTTCACCCCAAACAAGGAGACAATGCCACTAAGACGCAAGGGGGTTAATGAGTATGAGAAAACTTTAAGAAAGGACAATAACAGGATTCAGGAACACAAAAGATGACGATTGACATTGCATTTCCTTTTTTGAAGATTGCTGTGTCAGGGAAGCAAGAACTCGGAAGCAACGTCCACAGGCGGGAAATGCGAGAAAAGAGACTATTAGAACAGAAATGACGGTTACATCTGGCTATTTCAACAGTAAAATGAGGAGATCTACTATGTATTTCCGCGTATAAGGCGACCTTTAGAAAAGACGAGGTAAAACATATAGAAAATTTTCATGAATTTATCCTATACCTGTAGTATAAGACGACTGTTTATTGATTATATAAAGATGATGTTATTGGAAATGTTGTTACTTACTGTATCCTTAGAAATTAAAAATAAGCAAAATAACAAAACTGATTCTAGATCCTGTTTTTTCTACACACGTCCCCTAAAAGGGAAACTATTGTTTTGTTTACGTTTTATCACGTGATCGCTTGCGAATACTGATTCTTCTTCTTCTTCCTCTTCTTTTCCTATATCTAGACAGTAACAAAGAGCCTGGTGTACTAATGGCCATTTACTTATACTTCATAACAATACGATAATGTACGCTTATAGTACATTCCATTGCTGTGAATGCAATCATAACTCAATGTTTACATTTTCTCAGTCGAGCTTGCATGGAGACAAGTTGATTTCATTGATATGGAATTATTCTTCGAATAGGTAATTTATTATGAAGTTATGCCAGTAATATATAAGGTAGAAATTGTTTTATTACTTTTATTATCAGTTTATTTGATAATGTGAATCTTTTCATATACATTAAGGGTTAACGCACCGAGGCCGAGGTTGGCCTACGGAAAAACCACTCAAAATTTAAGGTTTCTTTTTTAGAATTGTAGTATAAGACGGTCCCCAATTTTTGGCGAATAAACCGGACTTACTATTAAGACGGGTAAATAGTTGTAGCATCGGCATAAATAAATAGTTGGGAATTGATGACATTAGGAAGGTCGTTGATGAAGATAAGAAACAACGTAGGTTCAAGGATACCCCCTCTGGGGGCACCCCCGCATTAATGTGAAAGGATCTAGAAGCGTAGCCGTTCAACACATTACACGACTTTTTAAGAAGGATTGGATTAAGTCAAATATTCGACCTTGAGTTTGTGAAGATGGTCAGCCTGTCAAAAGCCTTCGAAATATCTAAAGCCACAGCCGGGGCCGTTCTTATATAACGCTTGGAAGAAAAAAATCAGTAATAACCGTTAACACAATTATTGATGACGGTATCGAAGCACCAACGATGCGTCCCGTAGTAATTCACCTGAAATGATCCTCACGTCCCTCGAAGACCCACCATCCAAGTCTTCTCAAATGTCTCTAATTAAACAAACTTAGTAGGTGTCGAAGGACAAAGTGTCGAAGAACAAAGTGTCGAAATACAAAATGACGAATGGACTTAATGTCGAACAAAATGTCGAACGGACTAAGTATCGACTGGACAAAGATTCGAACAGAAGAAAGGGTTGTACTGACTAAATGACGAATAGATATAATATCGAAATTACAAAGTTTCAAAAGGACAAAATGTTGAACAAAATAAAAACAACTTATATCGTCATGATTTTTGTTGTGGACTTGTTAGAGGCCAGAAATAAAGACACAAAGAGAGGAATTGAGATGACTGCTGGAAACTTCCCTCTCCAAAAGGCAGTACCTGCTCCTATTTATAGCTGGTAGACTCCATGCGTGCGTGCATAAATTACTATAACAATTCTAAAAACTCGGTTCAAATTCAGCTATTCTAAACATTTTATTGCTTAGTTCTGGCATCATTTAATAAATAATAACCTTAAAAGTGATTAAGCCTCTATAATAGATACCTCCGCTAATTCGTGGAAAAAACAGCATAGCATGATGAAAGAAGGACACAAAATTAATGTCTTTATTCCATTAAATGAAGATAACGCAATCAGGAAATATAATTTCGCTTGGAGTCGACGTAGTCTTACTGAATTCTATAGTAAGGATATAAGGCTTGCTCCCGGTTAGTTCTTTACTGAGGATTTTCGGCGTCAGTATATATGCTATTTGAACGATTCTAAGTCATTTTGGAGAGGTGTGTTCATCTCCACAACACCCCACATTTTAGATTATGCATTTTCTTTAGTTGATACGTTTTCCAACGCTTCAGTCGCATTATGTTTTCACTTACCCTGGCGTTGTATTGTAATATTAGTTTTAGGAATCGGTACTTCAAAGGTATCATAAAGTGTGACAATTTTTCCTTTCCGGTCTTAAAGCTTTTAAAGAAAACTTTATCGCCGATCTTAAATGATCTGGTAGCTTCAAATTGTCGAATTTTCTTTTTATTTCATGGCAGTAGTTTGTAAAAAATGGATCTAACTTTCCTAGCAAACATGAGCTCTGCAGGTTACATTTTCGTGGTGACGTTTGCATTTTACATCATTCGATACACGCTCAAAAATTCTTGTAGTGCCGTTTCTTCAGCTTCCAAGCCTTTAGCTTTTCTTAATGCCCTTTTGAAGGTGTTAACAAACCGTTCACTGTACCGTCTTTGAATTTTTGGCCTATTACCGCTCCTATACCGTATTCACTCGCGTCCGACGCTAGTATTATCTATCGTTGCAGGCCGTAATGTATCAGCGATAACTCTGGTGTTAGTAGTTTTTTAATTCCTTCGAAAGTTTTTTGACATTCCGCCGACCAATTCCATTTCGTACCATTCTTAAGGAAATTATTCAGACGTGCTTAAATTTCTTGCTCATAAATTTTATAATAATTTGCTAATCCGAGAAATGATTGTAAGGTCACTAAATTTGTCATGGGAGGCATGTTTTTAATGGCACTTGCTATAGCGGGATCTGGTCTTCTTGATGCCGTAAATATTGAATCTTATCCATAAAGAATTGATGTTTCTGGTCACTGGGTTTGAAACCATAATCATGCAGTCTTTGAAATACTTGCTGAATCAGTTTTACCTGCTGTATTTTCGTAGAGCTCTTAACAAGTATACCATCTTTGTAAGCGACGACCAGCCAACATTGCATCCATTATTTGCAGAAAAATACCTGGGGCTACTTTTACATCGAAAGGTAATCTTTTAAACTTGTAGTGTTTTTTATTTGTATTAATAGTCAAATACTTCTGAAATTCCTCATCCACTTCGATATGAAAATATGCCTCAGACAGATCAATTCTTGAAAACAAAATTACACCATTTAATTTGGCAAATATATCCGCTGGAGTTGGCAGGGTACATTCATGTGTTACCAGGCAGTCAGGCAACCCAGTTGAAAAATCTGCACATAAACGAATCTTAATATTTTTCTTTCTAATATAAACAGTTGGTGTGGTCCATTCTATTTTTTCAATAATTCCGCGGTTTTCTGACTTATCCAGTTCGGTGTTAATAGACTTCAACGCAGCAAAAGATATCTTTCTTTTAGGCTTAAACCCTGGGATCACATTTTCTTTTAATTTAAAAAATGCTTTTGACTTTGTAAATTTTCCCGACTCCACTGAGAAAAAATACCCGTGAATTTATTTTTTAGTTTACTCAGTGTTTCTTTAACTGTAATCATTTTCTCTGACCGCAGCTTAAATAATTCTAGTCAGTCGGCACCTAGAATTTTTTAATACGTAAACGTCTACTTTTTTAGTTTTACGTGCAAGAGTGATGTTAAACGTGACTTTCACAAGAAAAATTAATTTCTTGTCCAATAATTCTCTTACAACTTTGCCGGTTTTTCTCAAATTAGACTTGTCAATTCTGTTCCAAATTTGTTCATCAATAATAGTAATATCGCTACCAGTGTCAAATTGAAATCTCACTGCAGAGTTATTCAGTTTTACTTTGACGAATTTTCTATTATTTGAATTTTCCAGTTCCTTAGCTGATAGCACTACTTTCAGCAAGTTAATATGTGGATTTCTTTTGCTTTTCAACTTGCAGTAGCTTTGTTTGTGTCTTGTCTTTTTCACAATTAAAATCTCTTTTGGTTTTAAATGGAAAGTTCTTTCTGAAATGAAACATATTACAGCTACAGCATGCGTTAAGTTTGACAGTATTTTTTTTATTTCGAATTTTTTTCTTTTCATACTAGTGTCTTTTTTCGAACTTTTACTTCTGACGTTCCATTTTGTTCCTTTTTCGCTGTATCGTATCTTAAATTGACATTTTTTGGCACAAAGATTAGACCTTTAAATCTGTCTGGGAATAATTCGTTCAGTTAAAATTTCTCACACTCACGATTGATTTTACTAGCATATGTGACGATCTTCATCTTCGTCCTGCTCATGCACTGCAAACTTGCATAAATTAAATGACACTTTTATTAAATGACACTTTCTGAAGTATTCGGCAAAATGAAATTCAGATATTCAGATATTTTTCATGTTTAACGGGACACAATTTTCCTAACAGAAGACGTATCTTCTTTTCATCCGACCATCCTTAGCTGAAAATGGTCTCATACCTTCTGAAGTAAGATAGAAATGTAATGATTTCTTCTGGGACGTAATTAAATTCTCTGAGTTAGCGACTGAGTCCGGCAAAAATGAAATTGACGCATTGATCGTTCCTTGCTTTTCCAGGACTTCTTTCAGCTGTTCGCAACGTGTATAAATTAAATGACACTTTTATTGAATGACACTTTCTGGAGTATTTAGGAAAATGAAGTTAAGATATTTTTCATGTTCAGTGGGGCACAATTTTCCTGTCAAAAGACGTACCTTCATTTCATCCGATCATCATTGACATTCTTCGCTGAAAATAGCCCCGTACCTTCTGAAGTAAGATAGGAATGTAATGTTTTCTACTTGGACTTAATGAATTTCACTGAGTTAGCTACTGAGTCCGGAGAATATAAAATTGACGCATTGTCTGTTCCTTGCTTTTCCAGGATTGCCTTCAACTGTTCTCAATATTCAATCCGCTCTTGCTGCATTTTTTGTAATAATATCTCCTGGAATTCTTGCTGTTGCTGAATACATATCTTCAATTCTTCCGTAATGTATTATTTTCGTAGAATTAGTTTTTAACTAAGAAGAAAACGTATGTCATACACCCTTGAGGAATTCATCAACTTCCGCGTCGCCCAATGAATATACGCGAACTCCACAAAATTCATTTTCGTGAATTTTGAATTTTCTTCGCCAGCTATTTATGCTAAGCGAGAGAATGTGTGTGTGTGTGTGTCTCTCTCTCTCTCTCTCTTTCTGTGTGTGTGTGTGTGTGTGTGTGTGTGTGTGTGTGTGTGTGTGTGAATTCCAATCCTCGTTGCCACTGTTATGTTTTCATTCCATTGAACGAAGATAACACAATCATGAAATATAATCTCGCTTGGAATCGACGTAGTCCTACTGAATTCTGTAGTAAGGATATAAGGCTCGCTCTCTGCTGACAATTCTCAACATCAGTATATATGCTATTTGGACGAGTCCAAGTCATATTCTGGAGAGGTGTGTTCATCATCACAACCCTTAATAAAAACATCGTTTTATAATCAAAATGTTTATGTTATTATTTAAAGGAAATACCAAAGTATTTTTTGTTATTTTATTAAATCTTTTAATCGTTTCTAACACATTTAAATTTTTGTTAAAAATCTTGTTTTTTTTTTTTTTCATCAGCGATTGGCTTAATTTTTACCATTGGTGTGTTAGCCATTTTTCAGGTAAAAAGAACATTGATTTGGAAATTCTTGCAAAAATTAAATAATTGTCTGATTTTAATTAAACTGTTAGGACTTATTCACAAATGAATGAAATTATTTTTGAAATTTTTTATTTAGAAAAGCTTGGCAAAATTTTTTTTTACTTATGTTAACCCCCAATTATTTAATTTCATGAAATTTTTAGAAATTAAATTTTAATTGCAAAATTTGTTTTATTAGTTATTTTTTTTCAACCTACTCATATTTGAATTTTATTTCAATCCTTCATGAGCTTCCGATCCTTAGCAATGATTAATTAATGAATGAACATGTCATTTTCGTTTATAATCGATTTCATCACGATTTTCTGTTAAGCTTGGAGAGTAATTATACATTTTTATTTCTCAAAGTAGGGTCCAGTAATGTTATAAAAACTTTGGAGAATACCAGTAAGATATCTTTAATCATTTCTAAGATACAACAGTTCAAAGCTTAATCTAACAAATGGACAATTTTGCTATTACACCCGGTATATCTAAAGAAACCTTTGTTCTAAGTGAATTTGATGAGCCCGATATGTACTTTGCTCCCCTCAAGAGACACCAAAATAGACTTGGTACTTAGAGTCATACCAAGCGCATCAGCAGGTTAGCCTAAATGGTGACCTCATAGCAGATTTGTATTATGTCAGTGGCTGCCCCCGACATGTAAATTGGTAGACGACCCAGCTGAACTTAGACTGTTTATACATGAGACAACCGGATGATATGAAGATTTATAAGCACCCGAACCGAGAGGAAATGTGAAAGTGTCTCTCACACCTGGACAAGAAGAAGATCTATGTTCGGAGAAAGCTCCTTAAGCCTCATACAATCCCGGAGGCGAATAAACAATAATTTCAGGTTCGAGAGATTTAGTATCGTGTCCTTATTAAATCTTTACAACGATAAAGCTACATCGTGACATATTCTGGATGTAAATTGTCACACGATGTTTTCTTAGTGACTCAAGTTTCCTATTCATTGAAGAAAATATATTTAATCATACAAAATGGCGTACTGTAGTTGCTGACATTTTTTTTTATTAATGATAAACCCTCAGGAATCTGTCTTTGTACTTTCGATATGGTTGGTTAATGGTTTTGGGGAAAGCTTGCCCATTTTAACTGAGCTGATGATTTTAAGTGAAAGAGGGTCACTAGCTTTTGGGGGCTTGGCGTACGTTCGCTAAGTTTGAGAAATAGACCATGTCGAATTGCATAATATTAAAACAAATCACATCACGAATAACAAATTTTAGCTTTTTAGAATTTAAACAGTTCGATAAAGAGGAATGTAGCGTTAAAGTTTGTTTAGTAAAATTCTTTTCTTTATTTGAAAAATAAAATGAGTGAAAACAAAGGTTGATAGCCATTTTGAATACCGTGTGTCGAGTTGGAAATGATTTCTCTGACGAGCTTTTGATTTTTAATTTAAAGTGTGTTATATACAGGGTAACCCCAAAAAACGGAATTTTTAAAGTGCGTATTGCCAGACATGAGCAAGTGGCAACACTGCGAGACAGTGACCTTGAGCAAGTAAACATTTCGCCATTTTAGTAACGAGAATGAAATTCACAGTATCCCAGCTGAGATGTTGCAGTAGTCAATGAGGAATCTCAACAGCAGATTTCAAGAATGCTTTCGTACAGGAGGACGCCATCTACAGGACGTAATTTTAAAAAAAATGAAAATTCCACCATTGTTTCTTAAATGGCATGTTGTAAGGTTTCAATTACTATGAATTAAATATTTTTCTTCCATCACTCTTGGTTTTATTGGATTCTTAAAAAGTTCCCGTTTTTTGGGGTCACCCTATACTTCATACATCTTGTCTTCTGTTTGTTTTTGTAACGGGGTTCTGGCAATGATTTTACCCTCTGTTGACGGCATCTTCTGTTTGAAAATAACACATTTCGTATCACAACAAAGAATGTAATAATAACAATAAGAAAACCGAAACGATTTGCTGCTCGAGGCAAGACCAGCTGCTTGTGCTCTCAACAAATACCAGCTTCAATTTGGAGCGCAAATGTGTCAGAAAGAAAAAAACCAAACACAGAACTGTTATTTTCTCCGATAAATATACACAAATTAAAGAATAAACTGTCATTAATGCAATTAGTAAATAACTCAACGTCATCAACACCTGACGATAAAAAATTGTATAAAATTGAATTATTATTTCAGAATGTTTGAGTTGATTTTAAGAAAGAGTGGAGAAAATTATGTTAAAAAAGACTCTTTTGATTTATGTACGTTTATTTCTTCCTCTTTCTTTCGGAGATTGAAACTGTGTCGATAAAAAATAAAATGAAAAAATTCAGTCACCCATTCTGATTGTATTCAAATTTAGGATTTGCCTTTGATAAAATTTATTTCCTTCTTAAAATTACTTTAGGCTGAGTTAAACAAAATATCTTTTAACGTTAAATAAAATATGACCCATTTTATCCTGTACGTTTTTGTGCTAACTCTTTTCCCCCGCTTGTCTAGAAGCTGCAAACATTGATTTCATATCAGAATCGCCCTTCTCCTTTTTTAAAAGCAGCCCGAAGATTCTGAATATAACATTCATTTTGAGAAATTTTTTTCAAAGGGGATGGTTTCAAGTATCATACACGTACAGAAAATTCTGGATAGATAGGTAAAATGTCTTCATTATCCAACTTCAAACCCCATTATGACTTTGGACAATCATATGGGTTCCATCGGGTCTCTGAAGGTTTTGGTGGCGGGAAAACAATTTGATACGTCGCAGCTTGTTTAATGACCGACCACGTGCTATTAGTGAATGGGCAGCCATCATATACACACACGCACACATAGGTATGTATGTATATATATATAATTATATTGTTAAAATGTCTTATATTTGTGTGAAATTGGTGTTCAATATCTGAGATAGAGTGTTTGTAGATATAAAAAATTGGACAAAGGCATCAACACTGCATGGTGACTGGAAGTTTCACCTCATAGACTAACTCCAAAGACCACAGTAATTACTGTGTCCGCATTGCCCATCCAGGTTTCGTTGATCGACAATGACAAGGTACTTTTGTTAAGTTTTTATTACGTTTTTGTTATTTTTTGTATACGGATAACCGTTTTTTTCTGAACTTAATGAATATAAAAATTGCCCCAAAGTTTTATGGGCCCGAGCGCTTTCGCATAACCTGTTAGACATTTTCACTTATCATTTTTATTTTCAATTAATATCTTTTGTTATACTAATACGATAAATGTTTTATAAGTGCTATTATTGACGGTATGTAAGTTGCTGAAAGTGGACATAATTCTAATTTCCAAGTACGGCCAGTACATCGTGGCCGTGTTCGTAATTAATGCTATATAGGTGATACGTATCACATCCGTGTTCTCGACGAGTATGTTGCGTACTGAGGTTCCATGCTGGGTTAAATCTGTCCGTATTAAGCTCTGGTCAGACAGAGGCAGAATCAGTCGTCAAGACAAGAGGGTTGTGGTGTGTTCAACAACGGGAGAGTCCAGTATATCTATACAGTTATATGAAAGATATGATATATATATATATGTATATATATATATATATATATATATATATATATATATATATATATATATATATATATATATATATATACATATATATATATATATATATATATACATATACATATATATATATATATATATATATATATATATATATATGTATATATATATATATATAGTAAAGATAATAAATCCGTTGGTATATAATCCAAGTGGATCCTAGTAATATAAAATATTAAAACTGATCCACAAAATAGCTCCATGTATTTATTATTACAGACAAATAATTAGCACCCAATAAAATCCAAAATCACCTAATATGGGGAATAAGCTTATTTCAATGTACGAAATTCGTCATTCTTATTCAATCCCGATATAAACTGAGTTCGTGTCGGAATTAGAAATTTAACCGTGACAGCTACAAAAAAAAACCGAATACATAATTTATGCATTTCAATGTTTCAGTCAGACGAAAGGCACGAAGAGTGTTCAGGGGAGGGTGGAAGGTATTAATCTTAAAGGGAAGAGGTTTTATAAAATTAAATCCAGATATATGTCAACCTTATGACATTAAATTGGGGTTATATAAAGAATGAAATGTTAATTTGAAGCATATATACATATACATGACAAATAATGTGTAACTCAATGATAAATCGGACAAAACGCATTTTGTCCCAAGAAGGAACTTCCGAGGAAAATTGATGGAATCAGGGAAGATGGTGGGTGAGTATATACAAAAACCATCGAAACATTAAAGATATAGAAACATTCAGTATGAAGTATAAATTTTGTAGTCTGATTTATTGAGGCTATCTCATTTAGCTTTTATTTCTATTGTTTTCTTTTTATTATCCCCCCTCCTTGTATCGGCAGTAATTTTCTAGAGAAAAGGTATATCTTGTGTTGTGGGACCCTGGAAGTAAATTTACTGGAGAAGGTTCGGAAATTAGTGCACTTTCAATATCTTATCGCCCTAATAAACAACTCTCTCTTTTAATCAAAACTGCATTCTTTAAGTAAAAATTAGGGTCAGACCTTTTACGATGAGGAACTAATGTGTTGAGTGTATTGTTTTATAAAATATTGTTTTTGTGTTCATATAATATTAATATAAATTCTTAGACGTTTCACCTAATGAGATTTAACCTAATAGAAAATGAAATAAGTGAAAGATCTGTCCATGGTGACCAATTGCACTAACAGTTGGATTTTAATCAATTATTATTTTATATTTCGTTTATATTTCAGCAAGATTATGCGTGTTTAAGATTCAAATAAGTATTTCTTTTTCCTTCCCATTTGCAAGGACCAAACCCAAACATGAGCATTGTTTATACTTATGATATGGTAGTAGATCAGAGTGCCGAAGGAGAAAGTGTTGAACGAAAAGAAAGAGTCGAATCGACTAAATGGCGAATGTACATAATGTCGAAAAAATAATCTTTCAAAAGCACAAAGAGTTGAACAAAGTAAAACCGAACATATCAGGATTTAAAAAAAAAAACTCGGTTCAAATAATCAATTAAGCAATTCTAAACTTTTTATTGCTGAACTTTGGTCACATTTAATAAATAATAGCCTTAAAAGTGATTAAATCTCATCGATTGGCGGTCCGAGTTTTGGAAGGTCGCTTATTACGCTCTATTTTTTACCAAATTCAATTAAGTCTCAATCTCATACATATATATATATATATATATATATATATATATATATATATATATATATTTATATATTATTATTAGTAGTAGTAGTAGTATAAGAAACTATACTCGTTCGGAAAAACTTCGGTCTATATATATATAGTTACTTACTTAGCCAATGAAGTTGTTTGGTAATCCGTATGGATAATGTTAAGGAGGATGTAATCCAGAGAGCTCAACGTAAAAACAGAGGAAATATTAAAATATATAAAACAGAGCAAGTACAAAAATGGAGATCAGATGAAATAGGGCGAAAATCCCGGTCCTAAGGAAATAAATTATAATCCCATGAACCCTTAAAGTTGTCTGTTTCTTAATATATATATATATATATATATATAGAGATATATATATATATATATATATATATATATATATATATATATATATAGTTGAGTGAATATGAGTTTGTAACCGTCGGTTTCACGCTTATGCGATCCTCAGATCCTATATCTGAGGATCGCATTAGCGTGAAACCGATGGTCACAAACTCATATCCATTCAACTAAATATGTTAGCCAGACCAGTAAGATATATAATCTTGTGTTCTTATTGATATTTTTTAATTTTTTAAAATTTGTATGTATTCATTAGTCCCTAATGAATATATATATAGTCCCTAATGAATATATATATATATATATATATATATATATATATATATATATATATATATATATATTCATTAAGGACTATAGATAGACGCCTACCTCACAATTGAGTTTATTTAAATTTAGTTATTCCTTCAAGTTTTAAATGTCATAATTCAGATCTATATTTTGGCATGCCCTTCATAATGGAGATTATTAAGACGAAGGGAAATACGACTATATACAATTGTAAATTCAAGACTAAAAGACATTTTTAAACCCAATTCTCACATTCATTAATTATATTTTGCCAAAGTTGTACTTATTTTTACCACAATTTTAATTTCTTATGAATAAAAATTTAAACTTTTTACTCTAGTCTGAATTCTTGTTTTAAAAAGTTAGCAATTATGTAGAAAGTTTCTTTTTTTCTTCCGAAGATTTTATATTAGTTTAAAATTTTAAAATAATTATTTGCCGCCAGGATATTTGCATGCTAAGTAAAAGGTATTCTATTGTAGACACATTTCTGGCCTTTCCTCATTTAGTCAGTTTGGCACTTTGTTCGACGCTTTGTTCGTTCGACACATTGTTTGTTCGACATTTTGTCTTTCGACACTCTGCGCACTATATGATGATATAATCTTCTGAAAGAGGAAAACTAACGTTAATGGTGAAAACAGGAGGCTAGTTTTGCATTCAGCACCCCGAAATTGCACAAAATTAACCAAAACATGCCATGCCCCTATTTCAGCAAAAGAAAATTGTCTTTCCGTGTTACATCATCAGTTATGTGTACAGCTTTACTAGATAACATGACATAATACTAAGAAGCGTAAAGCAAGGCAGGAAGGGAGGATGGTATGACGCCTTGTTGCTTCTCAAAAAACCTTAAATGTTTAACCCAGAAGTATGCCAATAGAATCACAGAGAATGGTTCCTTTGCCCGCTAGCACTCCAAACTAGTACTTCGTTTCCCTTCATTTCCCTTCGTTCTTACGATGCTACTGCACCATTTACCAAAATTTCAACCCACACTTTCTTCCTCTTGTTCGTTTCCCTTTTTCGACATTATGTCTTCACGCACAGGCAAAGGTTATTTTCAGGCTTGCTCAAAGCATTTTCATCCTGTGTCAACAAATGAAGATGTGGGAAATAAAACCTATCTATCTATCTATCTATCTATCTATCTATCTATCTATCTATCTATCTATCTATCTATCTATCTATCTATCTATTACCCCTTCTTCCCAAAAAATATTTTTAAGCGAACTCAAAATTATAAAACAAATATTGTTTAACAATAATTTTCCCATCTATATTATCGATAACCAAATAAAATTATTCTTTACCATATAGAACTGATATTACATAACAGTTCACTCATCTTTTCTTTGTTTCTAACGAAATTTTCTTGTTTTTTAATACTTTCTTAGCTTTTGGAAGGCATCTTTCCACCTTTTGGTAACTTCAATCTGTGGACTGTTTCTTTTTCTGACAATAATATATTTTGTCTCATTACAGTTGATTTTTAGTCCTTTCTTATCGCTTGCTTTTAAAAATATAGTGAAATGTTTATCGTAACCAGAAAATATGAAATAACAATTTTATACAATTTAGACTTATTTTTGGAATAAACTATTTGCAATGATAGCGTTTGCCCTGTATTTAAGTTCTAAATCATTCGTGATGTCGGTTTTTTTTTCTCTTACATAAAACCCTTCATTTTTTTTAATTCTCAAAATGATTTCTCGTTTTTCTTATCTTTTCAGTTTCCTCTGCTTTTATATCCTGTCTTTGTCCTTCTTACAACCAAACTCCTTAACCTTCTTAAATAATAGAATATTGCACATGCAAGTGAAAAAATACTTCTTCACGGCAAAGATACGTGGAGGAAGAAAGCACTTCTGTGAACCGACATTATTTTTTTTTTCGTATTCCCTACCGCTTCCTCCCTAATCTCTCTCTTTCCCCTCTCTCTCTCTTTCTCTCTCTCTCTCTCTCTCTCTCTCTCTCTCTGTGTGTGTGACGCATTTTGCAGAAATAGACGTAAAACTATGTTTGTGCAAAACGCCCATCTATAAATGAACAGGATGCATGATGCAGAAGATGCAGAAACACCGTTACTCTCCTTTGCAAAGACACGTACCCTTTTGGGTGAATATCTTTATGTCAGATAACAGGCTCATAGTGTTTTACTACTATAGTCATTTTGACCCACACTGGGTGCCCCATACATCTGACCTTGTGTATGGCTAAGCTAAGTTTATTAAAGAATATTTAGCGCCAACCAAAGACTGACATTGGTAGTTTAAACAAACCCGCCTCCTGGTTGAGATAGTTGCGTATCAGATGCCGGTGTTCAAGTCAATGTATATAAAATAGGATTTTCGAATACTGAGCAATATTTCATAACGAAAGACTCGGATTCGGTGATCGCTTGATTTTACGACCTGTCAACTCGTATGTTATTTAATATCGATTTTTTTTTATATGTCAACCAAAGGATATCGGACTGACTGCTTAGCAGTAATATTCAACCAGACCAGCCTGGTTAACCATTACCGTTGCGCTGTGGTTAGCTCTAACGAAGAGTTCAGTTTAACATATTCATACTTGCTCTATTTCTTTTCATCTGACTTTGGGTTGAACGCAGCCTAAGTTAGTAAATACTGAAATCAGATATGACCTTTTCTTTGCGAGGTCGGTGATGCTGATTATTATGAGTACAGTCAAGAAGAAGAGAGCAATTTGAAACATTTGATAAGGTGTGAAACAAAAAAAAGCTATTTGAACTGCTAGGAAAACTTGATATATTTGGGTAATATATTTTGTGAATATATTTTGTGAATATATTTTGGGTAATATATTTTGTGAATATATTTTGTGAATATATTCGAATAAGGCCGAACATTTATTGGGAACAAACAGCCTGCATGCAGATCGAAAGTGAATTGATCAGGTGCACGAAAATAAAAGGACGCCTTTTCTAAGCGGATTTATTTAACGTTGATAATGTTGTTGTTGTCGGTGATGATGATGATGATGATGATGATGATGGTGGTGGTGGTGGTGGTGATGATGATGATGATGATGCTGATGATGATGATGATGATGATGATGATGATGATGATGATGAAAGTGCTGGCGATGATGTTGATAGTAATGGTGATAATATTTTTGACGATGATGACTGTAGTGGTAATAATTTTGCTGACTACAATAATGATAGCGATAATGATGTTTTTGAAGACGATGACGATTTCATAGTGATGTTGAAAATGCTCGAAATGATGTTGCCAGTCGTGGCGATAATGTTGAAGCGGGTAGTGTGCGGGTATAGTGCAGACATAAACACTAAACCGCCGCAGAAAATTAGAAAAGTTAGCATTGTTTTAGGCTTCAGTGCGCGCGCAAAGGTTTCTTAAAAGAAACTCAGATTTCTTTTGCGTTAACAGTTGACGACACAAGATGGAGGGCATGCCGAGGTATATGAAAACAGGTCGCACAGTGTGTTCAAAGAAAAAAAAATAGGGAAAAAAGTAATAAATAAAACCGGGGTCTGAAACGTGAAGAAATCTTTAAC
>OZ038502.1:90263734-90301234 GCA_964036315.1 Acanthosepion esculentum | reverse complement strand
GTTGTTCCCTCTTCCGAGCGTGATCGACGAAATTAAACAGATGTGCACACCAACTAAAAGGCGTAGAAATATTCTAAATGTGATTAGGATATACACATATATTTATAATATATTCATTTTCATGAAAATGTACAGGATGCGATGGGTAAATTGTCGCCATTTTATATTTTTAATTTCGCGCATGTGCGTTGTTTGTTTTTGATTTTGTCGATTGCATAGTATAGTAGGGTCAGTTGGGCACCGTCTGTAAGAAGAGCATCATGACAAAATTCACTCCGACAGAAATTTGGAAACGACATGTTGTACTGCCTGGCATTCACGCTTGAAGCTCTAATATGAAAGTTTCAGAGTGTTTGGGTGTTAATCTGAGGATAGTGCCGAGGATTCGGAAAGAGTTCGATGATTTTAATGCTGATTACGAAGGTGTTTGGAGAGATCACTAGTGATGGTGACGTTATATCTACATTCATCTTCCCACAGGGGCTCAGATTCAACACGCAGATTTAAATTAAATGCCTTGAGATGGTAGTACTGCCTTGGGTCAAGAAGATGGTTGCTGGAAGACCCTATGTCTGGCAACAGGACTCTGCATTATGCCACAGAAGAAAGAGAACCCAGTCATGGCTGTCAGACAATTTCTGCGACCACATCACCTTTTACATCTGGCCACCTAACTCCCCAGATTACAACCTGCTTCATTTCTATGTGTGGGGTGCAGTTGAGCGATAGACCAACAAAACTCCTTATAGCAACAAAGATAGACTAAAGGCGAGGACTATGGTAGAATTCACCAACTTAAACAAGGAGACCATACAAAAGAGTTGCAGGAGATTCCGAAGTCGTCTGGAGGATGTGGTTGAAGCCAATAGTGATTTTATTGAATAAATGTAATCTTCAATATTGCAAAATATTTTTGTGTAATTTTGGTAAATATATCTGTTAAAATGAGATGGATTTCAGTGTTATTTTCATTTTGCGTAATTTAGACGACAATTTATCCGTCGCACCCTATATATATATATATATATATATATATATATATATATATATATATATATATATATATATATATATATATATATATATATATATATACTTTGACGAGTGATAATGGAAGGTCTTTGATGAAATTCCAGAGTCGGGATGCTCAATCAGCTAAGAAACAAATTTAATATTTGTATTATTATATATATATATATATATATATATATATATATATATATATATATATATATATATATATATAACTATGAACCTAAAGAGCCAGGCAAACCTACCTAGGTTTCACCTACGCGGATCGTCAGGCCAACCTACCCTGACAATCCGCGTAGGTGAATACTAGGTAGGTTTACTTGGCTCTTTAGGTTCATAGATTTGCTCTACTTAGTGTATTGAGCACTTTGCTTAGTTACTTTTGCTTTACTCGTTTTGGAGGATTTTTTCTTTGGACTCTGAGCTTGGATTCTGGACGATTGTTTTCGCCTCAATTTCATGTTCTTAGTTCTTTCTTTTTTTATCCCTTATTTTTCCTTGGGTATTGGTTTGTTCATTTACAAGCCAAAACACCTAAGGTTTTTCCAGACGAGTATTATTACTTATACTTATAAGATTATTATTATACATTCATATATATATATATATATATATATATATATATATATATATATATTACAATGAATCATTCATACAAAAAGTAAATTAGTAAAGTTAATGATATAAAATGGCGAAATCCCTTCGCTAACAAAATTTTAAAGAAGAATTAACCTACTAATCACTCGATGAATGTTATGATCCTTCTTTTTTAAAATTATATTCATTGTAATATTGTATATATATATATATATATAGATAGATAGATAGATAGATAGATAGATAGATAGACTTCAATCATTTCACCCCAAGCAAGGCGCCACTAGTACGCAGGGTTTAAAGAGTGTGAAATCTTTAGAGAAAATACTGGTTATACGGGTGGGGTGAGGAAATGATAAAAGATGGACGGGAGTTAAGATGATAAAAGGTGATGATTGCTGTTAGAGTTCAAAGTTTTGAAGGTTGTAGTTATCAGGGAAGCAAGTAAGAGGAAGGGAGTTCCACAGGTAGGAAGTGCGAGAAAAGAAACTGTTGGAGTACAAGTGGTGGTTACATTTAACTGTTTCGACAATAAAAGGATGGGACCTAGATGCCAATCTAGTAGCACGCTTAAATTCACGCAGCTGAGGCACCAGGGTAAAAAGCTCATCAGAAAATATTTGTAGACAAATGGATATATACTTTACATATCAAGAAAAATATTTGGGAAATTGTATGATAAAGTGTAAAAAGTTCAACTGAAAGTCAAGTAAATTATGGAGGATGCGAAATGACGTAATTTAATGTCTCATAAACGAAAGTAAGTAATTTTTTTTAATGCAATTACTATTTATATTATTTTATTTAGGGATTAATTAATGTATTAAATATTTTAAATAATGGAAGGTTAATAGTAATTTAACCGTTTTCTTTTCATTTTTACATTTTTTTTTGTCTTGTATGTTGGCTTGGGAAAGAAGTTGTGAGTTCAATCCTTAGGTCGGAAAGGGCGTACTTGCATTCAGTTTTTTTTACATTTTTATTAGTCTTGTATGTTGACTTTTATGTATATTCCAAACATAGCTCTTCCTTCTTTACGCTAATTATATTCGGACTATTTTCCTCATCCTTGTTGTTATCACAACGTTTCGGACGTTGTGCCCTCCGGTCTTTCTCAGGGCTATATCTATCTGGGTAACCTACAGGGAATTTTGAAGTGAACCCTTTATTTAATCTACGAGGGTAGACTGTTCTCGTTCCGCTGTTCATGTCTAGGGATATCATTTCTTTTATTTAGTACTGTTCAGTTATTTCTCGCCCGTTTCCACTGGTGATTGTGAGTTCAATCCCTGGGTCGGGAAGTGTGTACTTGCACGCAGTGGAAACGGCGAGCAAGAACTGAACAGTAATAAAGAAATCTGCATTCGGGATTTTTTCAAATGTCTCTGTTCCCGAAAGAATTAATTGTTTCCCGCGCCAATATAAACTTACTCACTTTTGTTTATTCAGTGGCAGTATTTGAAAGGGTCCGCCAGTCAATGATCCGACGGGATATCAGTGTGGAAGCAAGCGGAGGCCATTTTGAACATTTCTTATGAGTTGCTGTGTTGAGGTACAACGATGGTCTTTTGGATATATATTTATATGAACATTTTGCCTTTGTTTTGGTGTGTAGAACCCGCCTCCAAATTTTGTAAAAGTACTTTAGATGCCCCTCTGACACACACACACACACATATATATATATATATATATATATATAATTATTAGGAGAAATTGATAATTATATTTTAAGTGATTCATCGAGTTTGAAACCTATGCAGAAAGCACTGGACGGCCGTTTCGTCCTGTATTTGGGACTCATCAGCAGTGCGCATCCACTACCGAGAATTGAAACCCTGACAGTTAGGTTGTGAAGCAAACACCATACCAACTGTTCCAACGGGCCTCGTATATTTATATGCACGTTATGATAGATAAATTGTCCTCTAAATTACGCAAATATAAAAATAACATTCACATTTCATTTTACCAAAATGACACAAAAGTATCTTGAAATACTAAAGAGTAAATTTATTCAATAAAATAGCCATTGGCTTCAAATCATAGGGTCTTTAAGCGGCCACCCTCTTGATCCAGACGTCCGTTTTGAGTTTGAAAACCTGTGGGAAGATGAATGGAGATATAACGTTGTGATCACTCCAAACACCTTCGTAAACACCTTTAGACTCATACAACTCTTTCTGAATACTCTGCACTGTCCTTAGATTGACAACCAAGCACTCTTAAAAGTACAGCATGCCGTTCCCAAATTTCTAGCGGATTGAATTTCTCAAAGACGGTGCCCAACTGACCCAACTAGACTGTGCAGTCGACAAAATCAAACACAAACAACGCGCATGTGCGAAATTAAAAATATAAAATGACGATATTTACCCATTGCACCCTGCACACACACACACACACACATACATACATATATATATATATATATATATATATATATATATATATATATATATATATATTCTTCAGCTTTTGGGAGTAATTTTTTTATAGTCTAAAAGTCCATCTGTAAATAATTCTTGCCTAATTAACAATTTCTAGAGGAAAGAAAAATACGTAAAAATATGTATTTGAATCTTTCCTATTTCTGCCAAAGTCCCATAAGAATTCTAAGGAAGAGACGCCAACACGTATTTCCTGGTATTAATCATGAAATTCTTTGAAAATAAATACATTTAATATTCCATTGGTTTTAATGTTTTAATGTCTCCCTGAAAATGCAGAATTATGTAAGCTCAGTGTTGGACCAATTATATAATCTCAGAGATTTCAGCGGTGCCAGTTCGCGCTGAAGTAGAAGCAGTATTTGAAATTTAAGGATTTCGAATGCTGATTTTCAAGGTAATCAGTTGGAATATGGGATTAATACTATCTTCCTCATACAAATCTCCCTGATAGTTTTACATGACCTACTAAGGTAAGATTAGTAAAACCAAATAGTTTTTAATACTAATATTCTATCAATAAAGCCTCGAGATCCACTCAAGGTAGACGGTTTCTGTTAAAATGGCAATGGTATTGAGGTGTTCTTTATGAATGCAGCAATAGGTAGTGGCAAGTGAAGATTCTGAGGGCAAGTACGATAGACAACGATTGACCCTTGCCTTGATGAGATTAAGATTAGAGTGTTTGGGGTTTGTTCTACAAAGCATCTCTCTGAGTGGAACTTCCTTCTCACAATTGAAATACAGAGGAAGTGTGGGTGATTCGACTCTGTGGGAAAAGCACGGCGTGTCCGAGTGTAAATGTTTGAAATAGTGGAACTAAATTGAGCTCGTCTGAACATTTGGGATGGAAATAAAAAAAACCCCTAGTTAGCTGATGCCAAACCAAAAGGCATCCCCCTATGTACGGTTCTATAAAACAATTTTCGGTACACGAAAGCTGATTGAGACAGCTTCAGATCTTACATGGCGGAAGCTCCTCTCTCAACCCCTCTTCGGACATACTGACTTCAAAATTGCTGCCATCGTCTCAGGAATGGAGAGTCTCATACGCCAGAAAGAAACCCAGAAAATAAACGACCAGCCAACCCTGGTTCATCCTCTAATGTGCTGCAGCCATAGTAACCTCTACTACAATTTCTGGTACAGGAAACGGTGTAGTAGGGCACTTGCTGCATTCAGAACTGCCCGAGAGTTCTAGAAAATGCAGAGTGTAACTATGCACTATCCGTTCAGAGCAAGGTCGAAAGCAAACAACTTGGAAACTGTGAGTTCTGGAAAACTTCCAACTAAATTTTGAATAGAGGCAAAGCGTCATAAATGTTCCAGAGGTCATCTTATCCTCGTCAGTTATGGGAAAGCTATTCGCCATGTTTTTTTTTTCCTCTATTCAATGTTAGATGACAAAGGCCATCCCCTTCACGACTTCCCCCCTCTCGCTGAGTACAATCTCAGTAATATTTTTATTACAGCTCGGGAAGTCTCACGACTTATCAAAATTCTTGACCCTATGAAAGCTATGGGCCCAGATAAAATCCCATTGGTTTTCCTTAAGAATATTAACTCTAAGTTCTCCCCGATCTTAGCGAAAATATTTAACTGCTGCTTGAAGAAGAAATCACTCCCAAGTCTGTGGAAGTTGTCAAGTGTTTGCCCTGTTTTCAAGAATGCGAGTGAGCGCTCATCCCCGTCACAGCCTACTCAGTGTCATTGGCAAAATTTTTGAAGCTATAATTAACAAGATAGGGACAACCTTGTAAGCGGCAAACAATACAGGTTTCGACCGGCTTGGTCACTGTCAATATCCTTATAGTCATTTCTTAGAGAATCACCAAACACCAAATACACCCCAAGGACCATAGCATTAGATATTTCAAAGGCCTTTGACAAGGTGAGACATAAAGAGTTACTCTTTAGCTATGGAATATTCGGAAGTGTCTTCTCAGTTATATAGTCCTTCCTAGCGATTAGTTCCCTGAAGGTATCTGTTAACCGCCATTCTTTCGAGGAATCTCCCAAGGTTCGCTACTCGGTTCAACCCTCTTTCTACTCTGCATAAATGATCTACCTAAGAGTATACTCCGATCATTTGTGAAGATCTGTGCTGATGGGTGCACCCCCAACAAACATCTAGATGACTAGAGTTGGCAGCTGATCTCTCCTCTGATCTAGCTCAGTGGGGGGGGGGACTAGCATGTCCAATTCAATGCCTCGACAACTAGACCAGTGACATTCCATCATCACCGATCGGACCCAGAATTTTCACTGATCACGATGAACGGGTGTTCCCTAAGGGAGGCCCCGTGACTTGAGCGCCTCATCAACCCAAACCTCAAGTGGAACTCATACATATATCCAACGCGAAAGATACTGGCAAATGGTCAGTTCCCGGTATCGCACCAGCAAGTACCTTCTTCCTCTTACTATCCTCTATACCTTTACAAGAGCAAGATCAAAGCAGAAAATGGATTACTTCTGCTATACCGGTTATAACAGCAAAATTGTCCAAATCATGTAATAACATGTTTAATATCCCCCCCCCCAAAAAAAAACACTAAACTAATTGGGTTTCTTATTTCCAGGCTTTCAGCTAAGACGTTTAGCCATCTTGATACCATTTGTCGTAAGAATCACTAAAAAACCCTTTCAGTTAAAATTGTTTTGTCTCACCTCCCCACCTTCTTCTTAACTAAGCAATGGTGAGAGGAAAAAGATTATTCAGGCCTTCAGTAATGGTACCAACATACTTTGGCTGGCTTCCATCTTCGAAGTCCATTCAAGAACCATCAAGAGAACGATGAATAAGTCCCCAAAAAAGAGGAAAACTGGATCAGGAGGTCACAACAGCAAGAGAAATATTCATCTACGCCAGCAAGCGATATCAAGATTCAGTTCGACATTCTCACTACCACTGAACCCATGATTTCGCTCATTAGGAATGACTGTTCTAGTCCCACGATTAATGGATGTCATTTATTTCTTGTTAATTCACCTCACCAAGTTCTCCACTGCCTTAACCGGGTATTGAACTCACTATCTTTCGGTACTGTTACTGGATCTAGCCAACGCCTTTATCCACTGTGCCATGTGTCCTTGAGGATATCTGCGAATGAACTTCTGAATATTATAAACCTAATGTCATCAGCATCATTTTTTTTTACCAATGCTCATATTGCAATGTTTGCCGTTATCATAACATGATCATAACATAACCAGAGCTCATATCGCAATTTTTGTTGTTATTATCGCTTTTCTCTGGCACTCCTTATTACTGGTTCCATATCGTATTCAAACTGTGGTCAAAACATGAAAATTGATGTCACCCCCATGAAAGATTACACTATAGGTAATAAGTACCTATAAAGTCAACTGTCTACGAGAGACTTGAGGGAAGAGTGAGAGAGAGAATAGTGCTCTCTCTTGTTCTTCACTGTCGAACTCTTTGCATTGCGCAGAGAGGAACCCAGACGAGGCTTTGCCGAAGGGCAAAGTTTCATCCGGAGAGGTAGACAGACCCTGAACCCGCTCATGCGGGTTCTAAGGGAATATTTTTGGGCGAGCCTACGGGCTCGGAGAACCCACGGTAACTCGGCCTTGTGCCACATACATCCCTCGTTTGTTTGTTTGTTTGGGGTTTTATGGCATATCAACCACTATGGGTTATTTAATGCCAGATCCAGTATTTACTAGATATATCAAAACCGCATAGCTGGCAACGTCATTGTTTCAAAAAAACATAGCTGGCAATGTCATTGTTTCAAAAAACGTATAGCTGGCAACTATTTCAAAAACGTATCCCTGGCAACATCATTTTTTCAAAAACGTATGACTGACAACATCATTGTTTCAAAAAAGTGTAGTTGGCAACATCATTGTTTCAAAAACGTATAGCTGGCAACATCATTGTTTAATTTTTTTTCTACTGATTGACTCTAAGCCACCGCTTTCCATCACATTTTAGGGGTAAGGTGTTAGTATATTTAGTGTAGGGTTTGGGTGGGAAAGTTAATTGTAAGTTGTAGTTGTTTTGGGATGGGTTAGATGTGATGGGGCATGACATGACCAGCCGATTGATCGGATCGACGGCCTTTTGGTTGGACGTAGTTTATCGTCATACCCAGGACGCGGATGTAGTTTATCGTCATACCCAGGATGCGGATGTAGTTTATCGTCATACCCAGGACGCTACATCCCTCGTGGGGGGGGGGGGCTGTTAAATATTAAGTATGAGAGAGAGAAGATGCAAGCACGTCCGACCTTCCAATTAGTGGCACTTACTACTAGATTGACCTGTGTGTATAACTGTACCGTATTTCATATTGTACAGGGTTGTGTACAATAAACCTTTCTTCTATTATCCACCTGGTGTTAAGTATTTATTCCCTTAGCACGGAATATAACAAAAATATAAAAAGTATATTAGAAAGATTTACCAGCAAATTACCATCAATATATTCTTTGTAAATTTTCATAGTAAAAATAAAAAACCAGCAATACATTTTCATAATAAAAAAATTACCAGTAAAACATACTTTGAAAAAAAATACGGCAGCTCGAAAGAAAGAAAATCTCGGTATTAAATGACCCATAAGGAGTTGATATTCCGTTAAACAAATCAAACCAAACCAAATTAAGTCTATTTTGATCTTACATACAATATTTTTGCTAATCTTGCTGGGTCGGCGACAACACTTAATATGTGCCAGTCTCACAACGCTTTCCAATAATTACGAATAGAATTTCTTTCGTTTCGATCAAACAAGCAAACGATATCTGAAGATGTTTGTCCAAATTCTCTTCTTTTTTTTATTTTCATAGTGAAAACTACTTCATGCCTGGAAATCTTTATTAAACCATAGAAAATGTATTTTACCACCACAGCGAACAACTGGCAAGGAGTAATTCACACATTGTAGTGTTTATAGACTTGGGGAAAACGTGCGCACGCGCGTTGTATAACGGTTTAAACGAAAATGATATGCATCCAACTTGGCAGACGGCAACACATCATGGCAACGAAAACAATTGGAACACGGAACACGTACGTAGAGTTTTACACTGTAAAGACAATTACACAACTTGCATACAAAAACTTTAACGATATATTCGAATAAAAGGCAACAGTGTTTATTTTCCTAGTCTATCCATCACATTTGATTATCACTGTATGTGCGCATAAATATACAAAAGGTGACTGAAAAGTAACTCCCTATTTTATGTACGATGGACTCGCCGTCTAAATATAATTTTTACAAGAAGGAAGGGTCCATCATGCATATATATATATATATATATATATATATATATATATGAACCTAAAGAGACAGGCAAACCTACCTATGTTTCACCAACACGGATCGTCAGGTTTTCTTTGGACTCTGAGCGTGGATTCTGGACGATTGTTTTCACCTCAGTTTCATGTTCTTAGTTCTTTCTTTTTTTATCCCTTATTTTTCCTTGGGTATTGGTTTGTTCATTTACAAGTCAAAACACCTAAGATTTTTCCAGACGAGTATTATTACTTATATTCATAAAATTATTATATATATATATATATATATATGCAATTTTTATATATATTATTTATATATTATATATGCGTGATACTTATTGAAAAGCGCCCAGTATCAGTGATAGAGCTAACATATTTAGTTGGATTGAGGTGAGTATGTGACCCTGGGTTTCATTCTCTCTGCAATCGTCAGACAAAAGTTTTCTGGCGATCGCATATATATATATATATATATATATATATATATATATATATATATATATATATATATATATAAATTATTATTATTTTTAATGTAAGTGATTAAAATAAAAACATGAAAGAAATCATTAAAATCATTTAATCAACAGTTACTTAAAATAGCCTGAAGGAGTACAATCAAAGTATTGAAACCTGAAAGCTTTTGTGCAGCGATTTCAACATGCTTTTATTATAATCACTTATAATAAAAATAATAATAATATATTGCTCTACTTTGTACTGAGCACTTTTTAAAAAGTAAATGCTACGAACAGTGGAATTTTATTCCATCTGTTCTTTCTCTCATTTGTATATATATATATATATATATATATATATATATATATATATATATATATATTGCGCCTATTTTGGCAATATGTTTTCATTAAAACATGTCTCATTAAATAAGGGAAGAAAGAAAATGACCATACTGATTTTTTTCTTTTATTTCAACAACAATTTTATCTTAGTAAAATGATGAACACAAATATTTTTTATCTTTGAAGAAAAATACCAAGACGCTGATGACGGCATTGTGCTGTCGAAAGTACCCGTAATAAAATGAATATGCATCAGCATAGTAATTTTTTTTTTTTCTTTAATAACAATATTAAGAAACTAGTCCTTAAGATATCGCACATAGCCTGTGGGTGTTAATAAAATAGTGCTCGAAGTATTAATAGACCTATTAAGTATGTATCAATAAATATACATATTATCCCTCAATGGTAGCATGACTCGGAGTTTCATGCACAACGCAATCTTCAGGTGCGGGACAGAGACTGACCGTTACATAATTTAAATTTTAATAAAAAAAATATCTGGTTAATTCAATGCTGGCGCAAAGAGCGTGAAACCCAGGGTCACAAACCCGCATCAATGCAGACATATATATATATATATATATATATATATATATATATATATATATATATATGTGTGTGTGTGTGTGTGTGTGTGTGTGTGTGTGTGTGTGTGTTTGTGTTTAAGTAGCAAATTCTCTTTCAGGCATGTCTGATTGAATAAGTTACAAAGGTTGTCTACTTATTTTGATCATAATCCTTTCATATTCATGAATATTTTTCCATATATTATAATTAAATGAGCCAAGAAATGCACTGTAACAGCGTAACACTGTTATTCTTCAAGTACTTTGCATCTCTTTTTGGGATCATCATCAGAGGTGCATTTGGTAAGGCAAAAGTTATGTGTAGCTATCTATCCATCACTAAATTCTTCTTTTGCATTTAAATGCTATGGCTGACAGTTATGCTTTAGCGTTCATTAAAACGTGAATAGTTATTTATTATGAAAGTTTTCTTTTATGTTTGAATCTTATGGTGGAGAATGCACATAATAAAAATCTTTGCATCACATTTGATGCACAGACCATAGTGTAAATAACTCATAATTTCTTCGTTTGTATTATGTGAAACTATATATCAGCACATTCTATTTTCCAAATAAGCCGAGTTGCCTTGCAATAGTAAGAAATCTGAAAACAAGCTTGAACGTTTGGATAGTACACACAAAAATATTCTGGATATGTAAAGGGTTAAAAACAACTTGTTACTGCGGTTAAATTTTTTTTTTCATTTTTGTAGCTAAATCATATAGAAACTGACGGAATGTACTGTATGTCCGAGCGTTTTCGACTATAGCCATTATCAAGGATGATTTTACATTTACATTTAACTGAATGAATAGAATTTTTTGTGTATGCATTAAGGGTTATAGGAATGTTTTATTTTCCAAACACGGCCATGTGGTCATGTTCATAGTCGATGCTACTGAGCATGGCCACAATCTGCTGACCGGTTAGCGAAGAGAATCTGTAAATGGTGTTTGAATTCTAGCTGAAGGAGTTTGTATTTAATCCGCACTAACGCCCTTGGGAAAGGTATAACTTCATCTCTTCTCCCTTGCGCTATGCGTTAAAGACAGGCCTTGTTTGTCAACAAGTCTAGAGGGAAAATAACTTTGAATTCGCGTGGAGTTCGTATCTTGCCATAGTAGATGCTAAAAAATAATAAAGCAGAAATATGTAAAGAAGGAAAAGGCATTTCATTCCCACCTCGAAAATTCTGATTTGTCAAAATAGGCTCGGTTGGTCGGTTGGAAATTGAAGGACAGAACATATCTAGAGTGCAGGATTTCCTGGGCAGACGCAACACAGTCTTTGCGCCGGCCGGGTTAAACTATTTCAAGGACGACTACGACAGTGAAAGATAGTTTTAGTGACGAAGACCCAAAAAGAAAACAAGAGAACCCCCCCCCTCCTCAAAAATGAATAAATAAAAAATATGAATAATTAAGAGAGGATTGAAATAGTGATATTCTATGAGAATGGCGGATTAAGTAAATACAGAGGAACAGAAGTGTGTGCTTTTTTTTGTACAGTTTTTATCGTACGACTTCCGGTTTTTAAGTAGCCACGTCCATATTTTTTCTGTCTTATCAACTAAAAATCCGGCCCACAAGTATAGCATATGTTACAACAGTTTCGTCATTCACGACTGTGTGAGTGTAAAAGTGTTTTAAATGACTGAAAAATGTCATTATAAATAAAGGAATACAGAAATGTATGTAGACATTGAATGTAAAAATGAACACTTTTATGGCGATATATACCACCATGCGTTTCTATCTATCTATCTCAGTCTGTTCGTATCTATCTATCTATCTATCTATCTATCTATCTATCTATCTATCTCAGTCTGTTCGTATCTATCTATCTATCTATCTATCTATCTATCTATCTATCTATCTATCTATCTATCTATCTATCTCAGTCTGTTCGTATCTATCTATCTATCTATCTATCTATCTATCTATCTCAGTCTGTTCGTATCTATCTATCTATCTATTTCTGTTTATTTATTTCCATCTATCTATCTATATATATATATATATATATATATATGTATCTATCTATCTATCTCAGTCTTTTTCTCTGCAAGCCTATTTCTGGAGACATCAGTCTGTTCATCTAGGGAAAATTGGAGGTTTTGAGGAGCGTGGAACCACCTCTTAATTTCTGTCGTTCCCAGGCTCACTCTGACCCGGAGTAGTAGCACCTATTAGGGTCCCCCCTATGGGCAAATAATGGACCCCCAAGCGAAAACAAAATAAAGTATAAAAATACATTTTTATATAGCAAAATACCAACAATACATATTTATAGTAAAATTACCAATAGTATTGTTGAGATATTTGTTTGTCAAACACTTTATTTATCTTTTCTTTGTATCTTGACATACAATGTTTTGTAGATTTATATATCTTTATATTTTAAATGTTTTAAAAAATTTAACTTGAAGAAGGCAGACATTCTGTCGAAATATTGTTTAACATTGTCGAACATTATGATTTTCTTTTCTTTGTCTTTTCTTAAATCACGCTCTTCTCTTTACTGATGAAAAACCATCGTCAACCATTTTGTTTAATAATAATAATATTCAAATGGGCGCAGAAATACAAGTACAGCACAATAGACCGGCTGAAGCCGCAAAATACTTAAAAAAGAAAGCAAAGACAAATGCAACCGACCAGATACAGAAACAATGGCAAGATAAACCCATTCATGGCCAATACTCTGCCCGTACCAAACAAGCTGACGTAGACAAAACCCGTACCAATCAGTGGCTACGTAGTGCAGGGTTGAAAGCTGAAACTGAAGGTTTTTATCCTTGCTGCACAAGACCAATGCTTGTTAACTAGAAATTATCAAGCACATATACTAAAATATTGTGTTAGCCCAAAATGCAGATTCTGTGATAAATATCCAGAAACCATTGATCATCTTGTATCAGGTTGCACGATATTGGCATCCATTGAGTATAAAACCAGGCATGACAGAGTGGGCACGAGAAAATTTGCAAATTCTACGGGAAGGAAACTGAAAGAAACTGGTATGAACACCACCCAGACCCGGTTACGGAGATAGGACCTGTTACAATTATATGTGACTACACAATACACACTGACAGAACAATCAAAGCCAACCGCCCAGACATTGTTATTAAAGACCACAAACAAAATAAGTACCTCCTTATTGATATGGCAGTCCCTGCAGACTGCAATGTATCTTTGAAGATATTCAAAAAACTGTCAAAATACAAGGACCTTGAAATAGAAATCTCAAAAATATGGCATATGGGAACATCAACAATCCCTGGAGCCCTAGGATTGGTTGGAAAAGATTCCTGTAGGCTGATTGAAGGGATTCCTGGAAGTCCATGTCTCAAAGAGATACAAAAAAATTGTTCTGACGAGTACAGCCCACATTTTACGAAGGGCTTTATCTATGTAAAAATTGTTTTTTGTCAGTGGAAAGTGTCATGATGTCATTTCTAACCTTAGGTCTCTGGGACCCGGAAAGAATCGTGTACCCGCCAGAAATCAAAGGAAACAATAATAATAATAATAATAATAATAATAATAATAATAATAATAATAATAGATAATTAATGGATATTTGTAATGTATCTTTGAAGATCTTAAAAAAAAACTATCAAATTACAAGGATGTTGAAGTGGAAATCAATAATTCCAGTCGTATTTGGCGCCCTCTGATTGGTTGGAAAAGGTTCCGATGGACCTACTGAAGAGATTTCTTGTAGATCATGCCTTTAAAAAAATGCAAAAAATTGTACTCACAAGTACAGCTCACATATTACGAAGAGCTTTATCTATGTAAAATGTGTGGGATATTTAGAGGTTTTCTTTTTTACAAAAATAATTAGTGGAATGACGTCATGAAGCCATTTCTGACCTTAGATCTCTGGCTGGTACCCGGAAGGAAATGTGTATACAGTAGAAATCAAAGGAAACAACAACAACAACAACAACAATAATAATAATAATAATAATAATAATATATGCCCTGACGCTACACTAGGCATGGCTCTCGTGGCTTCTGAGGTTAATGTATTCGAAGTGTTATCAGATACATGTTTTGTTTTTGTTAATAAAGATGAGCTAAAGCAAATACCCTGTTCAGTACAGCAAATTTGCTTATCAGTTGCCTTACCCTAACCAGTTGGGCGTGTCCTCCAGGAACTGACGCACAGTGCATATCCTTCCCTGAATGCAAGTAACAGGGGAGAATCATGACCGCGAATCGAGAAGGTTGGGTGTTTTTTTTTAGTTTGAAGGATAAGGTCGCCAAAGTGACTTTTAATTTACCCTGGCATAAGGCTATACAACTTTGAGCGCCCGTTCTACTCAGTATACAATATTTGTCGTAAGAACCGCATTGGACTGAAAGTTAAACCGTCACCAAGTTTAACTCCTTAACCATAACGCGGAATTGAACTAAAAGTTCATGTTTTATATTTTATCGTTCTTCGATAATCATTCTTGCATTAAGCAAACGTCCTTGATGTCTAAATATTTTGACAAAACTGAGGACACAATTTTACGATTCGGCAACATAGACGACATGTCTGAAAATGGATTTTATAGTTTCATATAAACGAGATTTTCAATATAGCGCTATTTTTATGGTTGACACGACGTGATGCCATTGCGTTTGGTTTGCTCAAGCATATATTAAATATCCACAGTATCTGAAAAGGAGAGATGAATATCTCGTATAGAAAGTTAAATAGGCGCCGGTTGGCTGTTATGTGGGGAATGTGAATCCTTCTGTCATCAAGGATTGTCGATCGTAACGAACTTGTCGAATGACCGTTGTTGCATTTCTTGTAGTAGATAAGCCAAAAGTTAAACGTATTCTTTTTTATTGCAAGTAAAAGATTATCTCCAAGTACAACCGTCTGCTGGGGTAACTAGTCGATTCCTTTTGCAGACGACTGCTCGGGTACATTTGCGTTTCTTCAGCATCCACTCAAGTAAAACCTTTGTTTTATACTATGTCTACGCTATGGGCACGTGACCGAGTCGTTAGAACGTTCGCTTTCTAACCGGGTTCGAATCTCACCGTGGTTGATTTGTTAGGACTTCTTGATGTCTGGAGGAAGCGATCTGGAGGTTTTCAAGCATCTTTGGGAAATTTCTGAAAACCATACCACGGATTGACGTGCTAGCACGAAGTCACAAGTCATCGTGAGCGAGGGTTTGAGCGTGCTGACCTTGTTCAGACTGTTGATCACGCTAGATAACGCACTCTCTCCCAGAAACTGTAACTAAGGTCCGCTCTGCATATTTACAGTATAAAGCACAGGTGGGCTCTGTGTGTGTTGAACAAACACAAATGTACCTGAGCAGGCGTCTGCAACAGGGATTAGCTAGCCGCTCTAGTAGACTGATGCCGAGAGCTATACTTAACATCTCTTGGAGACAACATTCAACTAAATCACAGCTCTGTGGACCCATCTCTGATCATTCTAGTCCTGCATGAACGCAGAATGCTCTTTGCAGGACGATGGTCGATTTGTCAGGAAGGTAACTTCTTGATGTCATCGGGGTCTGGAAGGGGCGATCCCAGCATGCAGCACATTTGGAAAGTGCCTGAAAAACATACTACTGGTTGACCCAAGACTTGCGAATGAAATTGTGTCGACGGAACTCTTGGGAGCCGTCACTGGTTGTGCTAGCACGAATTCACAAGTCATCGTGACCGAGGGTTTGAGTGTGCTGCCATTGTTCAGACCGTTGATCACGCTAGATAACGCTCTCTTCCGGAAACTGTAAAAAGGTCCACTCAGCATAGCTGCAGTATAAACCAAATGTAGGCCCTGTGGGTGTTTGTAGGCGTAGGCATCTGCAATGGGGATTAGCTAACCAACTAGTGGCATCCTCAGATTCGAGTGGCTGCTTTAGGAAAACGCTGACTAGAACTTAGTTATGATTTCAGGAAGCGGGTGCAATCTCTGACATCATTAGTGGTAAGGTGAAAATTCCACACTGACATCTTCTTTCCTAAGTGGAATAGACTCTTGAAAATATGCTTTCCCGATCGCTACAATCTAAACCTCTTTAAGGCTTAAGTATCTACTGTTATCTATCCTACATCTCCCCATAATATGCATCTCTTGTACGCCCTGACAGCAACCACATTCTTTAACCGTCTACGAGTTGTTTTTCGGCCTTGTATTGGATGAAAAGCAGTATAAAACTGTAGTTGAACAAAACCCGTACACTCGCAACCTCGAACCCTCTATTATAAGCCCTCACAAAGTTTTCACCGAACGGGCAATGAAACCGCCCGTTAGGTTCTGGCAGGTCAAGTCAGGGAGATATCAGCTCAATTTATCCCTTTTATAGTTGGTGCGCTTTGGACTATTCCCAGGAATCTTCCTTCCTCGCAAGACGCCTTGGCGACATCTGGCATTATTGAGGAGAGGATGGGTTCGAACACCTCGTGTGCCAAGGAAAGCTCTAAGTAGGAGTTGAGATATGATCATCACCACCCGGCCGAAACATCTAAGAGTCAGAGAGGATATCAAATAATAATAATAATAATAATAATAATAATAATAATCATAATAAGGATGATGAATAGAATTTTAAAAAATAAAAAAAAATATTAGAAAACATATATATGGTATCGTCTATTTTTCAATAACATCCTCATAATATACGCCCCCGGCTCTCTCCTGATACGCCCTTACAACAAACTTATTCAGTAACCCTCTACCTTGAGCGATAATTCTTTTTTTTACAGTGAGAGTAACCCTTTACAAGGCTCGGGGGATACTCAATGTAGAGGGTTACGTTAGGAGGCCATTTGTATGTGTGCACCCTTGTGCAAATTAATTGAAACAAAACGAATAATTCCGTTATCATTTACTTTTTTCGTATTTTTCCAATAAAACATGACCCAGTGCACATGTTAGTACTTCGTTTGTTCATTCCACGAAGACGTTCCTTGCAGATTGATCACAGATTCTCGATTGGATTTAAATCACGAGAGTTTCCGGGTCCGTCTATAGTACTTTAATTTTCTCACAGGCAAGGCTTGCCAGTTTATTCGTGCAGCGTTACAAATTTTCGCACGCTTTCTTGGAGTAACGTCTATCGCTGGCAATGGTCGTAGGATAACTAATCGACGGTCGGGACAATAGTGTTTAGGTGTGATGAAAATCTGATGCAATCACGGATGACGCAATATTTTTCAAGCCCAAACAAATTTCATCATACATCCTGAAAATAGATTCACATTACCGCACATCAGTTATATGACCTAATCTGAGGAAAAAGATATAAATCGATTACATCCTGTCAATCCAGTGGGTCTGAAACTGACCGTATGTCGAAAGAAAGGAAACTAAAGCGATTATTTCAATTAATTTGCACAAGAGTATAGGTGAGGAAGATAACAATTAACCCTAGCCTTGAATAGGTTAAAATTTCAGTCAGAGACGGGTCTCCCGGGTTATCACCTTGGAAGGTATTTTGGGGCTGATGAGTGGGGCTACGGGAGAAGAAATCATATGAGATTAGAGTAGATCAGATTTAGATTTTATCAAACATCAGTTCCGTAGTAAAAGAATCGAATTTATTTTAACATCCATTTCTGGAGAATGTTGTTCAATTGGTAAAAATTAAACGAATGATAGTTTATTTGTTTTTGTTCTTAAGCCTATCTTCAGTGATAATTGTAATATTCCCGCAAATATTTTTCAATCAATCGGAGGGCTCCAACTACAACTGGATTTATTGACTCCCTCATGTGCCACAATTTTGAAATTCCCACTTCAAGATCCTTGTATATTGATAGTTTAATGAAGATATTTTAAAGTTACATTACAATGTATTATTATTATTATTATTGTTATTATTATTATTATTATTATTATTATTATTATTATTATTATTATTATTTTCTTTGATATCTGGCGTTTACACATTTCTTTCCGGGTCCCGCCCAGGGACCTAAGGTTAGAAATGGCATCTTGACACTTTCCCCTGCAAAAAAAAAAAAAAATAAAATAAATAAAATAAAATAAATTTAAAAAATAATTACATAGATAAAGCCCTTCGTAAAGTGTGGGCTGTACTTGTCAGAACAATTTTTGGTATCTCTTTGAGGCATGGACTTCCAGGGATCCCTTCAATCAGCCTACTGGAATCTTTTCCGACCAGTCCAAGGGCTCCAACTACAACTGGGTTTGTTGATGTTCCTATGTGCCACATTTCTGAGATTTCGATTTCAAGGTCCTTGTATTTTGACAGCTTTACGAATATCTTCAAAGATACATTGCAGTCTGCAGGGGCTGCCATATCAATAAGGAGGCACTTATTTTGTTTGTGGTCTTTAATAACAATGTCTGGGCGGTTGGCTTTGATTGTTCTGTCAGTGTGTATTGTGTAGTCCCATAGAATTGTAACAGGTCCTATCTACGTAACCGGGTCAGGGTGACATTCGTACCAGTTTCTTTCAGTTTCCTTCCTGTAGGAGTTGCAAATTTTCCAGTGCAGATATTGGCCAACTCTGTCATGCCGGATTTTATATTCGGTGGGTGGCAATATCGTGCAACCTGATACAAGATGATCAATGGTTTCTGGATATTTATCACAGAATCTTATTATTATTATTATTATTATTATTATTATTATTATTATTATTATTATTTGTGTATGCTATGTTTCCTGCTTTGTATCCTGCAGAGCCGGATCCAACTTATGGTACCTAGGGCCTGTAAGAGAATTGTCATTTAATTGACAGCACTTTTCTTAGCATATGGGATGTTCCTAATAGGGCGATTTTCTGCGCAACTAGTGTGTGGACGTTACCTGGAATACTCTTAGTAAAATTGTACATTCCTTTTCTTACGAGGCCCAGAGCTCCGATTACTATTGGTATGACAGTCTCAGTCTTCATTCCCCACATCCTGTTAATCCCTTGTATTTGGACAATTTCTCGGTAATTTTTATGGAGATGTTTCTCACGCTTTCTTGGAGTAACGTCTATCGCTGACAATGGTCGTAGGATAACTAATCGACGGTCGGGACATTAGTGTTTAGGTGTGATGAAAATCTGATGCAATCACGGATGACGCAGTATTTTACTGCCATGTCAATAAGCATACACTTCTTGAATCTCTTGCCTTCTTCTTGCTGTTCTTGCCTGAATAGCGAGTCACAGCCAACCGCCTTAGATATCATGCAACTTTCATCTGACTCTAAACGTTCATTACTTTTCGGATTATTCTTGCTCTTCCACTGAACAACCAATGTCAATTTTCTTGATCCATATTTCTATTCTCTCGGTCAAGGGCACCAAAGGACAACTGGTACAATTGTGATTTTCTTCAACTTCCAAAGCCCTGCTGAGTTCAAACTACAATGAGTCATAGTTGATTACGTTCTCCTCTTCCTTTTATTCAACCCTTGTATCAGAAAGTTACGGTGGATTAAAGGGGCCACTTTTCCGTTTCTAATATGTCTAGTTGTGTTCCAGTTTCTAATCTGAACAATTCCACAAAATCCTGCATGTTTCTGACTCAGGGCTTTTCTAAGGTTTGCGCTGGTAACATTCCTTTTCTTACTGAAAGTCCAATTTCACACACAACTTCCAGTGAATTTATTATTATTATTATTATTATTATTATTATTATTATTATTATTATTATTTGAATTTTCTGATGAATCGTAATTCTTAAGTTAATGATTGAATAAGCTCATGGCGAGTTCTACAACAATAAAAGATCTGTAGGAATTCCCCTATCGCATCGTTAAATATTTGAGCTTCACAACTTTAATAAAATATTGCAAAAACAATCATAAATACGAATGGTGGTCGTTATTTTAAGAAGTAAGGGGGTACAAATAAAAAGATTTGAAATTGACAACCTTTGTACATTTCACTGAAATAACCGTTGAAAACTTATATGTTCCCTTTATTTCTTTCATTTATGTTCTTACTGTAACAGTAGTGTTCCCCACCTCTTTCCACGTAATCAAAACGGAATAGCCCATTATTTATGAGGTATTTGCAAGAGATGTTAAACACTTCTATCTTCATTATTTCTTTCTTTCTTTTTCACTAAAACCAAGTAGTGTGTCTTTACCTCTTTCCACACGATCAAAACGGAAAAATCAATTATTTATGAGGCATTGGCAGGGTGTAACGGTCGTGCGATCTAAGGAATGGAGGGACAAGCACAGTTATAATACGATTATTGGTACTGTAAAATTGAATTAAGAGATTTCTTTCTTTTTGTCACTCAAAGCAAGAGAGAAACATATCCCTTGTTATTTAACCCATAGCCTAGGGAAGACGGACTCTTGCTTTTACTATGGCGTTTGAACCAAACAGACTCGGTCATAATATGAACTTGGATCGCCGATTACCACGTCGATTACCGTTACGCTACCCACAAATGAACCATTTCGTCTTCTTTTTCTTGTTAAAACCTTTCTCAACCCTTTTGTAGGACCAAGTGGATTTTCCTTTCAAAAATTGTTTTCATAAAAGATTTCACTGGTTATAAAATAATTTTCATATACAAAAGAGGCTTCGTTTACTCTTTCTATATCTTTCAATCTTTTAATTTTACAATACAGCCTCTGATTCGTTACAAAATGTTCTAAGAACGGGGAAAAGATTCTTCTTTCTTTGTTTTTATATTTTAATAACTTTTGTATATCTTCTGAACCCTTTTTTAATGTTATATCGATCTTTATTCAAGACTAATTGCACCTTTCTTCTTCACTGCCTCGTGTTATAAATACAGTGACCTTATATCCTTTCATTTTGTCCTCAATCTTAGAGCCGAATTCTATTTAAGCACGAGAACACGCCAATTGCGAACCTGATAAATGATGGCTTTGTCATAGGAAACGAAAGTAAAAAATTTTAAAAGATCTCGAAAATTTCTAGCAATAAAATGCGGCGTTATATATAAAGAAGGTACAATGCAAAAATAACAAAAGTGTTACAAATGGGCGGGTGAATTGGAGTCTTTTTCTGAAAATAAAATGCTGACAAAAGTTTTTCTTTTCAAAAGCGAAAATTCTTCCTTATTTTCCGTGACAAGACAGCCAGCTTCACCGTCATAATAGAATATTACGACAAACGAAGAGCAGAAACGTTTTAAAGCAACTCTTTCGTGTGAATTACTGATGGCTGTCATTGACCGTTGTGGAGGAAATTTAGTGTTTCTTCTGCATTCGGATACCCTCCATCCTACGATTTCAAAAGTCAAGGGGAAGATGATGATGATGGAGATGATGATGATGATTCATATGACTTGCCTTCCTCAACCGACTCGTTTCGTCCAATATGAACTTTATCAAGGCAAAAAACGGAAATGAATTTATTGAAACAAAGTATCTTTAAACAAAAAACAAAATGTCGTTAGCAACTGGAAGGATTTAGAAACGCTATTGTATATTCATTTGGTCAAGTGAAAAATTACGTCAATTGCTTTTCATGTTGTATTTGTTTGTTTGTTTTTTGTCTGTTTTTTGTTTTGTATTTTTTTTTGTAAAAAGAAGAGATTTATTTACCAGCTTTGTCGTTAACTAGTTTTTTTGTTATAGTTTGGACATGTCTATAAAAAAACGTTTTTTTTTGTTTTTTTTTCTCTCAACTCATATCAGGTCACTCCTCGAAAGGTGCTGGTACCATGTAAAAAAGTTCAGTCCTGCCGCAGGGTTGGATCATTGGTGACTAAACCGGTTCCCCCACCATGCTTTTCTGGTGGAGAGGCTAGCTAGACACTCATCTGGATTAAATCAAAACCCGTCAAAGAGCCAACGGCCATCTGGCATAGCGGGGGTAGGTTTTCATTTTACAGCTCTGGGGGTGACTTCAACACGACGGGGGAAACTGCTGAGTCACCCTCGCCACCCGCGCAAACGGAACCCCACAAAAACAATGCCTGGATCGAAAGCAGGCACAAAAAAGACCCCAACTATTATGCAGACTTGCAAGGAAAGTATGCAGAATATACGAGAGTAAACACGTTCCTCACTATATCACAGTCGCTGATTGACTTTAAGACCAGAACAATCTCCCTGCTGACCACCGACGTAAAAAGTCGGAAAATTATTTTGGGGTCAGCAGGGAAACCATTGAAAAGCTTCAAGATTTTGGCCCCAAAATTCTAGCCAAGAGATCGTATATGTTGTAGGACATTTGCTGGCGACCGAACAGGAGGCCAAGCAAGTCGCCGGCTACATTTTGGAGACCAAGTCTGTCCCTCTACAAACGGAATATATGGGCGCCCGCAAGACAAAAGTAACCGTCCATAGGGTGCCCGTAGACATTTCAGAAGACCGAATGGGGGCCTTTTTTGCCCGGTAAGGCCAAATGAAAGACGTCTCGGTTACAGTAAGCATGGTGAGCATCGCTACCGGGGATTTGTCATCCAGGTGACACCAACCCGGAAGAGTTTCTCTGAAATGCCCAACGTCCTGATGTGCCAGGAAAAGATGATGTCCGTGTTAGTGGAGGGACGTCGTACCTATTGCTGGTGGTGTGGTGCCTTGGGACATATGTCAAAGGCATGTCCCAGCAAGAGCGTGGCACCACAACCTAGCCAAGCAACAGTAACGGCAGCAGCACCAACAGTAGTGGTAGTAGCAGAAGAACCCGGGAAGACCCTCGGCGGTGTTTGGAAAGAGGTGGTGAAGAGGGGACGACAAGTCTCACTCCTCGCAGGAGGATGTGCCACCACCTCAACAACAACAACAACAAACACCATCCAGAGGAGAAAAAACAGAAGCAACCCCAGCAACAGCAAAAGCACCAACAAAAACAATAACATAAACAGCAATAAAAGCGACAGCAACAACAACTACAGTAACAAAAACAGCAACAACAATAGAAACAGCAACAACAACAGAAACAACAGAAACAACAACAAAAACATCAGTAAAAGCATCAACGGCTGGACACGGCCATGGAGGCGTAGGAAATGCCTTCATCCCTGTCCTCCTCTTTGGAGAAAAGTTGGCTGGGCGAAGTAGGACAGGTTCATGGACAAAGCCAAATCCCAATGCGTCCATGCGTCACTAGCGGTAAAATAAATTGAGGGCATCGCCCCAAAATCAAGGAGCCGTCCCTTTCACCTGTTCGGACTCCGTCCACCTCCACTCCTACGCCGCCCAACCTTTCCAGGAGAAAAAGAAAAAACGAAAAATAAGAAATATTTCCCCGAAGCAGAAGAAATCTTCAACGTGTACAGAGTGGACTTGGAGAAGGACCTCTCCACTCAGAAGAGGGCCCTCTTGGGTCCCCTATTTAAGATCGCCTCTGTCGACGGAAAGTTGGTGGACGATCCCTGCAATTTCCCTAGAGCCTCAGGTGTGATCACGTGTGTAGAGTATACGGGAAGTTATTTCAAAGTATGGTTGCACCTGTTGGAGGCGAAGGACGCCTATCCAGAGATCCGCGTGGCCGAAGTAGGATCCCTGGAATTGAAAAACCTTAGAGATGTTTTACAGGGTAATGCTCTATTCCTCGCTATATGGGGCGTTGAAACTAACGAAATCTTAAGCCAATCGATGGCATGTGCGAGGCGCGTTTTGGCGACATTTCCAGAGACCGTTTACCGGGGTGCCTGTGACGAAGGATTTCGCAGTATTTGGTTTGACTTCCATAGAAATTCCCCTATCGCATCATTAAATATTTGAGCTTAACAACTTTAACAAAATATTGCAATAACAATCTTAAATATGATTACTGGTCGGTATTTTAAGACATAAGAAGGTACAAATGAAACGATCTGAACTTGATAACTTTTTCCATTTAAACTATTTAAATTGTTCAGACTGTTGTCCTCATCTTTATTGTTATATTCATGACGTTTCGACCATTGTACGCTCCAGCATTCTTCAGGTGACATATTTTGTAATTTCGAACCTAATCTTTTCTTAGTCCACCTGGGTAGATTGTCCTAGTTCCACGTGCCAGGCCTTTTCTTGATATTTCAGTTTCAGTTATCTCCCTTTAGTAACTCAAATGCCCAAGTTTTTGTTCACCTCTGCTTTGGACAGGTATTGAACTCACATCATTTTGGGTCAAGTGACTGGAATACTTCAACCAATGTTTTTATCCACTGAGCCATGTGCTTCGGTTCGAAATTCCAACATATGTCACCTGATGACGGCCGGGGCATATAACGGCCGAAACGTCGTGAATATGTCAATAAAGATGAAGAAAACTGTCCGAACAATGTAAATAGTTACAATGCCTCATCTCAAAAATTATAGACAGCACTTTATCCATTTCACTGAAACAGACATTACATATTTCTATCTGCTCTTTTTTCTTTCGTTCTTTCATTTTCTCACTGAAACCAAGTAGCGTCTTTGATATATCTGTTGTCCTCTCATTAGATCAAAACGGAATTGTTCATTATTTATGCGGTATTAGCAGTGGACGTTAAATATTTATTTCTTTTTTCACTGAGTAGCCTCTCTGATATGTCTGGTCTTTCTACACGGTCAAAACGGAATAGAATAATTAACTATCTATGAGGTATTGGCAGGCCGTAACGGTCTTGCGAACTAACAAAAGGAAAGACAAGTATGATATTTTTCTTTTTCACATTAATTTTCAACGTGTCGCCGTTTCTTCATGCTATACTTAAATGTTGTAACATTAAGAACTTATTTAAATTACTTGCCTGGGAGGCAAATATGCCCACGTTTGTGGATCATTGCTATAAAGCAATTAAACAACCATAAGCAACAATAGAAAACAGTCAGGTTGCACATAACACCGCCAGTTGTATGATCTCTATAAAGTATACAATCAGCTTACAAATACCAGACAGTATTATGAGAAATCTCGTAATAATTAATCATAAGAAATGCATCATTAATGGGCTTAAAATCAACTGTAGTATTTTACAGTTTATTATATATATTTTTACAAAAATGTTCACCTTGTATAAGGGCCCAAGAATCACTCGAAGTAGAGGATTACAGTGTAAGAGAAACAGTTTATGGGAATATGTGGAAAATATGTAGTTAACTCTAGAGTTGGACAGGTTAAAATTGTCATCGAGAAGAAGCTGCTCGAATGGAAGTAACATCTCACCAATGACACACGAAGGGAATGAAGCTGGTTCTCTGCAATAATCGTGGCACAGTGGGTCTTAACCGTGAAGGTTAAGACTGGAAGATCTAAGGATTGTAGTTCGTCTGAACAATTGCCATGGGAATAACGATTGAGTATCGAGACGCTTGCTACATTTCGTCCGTGAGAAAGAGCTTGTTAAGTTATTTATCACCCACAAGGACGCGGGGGTGCTTTTGGACTCTATCAAGCCTGGAAAGTGAAGAACGTGTAGATCCTGCCCATATATGGCAGCAGTACTCCATTTTCGGCTTGATCTAGCGCTTGCAAAGGTAGAGGTTATCAGGAGGAGTCAGGTACTTTCTGGAGCGGTACAGGGAAGCGACCATTTTCCCAGCACCTTTAGCGATGCATCGTATGTATGAGTTCAACTTGAGGTCTGGCTTGAGCTTAAGTAGCCACGGGGTCTGCTTGAAAGAAAAATAATTCGACACAAGAAAGTAATAGCACATTTAATGAATATACAAGCAAATACACATCTATGACTATTAATATTTATTTAAATATTGTATTTACAGCGTCATTACATTTTTAAAATCGCAAAATTAAAAAATATAAAACAAAACCCCACAATAATGATGTAAATAAAACCGAAATATAATATAACCAAAAAATGAACTACCGTAATTCCTAATATATAATACGCCTACACCCATAATACGCACACCTAAAATTGTGCTGAAAGTGTGGGAAGATCCTTCTACTCACGCATAATACGCATCACTTGTTTGGTATAAATTGTACCTCTAATTTCATTATGACCAGCGTTTCCTACTCATATTTAAAAATTGATTTTAAACATAGAATAATATAATTCTAATTTAGTTTTATGATAATTCTTATTTTATTTTACGGCAATTTTTTAAAAGATTTTTAGCCGTGCATAATACGCACCCCTGATTTTGCTTATTATTTTTTTTTAGAAAATAATGCGTATTGTAGATGGGGATTTACGGTATTCCTTTCTTCGCTAGGCTCGTCCCCAAAATGAAAGTGAACGTTACAGAGAACATTTAGAGAAATGCATACAATCGACGTAGATTTTCTCCGGTTTTATGTTCAGTTTGGGCGCCAAATCTTGGAGATAATCTGATTTACCATTACTGCCGAGTAATCGCCCTGCCGGCTGGGACTTCAGAATACGCCGACTACAACCCTACAGAAGGATACCCCACTTTTATGGAGTTGAAACCATAGAAAAATAACACAGACTCGGATATAAAGTTAAACGGTATATTATTCACGGAAACGTAGTACACAGTATGTGGACTGGAGAGTACTTCTCTCACTGGTGTCCTGACTCACTCATTCATACACTTACTCGGTGATACACTCTTGGTGACTAACACCTGGTGACTTCCGATATTTAACAACCCCCCACACGGGTCGTATATGCCACAAGGCCGGTTTAAAGTGGGCTTTCCGAGCCCGTAGGCTCGGCCAAAAATATGTCGATTAGAACCCGTATAAACGGGTTCAAGGACTGCCTACCCCCCCAGACGAAACTTTGCCCTGCGGCAAAGCCTCGTCCGAGTTCCTCTCTGCCAAAGCAGAGAGTTCAACAGGTGTCACACCTGGTGACTTCCGATATTTAACACCCCCCCACACGGGTCGAATGTGGCACAAAGCCGGTTTAACGTGGGCTTACCGAGCCCGTAGGCTCGGCCAAAAATATGCCCATTTACAACCCGTATACACGTGTTTAAGGACTGTCTACCTCCCGGACGAAACTTTGCCCTGCGGCAAAGCCTCGTCCGAGTTCCTCTCTGCCAAAGCAGAGAGTTTGACAGGAGTCACACCTGGTGACTTCCTCTTTACTAGAAATTGGTAGCCACATTATATAAGTGTGGAAAAGTCCATTTGTAGGTATGTCAGGTTTCCCACAATACCCCCTTCCAAGCCTTTTACTTGGTAAAAAGGGTTAATACCTTTTCTTTGTATTAATTGTCAAAGGTTCGGTGAATTTCCTTTTTCTCCCCGACCATTCGTTGTTCAGGCGTATGTTGCGGGGGTTCGAGGTCAAATGTGTCGTAAATGATCTCGATGGGTTCTTCCACTTCATCCAGTGTGCTGTTAGAATATTTTTTATTTTTTCGAAAGCTGCCTGGCACTCCGTTGTCCAGTTCCAACTTTTCCCCTTTTTTAACAATTCATTCAGAGGAGCTCGTAACTCGTGCATATTATTTATGAATACTTGATAATAGTTGGCAAGTCCCAGAAAACTTTGGAGCTCGTTGACGTTTTTTGGGGCAGGCATATTTTTGATAGCTTCTGCTCGCCTTGGGTCAGGTCGTCTTCCATTCTTATCAATGACATGCCCGAGATATCTTATTTCATTCATATAAAAATCGCATTTAGATTCTTTAACTATGAGACCGAAATTCTGAATTCTATCAAAACAATTGTGGATATGTTTGCGATGTTCCTCGGTAGATTTGCTTGCAATAACAATGTCATCTAGATAGGCACACGCAAAGTCCAAGCCGCCCAGCATGGTATCCATGACCTGATGAAATATAGCGGGTGCAACTTTGACTCCGTAAGCCAATCTGTCAAACTTGTATAAACCCCTGTGGGTGTTGATACATAGAAGTTTTGCACACTCCTCCTCAACAGGGATTTGAAGGTATGCATCGCTTAAGTCTAATTTGGAGAATATTTCCCCACCATTTAGTTTATTAAATATCTCCTCCGGTGTGGGGAGAGGGTAATGGTAATCTTTTAGAGCCGCATTGAGGCCCGTTGAAAAATCCGCACAAACACGAATTTGGTTGGACTTTTTTCTTACGTATACAGCGGGGGCAGCCCATTCGCTAAAACTCACTTTGGATAGTATACCGGCATTTTCTAGTCGGTCTAATTCTTTGTTGATTTTTTCAACTGATGCAAATGGGACATTTATTTTACTTCAAAACGGGTTGAACGTTTTCTTTTAGCTCAAATTTGGCTTTTGTTTTATCACATTTCCCTCGCCCCGCCGAGAAAACTTCAGGAAATTTTCCTTTTAATTCTTCTCTCAGGTCTTGAGCAATGTTGTCATATTTTCCACTTTTTGGCAAAAATTGTTGATTGGTTGATCCCACAACCGTTCCATCCAATCTGTTCCAAACAAATTCTCAGAATTTTTATGGACGAAAACTTTTAATTTCTTTGTAATGCCATTCAGTGTTACATGTAGCGTTAGCTCACCTTCAAATTTGATTTTGTCGCCAGTTACTGCACGTGCTGTTTTGTTTGCCTTTTTCATTGTTGTTTTTTTTAATTTCCTCCAAGTCTGAAGATTAATGATTGATAGATCCGAGCCAGAATCTAGTTGCAGCTTTACTGTTTTGTTTAGAATGTTAACTACAACGTATTTTCGTAGATTCTTATCTACTTTTTTGTTTGATATAGTTTGTCTGACTTTGTTTCTGTTGTTCCTTTTGTTTCTACAGTGCGCCCCTTTGTGACCAGTTTTACAACAATTATTACATGTCTTGTTTTGGTAAAAACAGTCTGTCTCCCAATGCTGTCTACATGGACTAGGGGGTAATTTTTGTTTTTCACAGGGTCGTCTATTTTTATATTGTGAATGGGCGTACTCTTTGCTTTCTTTACCTTTTTTAGGGGAGTAATTTTTTGGCTTGTACTTAATTCTCCTAACATACGATATGCCTGATTCACCGATGTTTTTCGAATCGCTTTTCCCACTGATTACTCGCTGGCAATCTTCCGATAGTTTATGACATGTGAGACCTGGTTCGCTTTCTAGTCTTGATAGAACTCTCCGTCTAATCTCCGATTTTTTTGCAGAAACTAAACCTTGGGCAAATATTAAACATTTGAAATCGTCAGCTGTCAGTTCAGCCAAACGAAAATCGTCACAGTTAAAAAAAAAATTAATACATTATGTATTAAGATATATATATATCTTAATACATATTCTATTCATAAGAACCTATCCAAAAAATCTTCTCGGCATTAAATAATCTACTGAGGCTGATATACCTTAAAAACATAAACCAAACCAAAATACTGAGTAATGAGTTTGATCCTCATTGGACACCCCTGAACCGTGTCTTTATGTTAAAACTAAGCTGAGTGGAAATTTCTTTGACCTGGAGTCTTATGGCTACATCTCGTTGGAACACCAGTTTCTCTACGTTCACTGAAGTTAAGCAACGTCGAGCCTGGTCAGTACCTGAATGGGTGACCGCTTGGGAATGCCAGGTGTTGTATGCTTGAATGTGAGGATGGTGGAATAGATAATGGCTATTGTTAATGGGTGAGCCGAGTTCCAATTCCTTTTGGGTTTGTTATATTCACTTGCGCGGAAGTACCCTTAGGAAAAGTACGATTTCATAGTGAAATTATAGCATGACTTTACGAGTGAGTAATTGTGTATTTGAGTACTGAACTGTTATGTAATAACTGTCCGCTTATATGTCAGTGAATGCTGGACAATGTCGCAGATGAAGAAGCAACATGTTAATGTGGATCTACAGAAGGATGCTGAGAAATTTTAGAAAAAATGGAAACAAAAACGACTCATATTTAATATCAGGATGAAACAGTTGAAATCTCTCGGGGACATAATGAGGTAAGAGGAGTTGAAAATTCTGACATTCGTAGGACATATTGAAGTGACGAGGGGCAGGGGAAAGCAGCGAATAACCCACCTGACGAGCTTGTGTAAATGGTTGACAGAACAGGGATGAGAAGAGACATAACAAAAAACTTACTAAGAGCTACAAAGGCCAGGAAGTTGCGAAGAGCTATGATCGCTCACGTCCTGAAGGGACACTGCACATGCAAGAAGAATAATCTTAATACATGAATAAAAGATTATAGTTGTATAAGCATCAGTTTTGGTACAAGTATTGGGCACACAGTGAGGAACGATTTCACACAGGATCAAAAATTATAGTTGCTTGAAATGAAGTCCATATAGTTAAGATTAAAAAGAAAACTGATTTAAAAAAATCATTTATGATGAAAGAGAATGCCATGCTCGGTTGAATCCATTAAGTTTCTGATACCATATTTCTTAGTTTTCTTTTAATCATTTCCCTCAACCAAGGCAATAAAGCCACTAAGATTCAAGGGGTTAATGAATGTCAGAGAATATGAAAAAAAAACTCTATTAGAGAGAGAACAATAAAGGGAGAGGATAAAAGATAGCGATTGATATTACATTTACATTTTTGAAGATCAAAGTTGAATGGAAAGCAAGAAGCCGGAAAAGAGTCCCCAAGCGACAAGTGCGATAAAAGAAGCTGCTAGCATAGAACTTACGGTTACATCTCGCCATTCCAACAGTAAAATGGTGAGACCTTACCGCTAATCTAGTACTGTGCTTAAATTCATAAAGTCTAGATACCATAGAATAATTACCATGAAAGTATTTATAGAAAAGGCAGAGGGAAGCTACCTTACAGCGATGGGAAAGGGACTGAAGCCGAGATGCCAGGACAGGACCAATAACATTGCAGATTCTTGTTTAGATTTTATCAAGAATCTCTAAATATATAGCAGGAGCACCAGACCAGATGAGCCAGCAATATTCAAAGCAAGGACGAATGGCAGGCTTATGAATATATATGAACTATTCTGGCGGGAAAAATTGTCTTAATGATTTAACAACTATGGCACTTACTATTTTTCTATGAATTCTTCACCCTTGTACACCCCTGAGAAAGCTTCGGTTTTTTTTCCTCATTCAAAAAACAGTTTGTAGCAAAATCTTCTTGCTGCATTCAATTGTCCGTTTCCTTTGTCATTAAAGTCTCATATCATACAGTTTGTTATTTAGAAAAAATCGAGGGACCGCAGTTGACTTGTTCAATCACTGGTTATAACAACCAGTGGCGTTTTAGCTCATTAGATTTTCCGAAATGCCAGGTCAACACCAGTAACATTACAGATACTTCTTTGTATTTTATCTAGAAGCTAGAAATATATAAATACTGAAAAGCTAAGAAGGAAAGCTTATCAGAACAATTACCATGAAAATAATTGTAGAAAAGACACAGAGAAGCTACATTATTGTATGAGGCTTCATACAACTATATATATACAGTGTAACCCGGATAAAAGAGAAAGCCGGATATAAGAGAGATTTTCTCTGGTCTCAAATTAGAGCCTGTGTTAATGTATATATAATAGACCAAACCCGGATATAAGAGAAACCCGGATATAAGAGACTTATTCTCCGGGCCCCGACAACTCTCTTATATCCGGGTTGCACTGTATATATATCTTTGACACAAAGTCATATATTTTCCCGGATTTTTCCCTATGCTGTATCTTTGACGAATTCGAAATTACACGACACACTCTGTTTATTTTAAAAATAGTTTACAGTCAACAGGTGGCAAATAACGAGAATAAAAAGAACCAAGTTTAAGTAGAAGCAAAGGGGAATGGGTATAGAAATGTGATTAATGTAATGTAAATAGACGACGGTTTACGTTTCTGTTATTGTCACCAATAAATTGAAATAAACAAGAGAAGACGAAAAAATCCGGTGAAGAATGCGTTGAAAAGGCTTGACTAGATAAAGAATTCTTAGGTAAAAACAGACAAAATAGAACATATTCAAGAATTTAGCTTGTGTATTGCTACATACTAGATATATTATATACTATATATATTATATATTATATATATTATATGCTAGATGTATTATATGCTATATATATTATATACTATATATATTATATGCTAGATATATTATATACTAGATATATTATATGCTAGATATATTATATACTAGATATATTATATGCTAGATATATTATATGCTATATATATTATATACTATATATATTATATACTATATATATTATATGCTAGATATATTATATGCTAGATATATTATATGCGAGATATATTATATACTATATATATTATATACTAGGTATATTATATACTAGGTATATTATATACTAGATATATACTATATATATTATATACTAGGTATATTATATACTAGATATATTAATATGCTATATATATTATATACTAGGTATGTTATATACTATATATATTATATACTATATATATTATATACTACATATATTATATACTAGATATATTATATACTATATATATTATATACTACATATATTATATAATAGGTATATTATATACGAGATATATTATATACTATATATATTATATACTAGGTATATTATATACTAGATATATTATATGCTATATATATTATATACTAGGTATATTATATACTCTATATATTATATACTAGGTATATTATATACTAGATATATTATATACTAGATATATTATATACTAGATATATTATATACTAGATACATTATATACTAGATATATTATATACTACATATATACTACATATATTATATACTACATATATTACATACTATATATATATTATATACTATATATATTATATACTATATATATTAGGTATATTATATACTAGGTATATTATATACTATATATATTATATGCTATATATATTATATACTAGGTATATTATATATTAGATATATTATATGCTATATATATATTATATACTATGTATGTTATATACTAGATATATTATATACTATATATATTATATTCTAGGTATGTTATATACTATATATATTATATACTATATATATATATAATAGGGATGTTATATACTATATATATTATATACTATATATATTATATACTACATATATTATATACTAGATATATTATATACTATATATATCATATACTACATATATTATATACTAGGTATATTATATACTAGATATATTAAATACTATATATTTTATATACTAGGTATATTATATACTAGATATATTATATTTCTATATATATTATATACTAGGTATATTATATACTAGATATATTATATGCTATATATATTATATACTAGGTATATTATATACTAGATATATTATATGCTATATATATTATATACTAGTTATATTATATACGAGATATATTATATACTATATATATTATATACTAGGTATATTATATACTAGATATATTATATGCTATATATATTATATACTAGGTATATTATATACTCTATATATTATATACTAGGTATATTATATACTAGATATATTATATACTATATATATTATATACTAGATATATTATATACTATATATATTATATACTATATATATTATATACTATATATATTATATACTACATATATTATATACTAGATATATTATATGCTACATATATTATATACTAGGTATATTATATACTAGATATATTATATACTAGATATATTATATACTAGGTATATTATATACTAGATATATTATATGCTATATATATTATATACTAGGTATGTTATATACTATATATATTATATACTATATATATTATATACTAGGTATGTTATATACTATATATATTATATACTATATATATATAATAGGGATGTTATATACTATATATATTATATACTATATATATTATATACTACATATATTATATACTAGATATATTATATACTATATATATCATATACTACATATATTATATAATAGGTATATTATATACTAGATATATTAAATGCTATATATTTTATATACTAGATTTATTATATACTATATATATTATATACTATATATATTATATACTATATATATTATATACTACATATATTATATACTAGATAAAGTATATGCTACATATATTATATACTAGCTATATTATATACTAGATATATTATATACTAGATATATTATATACTATATATATTATATACTACATATATTATATACTATGTATATTATATGCTAGATATATTAAATACTATATATTTTATATACTAGGTATATTATATACTAGATATATTATATGCTATATATATTATATACTAGGTATATTATATACTCTATATATTATATAATAGATATATTATATACTAGATACATTATATACTAGTTATATTATATACTACATATATACTACATATATTATATACTACATATATTATATACTATATATATTATATACTATATATATTATATACTATATATATTATATACTAGGTATATTATATACTAGATATATTATATGCTATATATATTATATACTAGGTATATTATATACTAGATATATTATCTGCTATATATATTATATACTAGGTATGTTATATACTAGATATATTATATACTATATATATTATATACTAGGTATGTTATATACTATATATATTATATACTATATATATATATAATAGGGATGTTATATACTATATATATTATATATTATATATATTATATACTACATATATTATATGCTATATATATTATATACTATATATATTATATACTATATATATTATATACTAGGTATATTATATACTAGATATATTATATGCTATATATATTATATACTAGGTATATTATATACTAGATATATTATATGCTATGTATATTATATACTAGGTATATTATATACTACATATATTATATACTAGATATATTACATACTAGATATATCATATAATGTGTATTTTTATATACTAAACAGTTTGATCATGCTCAGACCCAAATAGTAAATATAATGAAGTAGTAATTTTGTTATTACGTTGTTCGGAAAATATTATTCGATTTGTAAACCTTTAAATTATGTTCTAATATACCGTATATACTCGCGTATCATGAGACTGAAGACCTAATTTTGAAGCTAATTTTAAGAGGGTCACATCATACATGAGATATAAAACGTACGTTCTGCTGACTGTCAAAAAGTACAGCTGTATTTTAAATGATTTTGATAAAACTGATGCTCTACTTAACTGTATCCAATAATAATTCATGTAATATTCACATATTAATATCGTCTTATAAGATACAAACATAGAGAATATGCATCTTTTCCATTTTTTACATTTATAAGATGTTTAGCTGTTTCTCGTTCGGTTGTTTATGGTGGTACGCGTTTACGCAATGAGTATAGCGTTACTAACGATACTTTTATCATTCTCTTTTACGTTTTGAACTTATTTAACTCGAAGATTGGATGAAGAGATAGAGAAGAAGAGGTTAGTTTATTGTTATTTGATCTATCAAAAAAAAGAACTCGAATGATACACGAGAATGATACACGAGATACATGATAAAATCAGTTTTTCTATGTGAAGATTTGTGAGTCACACAAATACGTAAAATCGCACTTACACGAGTATATATGGTATTAATATAATGGCTGCACGACAAATATATTACTTACTCATTGTAATAATAAAAATGTCCTCTTTGTTAATTTTATATAAATCTCTTAGAATTTAAGTTCATCTTGAATATAAATAAAGAAGAGATGCGTTTCCGTTTTTGCGTCAGTTCAAGCTTGGGGATAATGCTTTTGAAACTGGTGTCAATATTAACAGAGCATGGTGGTGTCGGACAGAACGGTGCTGGTCTCTGAAGTTTCACAATGGCTGTACGAGTCTTGAGGCTCGAAATGGGTGAGGACGTCTATTTACAATTGACAATCATCATTTTTAAAACATTAAGTGAACAGAATCCACGTCAAAGTGCCAGGGAAATGTCTCGGATAATGGATGCCAGCATTTCAACAAATATCAGACCATTTCAAGAGAATTGGTAAATGGATTCCACGTGAAAGTGTTCTACGTTTTGCAGTGTGTTTGATGCTGCATCTGTGAAATTTGAATGGTCCATTTCTTGATCGAAAAGTGACTTGTGAGGAGAAATGGATCTTTTATGACAATCGCAAATGATCGGCTGAATGTTTGAAACACGATGAAGCACCCAACACATTTCAAAACGGAAATTTCACCAAAAGTAGATTCTGGTGACTGTTTGGTGTTCTGCGATTAGCGTTACACATGACATCTTTCTGGAATCTAAACAGACTGTCGAAGTTTACTGCCAGCAACTGGATGAAATGCTTATTTATCTAAGCAAAATATGATAAACACTGATTAATCGACGAGGTCCAATTTTGCTTCATGAAAATGCTTGGATATATGTGGCCAGAATGACACGACCGATGTTCACCTATTGGGATAAGATTTCATATCGACCATATTCCTTTGGTCTTTTGCCCACTTGCGAAAACTTTTTAAACATTTCTGCCAATTTTTTAAACCAAAAGTCATCCCGTTGCAAATAAGACACAGAAATTGCATTCAAAGATTTCTTGGCGTCCAAACCTTTAGAGTTTTATTTTAGCTAACCTTGAAACTTGATCGCAGAAACGTATCGATCATCAGGGTTCCTATTTTCATTGATGTAAACACTGTTTAAATATAGGGTGACCCCAAAAAACGGGAACTTTTTAACAATCCAATAAAACCAAGAGTGATGGAAGAAAAATATTTAATTCATAGTAATTGAAACCTTAAAACGTGCCATTTAAGAAACAATGATGGAATTTTCATTTTTTTTAAATTGCGTTCTGTAGGTGGCGTCCTCCTGTACGAATGCATTCTTGAAATCTGCTGTTGAGATTCCTCATTGACTGCTGCAACATCTCAGCTGGGATACTGTGAATTTCATTCTCGTTACTAAAATGGCGAAATGTTTACTTGCTCAAGGTCACTGTCTCGCAGTGTTGCCACTTGCTCATGTCTGGCAATATGCACTTCAAAAATTCCCGTTTTTTTTGGTCACCCTATACATTCATTCAGAAATAAAAGTTAATTCTAAT
>OZ038502.1:90221234-90258734 GCA_964036315.1 Acanthosepion esculentum | reverse complement strand
GATAAAGTTCATCTAATACGGTAAGTTTAGACCGACTAACCTCGCATTGATAAATTATCAATAAAGCTGAAAAAAAGATTATTTAATTAACGAAATGATAGGAAATAATTGTGAAAACTATTAATTATTATTGGGGATAAAGAATTTATTGGGTACTCTCACGAATATAGTGTCATTACTCCCGACCATTTCTTATTTGAAAGCCTCGTTCTGGCTAGTATCATAGGTCACTCGGGCATCATATTTAGGTATCTAATTACGGCTACAAATGACCGAAAATTATTTATTAGTTGGTGCAGCCAGGATGACAGCAATATGACAATGACAATGCTAATAGATGATGTTAAGAAACAAACATTTGTAAGGACATTTTTGAGACAACACGAAATTTAAATGAAAGATTATATGAACATGAAAGGAATGTTTTGCAAAACAATAAACTTAATGCATGACCGTAATTTCGTTTTAAAGACTGCAGTTTTAATTAATTGAAGAATTATTTATTAAGACAAAAATCTATTGAACGTGTAGTAATCTCCGAAACAACTCTGGTAAATTTACATCCAGGATCATGCAACATATCTCCTTTCCTCACAAATATAGTACTCACACAATGTGGGATAATTAAAAACAGTAAAATAAGAACAAAAGCGAGAAAAATGCTGAATGAGGCAAAGTTAAAACGCTAGATACATCAGACGTAAAAAAAATTAAATTTGGAGACTGAACGTCTTTGTTTCTTTAATGTTTCGTTGTAAACTGTAACAGGCTTTTGTTGCATTTATCCTCCTACCTTCTGTACATGCGTTCGCGCACGCGCACGCACGCGCGCACACACATATATCTATATGTATATATCTATATGTATATATACCGGAGGTAACAGCATAATTGTCCATCCTACAAAATGTTTAATATCTAAAAAACACTAAACTGAGTTTCTTTTTTTCCAGGTTTTTAGTTAAGACGTTTAGCTATCTTGACATCATTTGTCGTAAGAACCACTGTGAAGCCATTTGAGTTATTCAGCTGGAAAGAGAACAGGTTAAAATCGTTTTTTTTTTAGTCAGAGCCACTATCTTCCCAACTGCGCAATGATAAAAGAAAAAAGTTCATTCAGGTCTTCGGTTATTGTACAAACATTCATACTCTGGCTTCCTTCTTCAAAGTCCATTTAAGAACCATCAAGAAAACGGTGAATAGGTTTTAAAAAAGAGGGAACGGTAGAGAGGAAAACTGGATGAGGAGGTCACAACAGGAAGAGGGAACATCATTTCAACTTAGAGCTAAAGAGATCAACTAAAAAAGATCCAACTTAATCCATAAGACGTTTGTCGCCCGAGAGAGGAGTTTCAACTATGAGAGTCCAAAGTGCAATGGAAAAAGACATTGTATGTGAAACCTGTGAGGTACCTCGTTACTTCAGGACAGAAAGTTAGAAGGTTAGAGAGGGAGAAGATCATCTTCTTTCCATCAAATTCAATTAATCGTGAAGAAGGAAAATTCAGTTAATCGTGAATGAGCAAGCGTAAAGAAGGAAAAATGATAACACAATTAAGAAGAATAGACGCCATTATTGCAATAAAATATGAAATATTCTTTCCTGTATATTTTCACAGTCTAGTGGTAGGTGTTCATCTTGCATATCCTATTCTGCCTCTCCCCTTACTAATTGGGCACTTATATAGTCTCCCTGCCTTAAATATTATAATTTAGCAGTAATTTACATATCACCGCGTTTTCTTGTATGTGCCCTGTCCCTTCAGGACATGGGCAAACATGGCTCTCCACAATCTCCTGTCTTTGTAGCTCTTAATTAAATTTGTCTTTTTATTATCTCTCCTAATCTCTGTTCTAACAATTATTTACACGAGAACGTTAGATAGCGCATGCGCTGTTTTCCCGTTTCTTTTGTCTTCAATACGTCCTATGAGTGTCAGATTCTCCAAGCACTCTTTCCTTCTTATGCGTCTTAGGAAATTCAGTTGTCTCGTTCTGACTATAAGTAAAAGTTTCCTTTTTGCTTCCATTTTATCTAAAATTTTGTATCTACACACAGTCCACAGTATTCTCAGCATCCTTCTGTAGAACGACATTTCTGTCTTTAATTCATGGCTGCCAATATTACAGTTCAGTCCTCCTATCGTTGTTTCTAACGAGATTTTCCTGATTCTTAATGCTTTGCTTAGCTTTTAGAAGGTAACTTTCGCTATCACAGTATGCCTTTGGAAAACTCATAAAGTGTGGAAAAGCATTGGTGTGATCAAATGTGATATCCTTCGCATTTTCTCAGTCCGGCGGTAGTCGTCAACCCAGCGTATCATATTCTGCCCCTCCCCTTACTGCAGGGCACTTATATAGTCTCTATGTCTTAGCTATGCTAATTAGGCAGTTATTAACATACCATTATATCTCACAGGGATCTCATGCTTCGGATATTTCCGTCACTTCTGATCCTTAATTAATTTTCAATGTTTCTTTGATATCCATTCTCTATATCCCAAGATATTAATGAAGAGCTTCACCTGTTTCGCCGTGTCTCGTATTCAGACGAGTGTTTTCTTCCGAAATTTCAGTGTTCATTCCGGCTCATACGATCATATTCAGATATCTTGACCTGTCTCGCCTTGTCTTGTATTCAGACGCGTCTTTTCTTCCGAAATTTTAGTGTTCATTCCGGCTCATCTTTATGATCCATACGCTCATCTTCAGATATCTTGACCTGTCTCTCCACGTCTCGTATTCAGACGGGTCTTTTCTTCCGAAATTTCAGTGTTCATTCCGGCTCATATTTATGATCCATACGCTCATCTTCAGATATCGTGACCTGTTTCGCCTTGTCTCGTATTCAGCTGCGTCTTTTCTTCCGAAATTTCAGTGTTCATTCCGGCTCATCTTTATGATCCATACGTTCATCTTAAGTTATCTTGACCTATCTCGCCTTATCTCGTATTCAGACGCGTCTTTTCTTCCGAAATTTTAGTGTTCATTCCGGCTCATTTTTATGAACCATACGTTCATCTTCAGATATCTTCACCTGTCTCACCTTGTCATGTATGCAGACGCGTCTTTTCTTCCGAAATTTCAGTGTTCATTCCGGCTCATCTTTATGATCCATACGTTCAGCTTCAGATATCTTGACCTGTCTCGCCTTGTCTTGTATTCAGACGCATCTTTTTTTCCGACATTTCAGTCTTCATTCCGGCTCATCTTTATGATCCATACGTTCATCTTCAGATATCTTGACCTCTCTCGCCTTATCTCGTATTCTGACGCATCTTTTCTTCCGAAATTTCAGTGTTCATTCCGGCTCATCTTTATGATCCATACGCTCATCTTCAGATATCTTGACCTGTCTCGCCACATCTCGTATTAAGACGCGTCTTGTCTTCCGAAATTTCAGTGTTCATTCCGGCTCATATTTATGATCCATACGCTCATCTTCAGATATCTTGACCTGTCTCTCCACGTCTCGTATTCAGACGCGTCCTTTCTTCCTAAGTTTCAGTGTTCATTCCGGCAAATCTTGATGATCCATACGCTCATCTTCAGATATCTTGACCTGTCTCGCCACGTTTCGTATTCAGACGCGTCCTTCCTTCCGAAATTTCAGTCTTCATTCCGGCTCATATTTATGATCCATACGCTCATCTTCAGATATCTTGACCTGTCTCGCTACGTCTCGTATTAAGACTCGTCTTTTCTTCCGAAATTTCAGTGTTCATTCCGGCTCATCTTCATGATCCATACGCTCATCTTCAGATATCTTGACCTCTCTCGCCTTATCTCGTATTAAGACGCGTCTTTTCTTCCGAAATTTCAGTCTTCATTCCGGCTCATCTTTATGATCCATACGTTCATCTTCAGATATCTTGACCTCTCTCGCCTTATCTCGTATTCTGACGCGTCTTTTCTTCCGAAATTTCAGTGTTCATTCCGGCTCATCTTTATGATCCATACGCTCATCTTCAGATATCTTGACCTGTCTCGCCACGTCTCGTATTCAGACGCGTCTTCCTTCCGAAATTTCAGCGTTCATTCCGGCTCATATTTATGATCCATAAGCTCATCTTCAGATATCTTGACCTGTCTCGCTACGTCTCGTATTAAGACGCGTCTTTTCTTCCGAAATTTCAGTGTTCATTCCGGCTCATCTTTATGATCCATACGCTCATATTCAGATATCTTGACCTGTCTCGCATTGTCTTGTATTCAGACGCGTCTTTTCTTCCGAAATTTCAGTGTTCATTCCGGCTCATATTTATGATCCATACGCTCATCTTCAGATATCTTGACCTGTCTCTCCACGTCTCGTATTCAGACGCGTCTTTTCTTCCAAAATTTCAGTGTTTATTCCGGCTCATCTTTATGATCCATACGCTCATCTTCAGATATCTTGACCTGTCTCGCCTTATCTGGTATTCAGACGCGTCCTTTCTTCCGAAATTTCAGTGTTCATTCCGGCTCATATTTATGATCCATACGCTCATCTTCAGATATCTTGACCTGTTTCGCCTTGTCTCGTATTCAGCTGCGTCTTTTCTTCCGAAATTTCAGTGTTCATTCCGGCTCATCTTTATGATCCATACGCTCATCTTAAGTTATCTTGACCTCTCTCGCCTTATCTCGTATTCAGCCGAGTCTTTTCTTCCGAAATTTTAGTGTTTATTCCGGCTCATCTTTATGATCCATACGTTCATCTTCAGATATCTTCACCTGTCTCACCTTGTCATGTATTCAGACGCGTCTTTTCTTCCGAAATTTCAGTGTTCATTCCGGCTCATCTTTATGATCCATACGTTCAGCTTCAGATATCTTGACCTGTCTCGCCTTGTCTTGTATTCAGACGCATCTTTTTTTCCGAAATTTCAGTCTTCATTCCGGCTCATCTTTAAGATCCATACGTTCATCTTCAGATATCTTGACCTGTCGCGCCTTATCTCGTATTCTGACGCGTCTTTTCTTCCGAAATTTCAGTGTTCATTCCGGCTCATCTTTATGATCCATACGCTCATCTTCAGATATCGTGACCTGTCTCGCCTTATCTCGTATTCAGACGCGCCCTTTCTTCCGAAATTTCAGTGTTCATTCCGGCTCATCTTTATGATCCATACGTTCATCTTCAGATATCTTGACCTCTCTCGCCTTATCTCGTATTCTGACGCGTCTTTTCTTCCGAAATTTCAGTCTTCATTCCGGCTCATCTTTATGATCCATACGCTCATCTTCAGATATCGTGACCTGTCTCGCCTTATCTCGTATTCAGACGCGTCCTTTCTACTGAAATTTCAGTGTTCATTCCGGCTCATATTTATGATCCATACGCTCATCTTCAGATATCTTGACCTGTTTCGCCTTGTCTCGTATTCAGCTGCGTCTTTTCTTCCGAAATTTCAGTGTTCATTCCGGCTCATCTTTATGATCCATACGTTCATCTTAAGTTATCTTGACCTATCTCGCCTTATCTCGTATTCAGACGCGTCTTTTCTTCCGAAATTTTAGTGTTCATTCCGGCTCATTTTTATGAACCATACGTTCATCTTCAGATATCTTCACCTGTCTCACCTTGTCATGTATTCAGACGCGTCTTTTCTTCCGAAATTTCAGTGTTCATTCCGGCTCATCTTTATGATCCATACGTTCAGCTTCAGATATCTTGACCTGTCGCGCCTTATCTCGTATTCTGACGCGTCTTTTCTTCCGAAATTTCAGTGTTCATTCCGACTCATCTTTATGATCCATACGCTCATCTTCAGATATCTTGACCTGTCTCGCCACATCTCGTATTAAGACGCGTCTTTTCTTCCGAAATTTCAGTGTTCATTCCGGCTCATATTTATGATCCATACGCTCATCTTCAGATATCTTGACCTGTCTCTCCACGTCTCGTATTCAGACGCGTCCTTTCTTCCTAAGTTTCAGTGTTCATTCCGGCAAATCTTTATGATCCATACGCTCATCTTCAGATATCTTGACCTGTCTCGCCACGTTTCGTATTCAGACGCGTCCTTCCTTCCGAAATTTCAGTGTTCATTCCGGCTCATATTTATGATCCATACGCTCATCTTCAGATATCTTGACCTGTCTCGCTACGTCTCGTATTAAGACGCGTCTTTTCTTCCGAAATTTCAGTGTTCATTCCGGCTCATCTTCATGATCCATACGCTCATCTTCAGATATCTTGACCGCTCACGCCTTATCTCGTATTAAGACGCGTCTTTTCTTCCGAAATTTCAGTGTTCATTCCGGCTCATCTTCATGATCCATGCGCTCATCTTCAGATATCTTGACCTCTCTCGCCTTATCTCGTATTCTGACGCGTCTTTTCTTCCGAAATTTCAGTCTTCATTCCGGCTCATCTTTATGATCCATACGTTCATCTTCAGATATCTTGACCTGTCTCGCCTTATCTCGTATTAAGACGCGTCCTTTCTTCCGAAATTTCAGTGTTCATTCCGGCTCATATTTATGATCCATACGCTCATCTTCAGATATCTTGACCTGTTTCGCCTTATCTCGTATTCAGCTGCGTCTTTTCTTCCGAAATTTCAGTCTTCATTCCGGCTCATCTTTATGATCCATACGTTCATATTAAGTTATCTTGACCTATCTCGCCTTATCTCGTATTCAGACGCGTCTTTTCTTCCGAAATTTTAGTGTTCATTCCGGCTCATCTTTATGATCCATACGTTCAGCTTCAGATATCTTGACCTGTCACGCCTTGTCTTGTATTCAGACGCGTCTTTTCTTCCGAAATTTCAGTGTTCATTCCGGCTCATCTTTATGATCCATACGTTCATCTTCAGATATCTTGACCTCTCTCGCCTTATCTCGTATTCTGACGCGTCTTTTCTTCCGAAATTTCAGTGTTCATTCCGGCTCATCTTTATGATCCATACGCTCATCTTCAGATGTCTTGACCTGTCTCGCCTCGTCTCGTATTAAGACGCGTCTTTTCTTGCGAAATTTCAGTGTTCATTCCGGCTCATATTTATGATCCATAAGCTCATCTTCAGATATCTTGACCTGTCTCGCTACGTCTCGTATTAAGACGCGTCTTTTCTTCCGAAATTTCAGTGTTTATTCCGGCTCATCTTCATGATCCATACGCTCATCTTCAGATATCTTGACCTGTCTCACCAGGTCTCGTATTAAGACGCGTCTTTTCTTCCGAAATTTCAGTGTTCATTCCGGCTGATCTTCATGATCCAATTCGCTCCTCTTCAGATATCTTGACCTGTCTCGCCAGGTCTGACGCGTCTTTTCTTCCGAAATTTCAGTGTTCATTCCGGCTGATCTTCATGATCCAATTCGCTCCTCTTCAGATATCTTGACCTGTCTCGCCAGGTCTCGTATTAAGACGCGTCTTTTCTTCCGAAATTTCAGTGTTCATTCCGGCTGATCTTCATGATCCAATACGCTCATCTTCAGATATCTTGACCTCTCTCGCCTTGTCTCGTATTTAGACGCGTGTTTCTTCCGAAATTTCAGTGTTTATTCCGGCTCATCTTTATGATCCATACGTTCATTTTCAGATATTTCGTCCTGTAAAGAGGGATTTCGTTTTTGATTTACAAAATCATTATTTGAAATATCAGTAGACATTTCTTCGTTATTTTCTTCCCCAACTTTCATTGTTGTCTCTTAGTTTCTTGGTTCTACTTCTTGCCGCAATACCTCTGAGCCACGCGTCCACAAAGCCAGCGTTTTCAAGGGACAACTTATATCCTATCGGCGACACCATTGTTAGGATATGTGGATTCCTTTGTATTTTCTCAGTGCAGCGCTAGTCGTTAATCCCGCGTGGCATATTCGACATCTACTTGCCGCCCACGCAGGCAGGATGCGTGATTGAATCTAAATTCAATGTGGGGAGCCCGTGCGCGGACACTCGAGCCAGGTCTAAATATAATCCATGCCCCCGCAACCGTCGATTGTGCTGGTATCGGTATGACTACGGATCCTCTCTCTTTAGTGCAATGTGTGTGTGTGTTTTGGGAGGGGCGTACTCCCGCTAGCAGCTGTTCCCCTGGACCGGATACCTCTCATATTTTTTTTGTCGGGGGGTACGCTCAGTCCGAATACAGAGGCACAATTGAGAGATAATAAACGAGATACGGAACCTCGCAAGTCCGACTGGCGTATCTTATTTTGTCCCCCTCTCCTTACTGCTATGCTAATTAGGCAGACATTTACATAACACTACAAAAAACATGAATTTTCATCAGTTTTAAATTGGCGACACCTGATTTGAAATTCATTTGTAAACGATTGCTTTACGTAACTCTATTGACAAAACCGTTTAACGCGTCAGTAATTCAATTTAACAATTGAAAGCTAAGATTTTATGTTATGACTCGTCTTTTATTATTGTTATTTCGAGCTGATGAATTTTATTTTATCTGGGGAAGGACGCCATCTTTACATAAGACTCAATGTAGACGGGATTGGAATGAATGAAAATACAAAAGGGGTGCGCATTGAATGAAAATATTTACTTTTTTTCTTGCGTGAAATTAAGAAGAAAAAGAAAAAGGAAAAGAAAAGAAAGGCTCGGGCATACAAAGGTGATATGTAATATGCAGACGGAAAATTGTATTTAAAAAGAATCAGATGAAGGATTTTTTTATTATTGTCTGGGTTGAGGGAAAAGAAGAGGAAGTGAAAAAGGAAAAAAAGGAGCTTGTGGGAGTAAAGCAAATTTTGGAGGGAGAGAAAAAAGAAAAGCAATAATAAAAATAATAACAGCAGCAACAATAATAATAATAATGATAATCATAATAATAATAATAATAATAATAATAACAAACAACAACAATAATAATAATAACGATAATCATAACAACAATAATAATAATAACGATAATAATAATAATAATAATAACAAACAACAATAAAAAATAATAACGATAATCATAATAATAATAATAATAACAATAGCAAACAACAATAATAATAATAACGATAATCATAATAATAATAACAAACAACAACAACAATAATAATAATAACAAACAACAACAATAATAATAATAACAACAACAACAACAATAATCATAATAATAATAATAACAATAATAATAATCATAATAATAACAACAACAATAATAGTAATTAAAATAATAATAATCATAATAATAATGATGAAAACCATAACAATAATAATTATAATAATAATCATAATGATAATAATAACAAAAACTATAATAATCATAATAATAATAAAAAACCATAACAATAATAATTATAATAATAATCATAATGATAAAAATAATAACAACAAAAACAATAATAATAATCATAATGATAACAACAACAATAATAGTAATAATAATCATAATAATCATAATAATAATAATAATGACAACACAACAACAACAACAACAACAACAACAATAATAATAATAATGCCAAAGTAAAGGAAGAAGAGAAAGAGGTTATCTTGTAAGAAAAGTGTGAAGCGTAAAAAAGAAAAGAATAAGATCGAACGAGATGTAAAGGTGAGAAAATAGTGGAAGAAAGGTAAGGAAAAGAAAAAGAAATAATGCTGACTTGTTGTTCCATTGACGTAACTTTTCCTGATATCTCAGTTCAGTGCTCCCCTCTTTTAGTTCGTTTAATTAAATGTAATCACCTGAAATTGATATAAGTGTTAATGGTTGCTTTAAATTTAAATCTAACCCTGCCTGAGAGCCTACCTCGTTGAATTTCCCTCTGATACCAGTGGTCAGTGTTCGAGTCAATGTAAATAACTGAAAATGCTGATTTTCATGGTGGGCAAACTCTTGCCATTTGGAAGGGTGACGTAATATAAGTAATGGCCTTCCATTTACTATATTCCTAACAAGTGACCTTAAAAGGTAAACAGCGCTTTGTTAAGTAAATATAAATAAAAACATATTGTTCTTGCCTCGTGTCAAAGACGGCTACGTAATTTGCTTTCGTAATCGACGACTTGTAAAGAATATTTTAAATAGTTGCCTCCACAGAAACGCCACACCTCGGCTTTCAAATGAATTTTTAAGAATCTAAAAACTTTTTGAGGCTTTTATTTTAGTTTTAATTTCCAGACAATACATTAAATTTAATATTTCCAATAATTCTCAAGTACGCGTCTCTGCAGACGTCGCTACGATTTACTGCTGTCTGAATAGTAAATCCGGCAATTCTGTCAATGTTAACCTGGCCGTCGAAAGGGGCCTCTAATTAGTGGTTGATTGAAGCAGGAAATGGCTTGTAAATTTTAATGCCTCCAGAACGAAACCGTTCTCGTTTAACCACCACAGAGAAATTTTCCTGCCCTCTATCAGCTGACTTGAGGTGGAACAACTACATTGAATCAACGGCTGCATCTACCGCAAGGTCGGTTGATTCTCTATGTATCGCGACAGGAGGTTTTACTCATCTGAGATCACGCTACACGTCTACCATTCGTCCATGCATTGAATACTGCTAACATACAGTGTAACCCGGATATAAGAGAGTTGTCGGGACCGGAGAAGAAGTATCTTATATCCGGGTTTCTATTATATCCGTGTTTGGTCTATTATATATACATTAACACAGGCTCTAATTTGGGACCAGAGAAAATCTATCTTATATCCGGGTTTCTCTTATATCCGGGTATCTTATATCCGGGTTACACTGTATATGGTTTGGTGCCCCTGCTGTTCATCTCGAGGTTCTTGACAAAATCCAAAAGACGGATATGCAATGTGATCTGCCCTGACTTAGCATCTCGACTCCAGTCATTTTCCCACAGACGTTATGTGGTCTCCCTTTGTCTTTTCTACAAATATTTTTATGGTAACTGCTCTGACGCGCTATTTTGACTGGTGCCCCGACTGCATGAATTTAAGCACGCTACTAGGTTGGCATCTAGGTCCCAGGTCTCTTTTACTGTTAGAACAGTTAAATATAACCGCCAGTGATTCCATAACTGGAGCGCTTGACAAGCCTTCGACATATCTAATGCAGTGGCCATATCCCATCTAAGCATCTCTAAAAAAGATGCTCCCCACCTCCGTGACATTTAATCCTTATTATTCAAAGAGAGAGAGAGAGAGAGAGAGAGAGAGAGAGAGAGAGAGAGAGAGACCTGCATTGATCTCATGGGTCTCGGAGGACTGGTCATTAACAACTACCTTTATGTACCTGTTAGGAAAGGCTTCATAATTGCGAAGACCTTTCCCGTGATTCTATAAATTGAGAGCTTGAGCAGCAACCCCTATACAAAAACTTTGACATGGCTTCGGTTCATCTAATGCAATCGTTCTCAAGCTTATTCTAGCAAATGCCTCAGCTAACCATCTCTAAAATCATGATTCCCCGCTCATAATTTGCTTTTAATTTTCTTCTGGGAAGTTATGCAGAAAAAAAAAACTTTTTTCTAACATTTTCCAGTCATCGGAGCATCATCTACCGCTTTCTTGTGTTTACTACACCCTGAGGTAACATATGACCCTCCCCTGCCCACCCGCCACCAATTAAGCAAAGGTCCTTTAGCTCTCAAGAGTTGACTTTCTTTATTATTTATTGATAATACTTTATTGTCTTTGTCAGAGTGTACTTTATTATCCCATTATTCGTTCTTCATTGTTTTTATTGTTACATGAGGTTGGTTGGAAGATATATATATATATATATATATATATATATATATATATATATATATATATATATATATATATACATAACTGAAATGAAAGTGTTAAGCTTAATATTACTAGCCATATTAAAATACTAAAGCAAAGAATAACATTTTTTATTTTTTATTCTATGCTTTAGTATTTTAATATGTCTAGTAATATTAAGCTTAACACATTCATTTCACTGATAAAATTTTGTACCTACAAAAATATCTTTAAATATATATATATATATGAAGACATATAGTTTTAAGTTATGCTATATTTATGGGATAAAGTGCTCAATATCAGAGATAGAGCATATGTAAATATAAATATAAAAGTGAACATTGAAGTCAACACTCAGAGGCGACAGGCTGTTTCAGACCTGAAGATTGCGTTTAGCATGAAACAGTCTGTCGCCCCTGAGTGTTGGCTTCAATGTTCACACACACACACACACATAATATACATATATATATATATATATATATATATATATATATATGCGTGTGTGTGTGTTTGTATGTGTGGGAACAGGCCTGACGATTGCGTCTAGCATGAAACAGCCTGTCGTCTCTGAGTGTTGACTTCAATGTTCACTTTTATATTTATATTTACATACGCTCTATCTCTGATATTGAGCACTTTATCCCATAAATATAGCATAACTTAAAACTATATTTCTTCATATATATATATATATATATATATATATATGTATATATGAAATGGCTTATATCTGACAAATATTTTAATATATTTTCTGTTTATACATTATTTTTATGGATACACTTATTTGAGTAACTGCTCTGTTCTTTAATTAAACACTGTTATTTACATTCACCGGCCTGAATGTTCGAGAAATTTCGTAGAAAATATGCGTTCTCCGACAGGAATCGAACTTGTATCTTATACGAAACCGTCATTTAGCCTGACGTGCTATGACCGTTCGGCTACAGAGAACTTTCGGTTCAGCAAAGCTCGAATTACTGCTTTTAAAAACAATAATTTCTCGAATATTCAGGCCGGTGAATGTAATTAAAACTGTTTAATTAAAAAAAAAGACCATTAACTCAAATAAGTGTATCCATAAAAAAGAAAACGTATAAGGGGAAAATATATTAAAATATATATATAAGACAAAACCGGTGCAATGCTACCCACTATCGAATCGACGATACGGGTCTCTTCATACTACTGCATGTCAATTCATATTTAATAGATACTATTTAATATATTTAATAGCTCTGTTATAGGCCAGTCTCTACACAGTACCTGAATTGCGTTGTGCATGACACTCCAAGACGTGCTACCAGTGAGGAATAATATGTATATTTATTAATATATATTTAATAGCTCTGTTATATTACATCGAGCACTATTTTATTAACAGCTGCAGTCAATGTGCAATATATTATATATATATATATATATATATATATATATATATATATATATATATACTCCATTGATGTCTATTAAAACAATATAAATGTATGTGTGTATATATTTCTCTCTTTATATTTTTATAGATATTTCTATGTATAAGTGTAACGCTTTAATATGTATATACATATGTATACACAGTATATATATATATATATATATATATATATATATATATATAATATCGCACATTGATTTCTTATGCTAATAAAATCTTTCAATCTGAACCAGAAGATTGCGTTGTGCATGAAACACAGAGTTGTGCTACAGGTGAGAATATATATATATATATATATATATATATATATATATATATATATATATATATATATATATATATAAACAAATGTGTCGATGTAGATCCGACGGTATGATGAAAATGTGGAAAAGACAATTCAAAATCCGAATATGTGAGTCTACTGTTTTTTTATTTTAACAAAAACAAAAACAAAATAAAAACAGTCAACTCACATATTCGGATTTTGCTTTGTCTTTTCCACATTTTCATCATATATATATATATATATATATATATATATATATATATATATATATATATATATATATATATATGTGTGTGTGTGTGTGTGTGTGTTTGTGTGTGTGTGTGTGTGTGTGTGTGTGTGTGTTTGTGCATGTGTGGATATAATACATCGGTTAATGAAATTTATTTTATATTAGTAGGCCTTTTGACTAAATTGAAAGACGAAGAGAAAGATTTTAAAGTCGGAATTTTTGGACACGCCTATGTCATTATTTCAACAAAGCAAGAAATACACATTAAAATGGGACTCACTCTTCTGGGGACCTCCCCCACCCCATATTTCGTACGGGGTTTGTCCAAAAAGTTATAAGCCTCATCCAGAAAGACTTGGAGAAACAGGGCAGTTTTTCACTATTTTTCAATATAGTCTCCCTTGATATCAATGCACTTGGTTCAAGCATGTTTGGTTGTCTTATCTGGACATATTATGTCTATTTATTTTAATTTTAATCCTCTCCAATTCCCTGATCAATTTCTTAGTGTTGTTAAAAAATTGATTAAGAAAGACGACGTAGTTTTGGTTAATTCTTTAATTTTTCCAAGTACTTTCAATCTGTTCCAAGATCATCTTCAGGGGTGAATTGTTCAGACAAAAAATTAATGTAATTGTTAGTTGTGAATATTTTGTAAATGCGCATGAAACGCGCTCTATTTAATAGTTAATTTAAAAGGTAACGTTAAGAATATATAAGGGATGAGATTGAAAGTACTTCGGAATTCTACTCCAATAGATTCATGTCTCGCACTTCTCGCCTGTGGAACTCCCTTCCTTATTCCTGTTTCCCTGACAAATATAATCTCCAACTATTTAAGTGTAACGTCAATCGACATCTCCAGTTGCCTTGATCTATCCACTTCCCTTCTCCACATCCTTTCCCCTTTCATTCCTATGTGCTCTCGCTCCAAATCTTCTGTAACCCCCTTGCCTTGATCGATCCACTATCTTTCTCCACATCCTCTCCTTTACCACTCCTATCTGCTCTTCCTCCAAACCTTCTGTAACCTCTTGCGTGCTAGTGGCTTCCAGCCTTGCTTGGGGTGAAAAGCTTAAAAAAAATAAATAAAAAAATAAATGAAATAACTAAAACTACGGCATCTTTCTCAATCAGTTTTGTAACAACACTAAGAAACTGATCCGTGGATTTGAGAGGATTAAAATAAAATTAAAATAAGTTTATACTGAAGGGAGCTTAATTACAGTTTCTGGAAGAGAGCGTGTTATCTGGCATGATCAACAGTCTGAACAATGCCACGACGCTCGGTCACGATGACTTGTAAACTTCGTCTAATAATTCCTTCTACCCAATGTCACTCACAAAGCTTGGTTCAACTCGTGGTACGGTTTTCAGACATTTGTGCCGCACGCTGGGGTCCGACTCCTCCAAACCGATAGCATCAAGATTCACCTTCCTGATAAATCGACCACGACAAGAAAATTTAATTTAATAATAAAGAAAATGAAAAAAAAAAAATTAATATCCACTGGGGATTTGGAATTAATTGAAGCAAGTTTAAATAAATTTAAACGGCAATGTCTATCTGTCCATTGTTTTACTTTATTTTTTCCAATTTTCTATAAGTTGTTACCCAAACAGGGCAAAATTCGGAATAAAATATCCAAAGTTCATGTTTTCATTTTGATTTTCTTTGAGTACTTTCGATCGTTTCGGACTTTAGCGGTCTGGTAGACAAGATTTTGTTGGCTACATCCTAACATTTTTGGAACGGTTACGTCTCAGATTTAAAATGACATGGCATCATATTATCAGTGACAGCATGTGTAGAGCTTAGAATTAGAGCTTCACAACACGGAAAGAAAGAAAGAAAGAAAGAAAGAGAGAAAGAAAGAAAGAAAAAGTGTGAGATAACATATTAAATAAAGAAGAAAAGAGCGCAATGGAATAAGAAAGAAAAAAAGAAAGAAAGAAAGAAAGAAAGAAAAGGAGAAGAAGGAAGGAAAGAAAGAAAGAAAGAAAGAAAGAAAGAAAGAAAAGGAGAAGAAGGAAGGAAAGAAAGAAAGATGGAAAGAAAGAAAGTGTGCAATGGGATATTAAAAAAGAAAGAAAGAAAAAGTGTGAGATGGGATAAGAAAGAAAGAAAGAAAGCAAAAACGAAAGAAAGAAAGAAAGAAAGAAAGCAAAAACGAAAGAAAGAAAGAAAGCAAAAACGAAAGAAAGAAAGAAAGCAAAAACGAAAGAAAGAAAGAAAGCAAAAACGAAAGAAAGAAAGAAAGCAAAAACGAAAGAAAGAAAGAAAGCAAAAACGAAAGAAAGAAAGAAAGAAAGCAAAAACGGAAGAAAGAAAGCAAAAACGAAAGAAAGAAAGAAAGAAAGCAAAAACGAAAGAAAGAAAGAAAGAAAGCAAAAACGAAAGAAAGAAAGCAAAAACGAAAGAAAGAAAGAAAGCAAAAACGAAAGAAAGAAAGAAAGCAAAAACGAAAGAAAGAAAGAAAGCAAAAACGAAAGAAAGAAAGAAAAAAAGCAAAAACGAAAGAAAGAAAGAAAGAAAGCAAAAACGAAAGAAAGAAAGCAAAAACGAAAGAAAGAAAGAAAGCAAAAACGAAAGAAAGAAAGAAAGAAAGCAAAAACGAAAGAAAGAAAGAAAGCAAAAACGAAAGAAAGAAAGAAAGCAAAAACGAAAGAAAGAAAGAAAGCAAAAACGAAAGAAAGAAAGAAAGCAAAAACGAAAGAAAGAAAGAAAGAAAGCAAAAACGAAAGAAAGAAAGAAAGCAAAAACGAAAGAAAGAAAGCAAAAACGAAAGAAAGAAAGAAAGAAAATGTGAGAGGGATTATTAAAGAAAAAGAAAGAAGGAAAAAAAGAAAGACTGTAAGTGTGAAATGGAATATTAAAGAAAGAAGGAAAGAAAGAGTGAGATGAAATTTTAAAGTACGAAAGAATGAATGAAAGAAAGAATGAAAGAAGGAAAGAACTTGTGAAATGGAACATTAAAGAAAGAATGGGGAAGCATATTTTTATAAAGTGAAATTGAAGATAATTTTAAAAAAATAAAAATAATTCAGCGGAATGAAAAAGCAAAAGCAAGAATTCTAAAAATGTCATTAAGTACAAATGAATAAAAGAGAAACAAAAAATAAAAGTAAAGTAGAAAATTAATGCGAAAAAATTAAGTAAAGAAAAAAGAAAAGCCAAACCAAATGCCAGAATAAAACTAACAATAAGTGAAGAGCCGATGCAAAAAGTCTTGCTGTACATTTCAATGTTTTACCCTAAAAGGTGAAAGAAAAAGATAAGAACAACTCGCATAGGAAATAAAGAATTAGTTTAGAAGCGTTAAGGTTGAAATAATAAATATTTTAAGGGGCAAAATACGCTCCAAGCTTTAATATAAAGATAATGTGAAGTTGCACTAGGCGACATAAGATGGCGAGTGTACCGAGCGACAGTTTCAAACGAGGAGAGAAAGTAAAACAAAATGTACGCGAGAGAGAAAGAAGAAAGGTGGTGAGAGTCGGTCCAAGGTAAATTCAAATTACTCCTTTATATACAAATGTGTATCGTGCTATGAGTCCGCGACCTCAAGGTAAAATAGAAGCGAACCAAAATTTGGCAGTTGACTACATCGACCCTGTTGGTAAGCCATGGTTATCAAAAGATAGAACGGACTTCTGCTCCTGGACACACACACACCATTTATGGAGTTCAAACGATCAAATATTTTACCGTAGACCAATGTGGGAGAAATAAGCAGAGAGTTCATGAGGGTCGATCATTTCTGGAAAATGCTTTACACAAGTCGAATCAAAATATATATCAATCACAATGTTTTAACTTGAATTGTTTCGGGACTCATTTGGTGTGAGGCAAAGTGCGGCAAATATTGAGGTTCTACTTCGCCAGCTGAAATAAAAATGAAACATGGATAGTTGACATTGAGTAAACTAATCTCGCTCTTCATCGATCGGGAGTTAATACTTATCGTGACTAGTATCCTCATCTTAGTTGTTATAATCACAGAGTTAATTTATATTTTAATTCTCTCTGCCTACACAGGGTCGGATGTTGTAAATTCATGACAACAGTCTTCAAGATGTTGAGGTGGAGTTTAGACTCAGGATTTCTTGTCTGTCCTGTACAGGGCACGGACTAGACTCCACCTCAACATCTTGGAGTCTGTTGTCATGAATTTACGACGCCCGACCCTGTGTCGGTAGAGAGAATTAAAACATAACTTAGCACTATTCGGTAAATCCGTCGCCAATAAAAGGCAAATATTACGAGGAAAGTATTATTTCTTTTCTAATCCCCTCTCCCATGTTGGACTTATCTTAAAATCAGTTGTTGAATTTTTTTTCTTTTCGGCAATTTTGCCTTATCCTGACGATGCCTGAAGATAAGTCGAGCAAAATGTACCTGAGATTATAATTTTATTCTGTGCGATATATTTGTATCCTTTTTTAGTAATAAATTATGATCCCCGTTTTAAAGATTATCCTATATTTATTTAGCTCCAAAAATGGTTTATATATATATAAATATATATATATATATATATATATATATATATATATATATATATATATATATATATAGTACAGGTAATTGATCCGTTGGTATATAATCCGGGTGGATCCTAGTAATATTAATTATTAAAACTGATCCGCAGAGAGCTGAATGTATGTATTATAACAGAGCATATGTATTCTTTACAGCAAAAAAACAAAAATTACCTCAGTCTAAAGGAGAGTTTATTTCAAGCCGTTCTGAACGCGGCTATCATCAGCCCCTAACTGTCTGTCTCGGAGTATTGTTTTAAATTTATTTTCAATGTCAGTCCTCCTCTGGTAGACGCCTTGTTAATGAGAATGGGTTTGTGTTAGTGATTTGTAGGAATGAAAGGTATCTTATCTCGGGGGAAGCGATCTGGGGTTGGAGTTTATTTATGGCCAGGAACTTTCGTTGTTTGTAGCTTAATATCAGTTTCTACTATGTGACGTTTCTTATAAAAACCACGAGTGTGTTTTTCTGGGATCCACTGTAAATAGTTTTTGCAATACAGGTGTCCAATATTATTAATAAGCAATGGGGGATTTAAATTTGAGCCCTTTAAGATTAATGTAAATTAGATGAGTTATAGGTTTATAGATTGTGGGTAATACCAGCGCACCCAACGAAATAAATCATGTTGTCCAACACACTTATATACGTACATATCTTCATACATGCATATATGTACATTTACATGTCCATACATATATGCCACTGTATGTACACATACGTCCCCACTTATATGCCCATGTATTCTTATGTAATTTGGAATTTGTTTCTATGTCTACATTTCATAATTTGTTCTCTCCGTTGATTTAATAGTTGACATTGATCTTTATATTTTATTATCCTGATTTTCTCTTCTAAACATAGCTTGCACCTATCCCTAAAACTATTGGGGGTGTTTGCGAAACCTAAAAGTTTCCAATTTATTTGAGGATTCAAACCCTTTTCCTTCAATTCTCAAAATTTTTGCGAAAGGGCTGTTTGGTATTTTAATTTTGGATTCGTGAATGAATATCTATGTGTATTGATTCTCTTTTTCTTAGAGGCTGATGATAGCCGTGTACAGAACAGCTTAAAATAGACTATCCTCTATGTTAAGGTATTTTTTTGCTGTAATATATACATACATACATACATACATACATACATATGAGTACTGTACAGTGAGTACTGGTGATAATAAAACAGTATTTGATGCAAAATAACTTTGCTAAAATTTATATTAACAATATATATATATATATATATATATATATATATATATATATATATATATATATATATATATATATATTATAATAACAAGAAAGAACAGTAAGATATATAATCCGGTGTTCTTATTGATATTTTTATTTTTACTAAATAGTGCTCAATGTAAATTTGCAGAGCATAAATATTATAAATTAACTGATTTAAAAATATGTTTCCTTCGCTACACAGGAATTACCATGTTTCAAAAACTGAAGCTAAAAACTTCAAATTTAATTATATAATTAAATTGAAAGTATTAGTTCTGTTTCATCTTCAAGCGAATTTTGGAATAAGGATACAGAGAAATCCAATCATTTAGACAGGAGCGGTAGCGTGTTCATTTTTATTAACTATTATTGTATAATCATTCTTTCTGCCTTTCTGTCTTTCTTTCTTTCTTTCTATCTTACTATAAACTTGTCTTTTTCTACTTCTCTCAACTAACGACAAGACAACCCTCAAACAAAAAGAAGAAGAAGAAGAAAAGACGGAACCCGGCCGAAAAACGCCGGTAGTTTAGGGGGACCAGAGAATACTTATTTATTACAATAAATCTGCCAAAATCAGACAGTCTGCACGCATAACTTCCATTACAAAAAATGAATAACAAAAAAAATAACACAAAGAGACTTTTGATGTTAGCCGTAACCAACGTTCGCGCCAATAGTCTGGGAGACTGGTCAAAAGGAAATACGCTCTCAGCTCTGTTCTAGTGAAGGAGAATGACGGCAAGAGACAGAACAGAGATGCGACCGCTAGAGAAACGAACCATGCGCCAAGCGTGTTGTAGTTAAGAGGTCGTCTGCAAAGGATGTTTCTGTCCTGCTGAGGGCAGAGAAAAACACAGTAGGTTAACACTGACCTATTTCTAAGATGACTTCTACTGCTACTGTTTGACCCCGAAACTACTCACTACTGAGCCTGAATGCTACCAAAATCCACCTTATAAACATTTTGCTACTTCCTCTAAAGCAAATAAGTAAAAATATTATTTATTTTATACACTTGAGTCAGTGCGCTTTATGTCCAAGGATTCCGATAAATCATCTCCAAGAATATCTACAACACTACATCCACTTATATATATATATATAGAGAGAGAGAGAGGGGAAGAAAGAGAGAGAGAGTGTGTGTGTGTGTGCGTGTGTGCGTGTGTGCGTGTGTGTGTGTGTGTGTGGATGGATGGACTGTAATCTTTCATTTAGACAATTATAGACAAACCAAAGTTTTTTGTTAAGAATTTCTTTGTCTTTTTTTTTCTATATTTAGAAGTATTTTCTCGGTTTCTGGTGAACATCTGAATGTAATTTGTTTGGTATCTGAGTACATTCGGCTTTTAACATATATATATATATATATATATATATATATATATATATATATATATATATATATATATATATAAATATATATATATATATATATATATATAATATATATATATATATATATATATATATATATATATATAAAAATGAAAAAGAATGAGAGAGAATTGGCTTGAAGATCGCACTGAGGATTGAAACAGACAATCACCTATATTCATTCCTATATCCACAATCTATCTATCTATCTATCTAAATATAAATATAAACCCAATCCTAAACCGGAAACAAATGATAAACTTCTGTTTTGCAGGGAGAGCGCAGTATAGTTTTAAGACATGCTATATTTCTAGGATAAAAGTGACGAATATCCGTGACAGAGCGTGTGTAAATATAAGAACTCTGGACATCGAATGGTGACAGTCTGTTTCATGCTTGAAAGCGATCTTCAGGCCATGTATGTTGGATTGTACCATGTCTATATATGTTAGTTATTGTCGCATTGTGAGTTGCAAAAGCACTTATTTCCAGTTTATTGGGTTTTTTTTCTAACGGCTACTGAATAGATAGAAACAGTTGACTGAAATTATTCTCATGGCTATTGAATAGAAGTAATAATGGGCCAGAAGGCGATTATTTTTAGGTATTGTATAGGGTTATTTTGTTAAAATGATCACAGTCATTTTCGCACCACCGTACTCTAGCTTCATTGTGCCTTTTCTATAAATGTTTTCATGGAAATTGTTCTGATAAGCTTTTCCCCTTCCCTCCTCCGTTTAGGTGAGCAGAGACGTTAGTTCTCTGGTGGATGCGGAACGCCTTTCATTTCGGGTTTGATTTTCGTATTTGTTGTTGTGTTTGAATGAATGTGTGTTTGAGTGAATGGTTTGAATTGATGATTGAATGTTTTATAGTATTAGAGTCCCGCATTGATTTCGTTCAATTAACTGATGTTTCTTCCATATTTAAGGATTGTTTGGGGGGGGGGGTATTACAAACATTATTTTGTTTGGTTTCTTGCAGATAGATTTTTTTCTCATATTGTAAATACTCATTGGAGCTAGTTTTTAAATTGTTGTTTTTATTCCCACTCCTACCACCACAAACGACGATTTGTACATATGGGGACTAGTTAGGATTTTCATAGAGACATGAGGTATTATGGTGATTGGAGTAAGAATGGTAAGTAAGAATGCATTGTTTTAGTGTAAGAAATATTGTTGTATTTTTGGGTCAGTATTTGTGGCTAGTTAAGTTTAACGTTAAGACAGAAAAAAACTGTTCTTTTCCCCATTCCCCCTTTTGGCCTTGTGTCACATTTTGTATTATTATACAAATAAATATCGCTTTCCACTTCGGTTCCTAGACTTCATGAATTTAAGCTCAGTACTAGATTAACGGCAATGTCTTATCACGTTATGGTTGAATGGTTAGAAGTAACCGTAAGTTCTATGCTAATAGTTCCTTCTCTCGCACATATCGTTGTACAACTCTTTTCCGGCTTCCAGTCACGTTTGATGTTCAAAAATGTAAATGCAACGTCATTCGTTATCTTCCTGTTTTTTTATTGTTCTCTCTTCTTAACAATGTTTTCTGCTTCTCGCCTTCTCTCACAGTAACCCGTTGCGCCCGGATGGCTTTATTACCTTGCTTGGAGTGAAATGATTAAAAATATATATAATTTGAAATTTGCCATATTTTTGGAGGAAGAGTACTCATTATCAGCGATAATGTATATGTAGATCTAAACAGTGTCGACACATCAATTATACGGTGACTGTAGTTTCACACAGCAAGGGATCATCAGACCATATCTGAAATATACGCACAGATTAGGAGAGGGGGTTACAGAAAGAGAATGAGGGAGGAAAGAGAAAGAGAGCGGAAGGAGGAAGAGAGAGAGAAAGAAGGTGAAAGCGAAAATTTGATGGCCATAAGCCAAAACAAAAACGCGTTAGCAAATAATACACAATTATATAATAATAATAAAAGCCGGCCATATCTCGCCCTTTTTTTTTTTTTTTTGAAATCGAAATCACCCCAAGCAAGGCAGTAAAGCCGCTAAGGCACACGGGGTTATTGGGTGTGAAAGAATTAGATAACAGAAAACATTATTGAGGAGTGAGAGCAACAGTATAGTAATCAGGAAGACATTAGATAACGATTGACATTGGATTAAAATTTTTGAAGATCAAACTTAACTGGGAAGCAAAATGCCGGAAGAAAGTTCGATAACTGCAAGAAAAGAAACTGTTAACATAGAACTTTTGGTTACTTCTAGCCAATTCAATCTTACGAACAAAAACGTTATTTGGCGTTTGTCATTCTTGTAAATTATTGGTGCACACGCCCCACGGTGATGGGATTTATTTGTGAATCTATTTGTCCGTGTCATCTACTACAGTTAAAGGCCACGAATAGAGGTTCCTTATTTAAGGCATCTCATTCAACCTCATTCGTAAAGTGCAGCGAGCGATTTGACAGCTAATATATTTTCAAACTCACTTACACTTAATTAAATAGAGATTGATTTCACAAAAAGGCAAATGAATCTTTTCGACGAGGCAAGTCGTTAAAATAATTAGTGATAAGAATATCACTGGAAGTCATTAATTTGATTAATTTGATAAATGGTGAAAGAGAGGCACACATAATGAAATTGGCGTGCCGAGTTCAATTCCAGGAGGAGAATATATTGAGGACAAGATTTGAAATCCCGAGACTTTAGTATTTATTTTCTTATGTTTTTTCTGCTTCTTGTATTAAATCTTTTGTACTTAAAGAAAAAAGTATTACTTTTTGACTTTCGTTTCTTATGTCTACTGCTCTTCATTAAATCAACACTGGAGAATTAATTTGATTCAATTGCTTATTATAAATAATGTTGCCAGCCGCTTTCAGGTTGGATGTAAACTTCCTGACAAGACCGAAAACCTCGTTAATTTTTTTTTTTACAGTGAGAGTCACCCTTTACAAGGCCCACGTCCACTCGAGCTAGAGGGTAACGTTAGGAGGCCATTTATGTGTTTAGGTCTTGTTTCTTCACTATTTCAGTTCAGATAAGTTGACCTGAAAATTCACTGGAAAATCTTCTTGTTCAATGTTCTTAGCTTGTTAAAACTTTGTGATTTGTGTTTCTCCTCTGCTTTTCATAGGAGAAGCTCTTTAGAAGTCAGTCAAGAACGGCGATTTTAGTTTTTATTAGTAGTTTTCAATTTAAGCCTGAAACAGTCACAAGATTTTATCATATCACTTGAATTTACGGAGGTTCTGGTATTGTCATGCAGTCTCTCTATAGCATGCATAGGAACATTGATAAATGCGGGTTGTTAGGGTGGTAGGTGAGTGTATTTGAGACTAGCAAGAATTTTCTTTATCAGCTCTTAAAATAGCCGCCATACACCAGATAGGTATAGTCAACTAGCACTTCAAAAGCACCGTAGAGTTTCCAAGAAGAGAAAATTTATACCTTTGGATGGAGAAAAATGAATGTATTTTTAATTTCTTTGTATCTTCTTTGTCTGTTTTGAATAAAAAATTGATAACACACGTTTGGTTAATTTAAGTGTGAGATGTTTTAAAAAACTTTTTCTGAACTGAAAATGCTGAAAATGCATTTTTTAAGTTATTGGGATACATTTTTATTTTATAAGTTATTCTAACCTGAAAACGTCTAAGGTTGGTTCTACTTGGCCTTGGCATATCACTGTTAAATTGGTAATTTGGCCTATTTTAAGAAAAATAGAAATTATCTGTACTGAGAAAATGTGATTTGATGGGGGAAAATGGACTTGATTTTCAGATTCAGCTTAAAAAAATAGACCAGAAACATGTGCCCATGACCCAACAACTTTTTGGGTCGGAAAAAATGTCGCCCAGTGTTATTTATAAATTCATGTTCCTTTCATTATTTTCTTTTTTCCACTCATTTTTTCTATACATAATTTCCTATAATTTTTCACAATTTCTTCTTGTATTTAAAATTTTAGCACATTTATTTTTATTTTTGTATCTGTTTATATTTCTGAGATGAGGTATTATGTACACTATTTACATTGCTCGGACTATCATCCTGATCTTTGTTCCTCAAGGATATATGGCATAGTGTGTAAAAGCGTTAGTACAGATAATTTCTATTTTTTCAGATTCAGCGTGAAAAAATAGCCCAGAAACATGTGCGCATTGCCCAACAATATTTGGACTGAGAAAAATGTCGACCATTGTTATAAATAATATAGAATATGGATTATCCTACTATAATTATTGGCATTGTATAATAATGAAACCTATCGTTTCATCATTATATATTGCATATTACTGCATATTATATCATTATAGAAATGACAAATATATCCTCGTATTGGCGTTTCGCAAATTATAGAATAGACGCATCACTGATCAGTGAAAATAGTAAAAAGATCAGTTCTTTATAGAAAATTGCTTGGAGCAGACGAAATCCTGGTGAGTGACACGTGACCCGATAGCATCATAATCAGAAGTGAGAGAGTACACGTTTTACAATTTGGTCTTTATTCTCGCCAATGCTATATTTATTTCAATAGCGTTGCTTCGAGGTATTTTTCTTGATGAAGTGTATTTGAGATTAAGAAGTCTTCCTATCGCAAGAAAACTAAATAAGAAAGATGAAGAGAGAATACATGGGAATAAATCTAACGGGGGAAAAAGTGATAATGTTGAATAAGTAAAGAATAAAAAAAATGAAGAAAAGATAAGTTGTGAGTCGGTGAAACGAAGTGAAGTATTGTAATAAAATCTAGTTTTGGTTGAATTTTTCATTTCACCGACCCACAAAGAGTTGACGACCAGAGACATTCACCACACCCACTTTCACATCAATGAGAATATAAAAATTCAACCAAATGCATAATTATCGCAACATATTGGTACATTACAGTACAATATCGTTACATTTCACTCTCGGGGTTGACATCCATAGACATTCCTCACGCACACACCGTTACACTTACAGGAATTAACGTTACCGTTCAACATACACACCTAGACACACGAGCATTTCTTTATTTACACACTCTTACACTATCACACATTTAAATGTCCAAAATGGTCCTCACACATATTTATATATTATCTCTTGCGTTTATGCACGTGACTCCTGTCTGACCAATGACAACTCCCCAAAATCATAAACATTCCAGTACTCTGTCTCTTTGTTTTTTCATTTCTATTCTCAATCTCTGACGAAGCCTTAATAAATGCGAAACATGTTAGTTTGAGATTCGTTTCCTATTTTGTTCTTTATTTCATTTTATTTTGTCGGATTTTTACCCATAGCTAATCTACATTTGATCTTCAACTCTCTCTCTCTCTTTTTCTCTCTTTCTTTCTCTCTCTCTCTCACACACGCGCCCACACGCATATCTATCTATCTATCTATCTATCTATCTATATATATATATATATATATATATATATATATATATATATATATAGTGAGTCAAATGTATTCGGCCTTTATACAATTTATATTTTAGACTTCAAACCGAAACCTGAAAAATAAATACAGTAACCAAATTACTGGCGAGTGATCGATTAATTTATTTTTCAAAAGCAAAATAGATTCTCTTTTTTGGAAAAAATAAAAAATAAAAATATATATATATAAGTTATAAAAAAATTAGAAATTATTAACTTAGAAATGTTTCATGACCAAGAGTTGGCATCTAACAACAGTCAGACATTAACTTAAAGACTGATACAAATGGTTACAGTTGATCTGTTCGTCGATTTGTTGTTTATAAACAGTAATTTGGACTTTGCTAATCAGATCAATTAACGGTTCAATTAACAGGTTCGATTCCTGTCGGGGAACGCATATTTTCTACGAAATTTCTCGAACATTCAGGCCGGTAAATATAATTAATACTGTTTATTTAAAACAAAAACTGAGCATTTACTTAAATTGTATCTATTAAAAATAACGTATAAAGAGATATATATATATATATATATATATATATATATATATATATATATGTGTGTGTGTGTGTGTGTGTGTGTGTGTGTGTGTGTGTGTGTGTGTGTGTGTGTGTGTGTGTGTTATTTAATTCATGTTGTGTCCTAACCATTAATAGACATTTTCAAAATGTTCCAAACGGGTCTTGTTAAATTTCAGACAAAGTAACGATGCCTGATACGAATTCTAAAAGCATTCAATATGTAAAATTATAGTACCACGCCTCTTTTGAACTCAGATCAGGAGAATAAGATAAATGTTTTGCTCCTCACATATGTTGTAGAGCGTGTGTTGAAAATTTCAGTCATTGAAATTAAAGCAACATGAAATCTCCACTTTTGGTGTTGAGATCCTGTGATAAGAAAGGAAAGATTTTTTGGTGCTTTGCCAAATTTTGCTTCGCTAATCTGCAAAGCTCAGCACATTTGAAAATGTTAAAAATAAGTTATCCCATTTTAGACTTATTAAACTACTTTTGAAGAATACATTTTGATTCAGAATTTCTAATTTTTTACATCATTCAAATTACATCCATATGAAACTTACAGGTACAAATAAAAACAAACGCTCTGTTGTATATCTCAATGTTACTCCTTTTTTTTACTCATTTCACCCCAAGCAAGGTAGTAAAGCCTCTAAGACTCAAGGGATTACTGAGTGTGAAAGATTAAGAAGAAATCGAAACATTATTAAGGAGCGAGACTAATGAAAGAACAGAAATTAAGAAGACTGAAGATAACGATTGATATTGAGGAATTACGATTCCAACCAAAGCCAAGAATATTTCGTCGACATTTCTTGGTTGAGCAGTTATCATTATTTACATTATTTACACTCGGACTATTATCCTCATTTTTGTTGTTATGACAAAATTCCGACCGTTGTGCACTCTGGCCTTCGTAAAGTGCTTGTTGATCAGAGTAACCGTCATGGGGTTTGGAACTAAGCCCTTTATTTAATCTATGGCGTACATTGTTCTTGTCCGTTGGCCATATTCAGAAACATCTCATCATTTTTTTTAGTACTGCCAAGTTTTTTTTCTTTATCGTTTTACCACAAGCAAGGTGATAATGCTACTAGGATGCAGGGGGTTGTTACTGGGTGTGAAATTGAATGCGAAAACTTTATTAAAGAGAAGCGAAGAAAAGGACAATAAAAGAATAGGATTCAGGAAGACATTTATATGCCGAATATCGTCCATGAATTGAATATTGCCATCACATCTGGTTTGGTGACTTATATTTAGAGATTCTTGTTAAAATTCAAAGACGAATCTGCAATGTTATCGTTCCTCACCTGGCATCTCAGCTTCCGTCCCTTTCAACTGCTAGCTTCCCTGTGTCTTTTCTTTAAACATTATCATGGTTCTGGAGACCTTTACTCTTTGGTACCATGACTGTACAAAGTACTAGATTGGCAGCTAGGTCTCATCATTTTACAGTTGAATGTGCGAGATCTGACCGTAAGTTCTATGCTAAAAGTTTCTTCCCCCGCAATTCTCCTTTGTGGAACTTTCTTCCGGCCTCTTTCCAGTTAACTTTGATCTTCAAAAATTTAACTGCAATGTCAATCGTTGTCCTCTGTCTTAAACCTTGTTCTTTTATTGTTTTCTCTCCTCAATAGTGTTTTTCCTTTTCTTATATTGTTACACTCAGTAACCCCATTCCGTCTTGGTGGCTTTATTGCATTGCTTGGGGTGAAATAATTAACATAAAGTGAAGTGTTTATATATATTTATGCTTTCGCTTCGAGTGATATACAATAATGGTTAGAGAGCTCGTCACGGGATTCTACCATATACGTATGAGTTAGTATTACATTGAAAGATTAGAAAGATCAGACGAGGAAAATATAGGCGTGTATGAGCTTTATAGTATATCAGGGGTTGAGATGTTGGCGTCCCCGTAGCTGTCTGTGGTAGTCAGGATTTCAGGGGTTAAGTGTCTTTGGTGGGTGCCCAGCCAAAATTAGCAAAGGTCAGGCAAATGACCGTGTTAACAGCGGATAAGCATTCTACCTGGTGTTGAACCGATGGTCGTTTATATAGCATTGGAGTGACTCGAAAACGTACATCTTTTATGATTGGTCAAAAATATTTTGTTTTTTTATTTTTTGACACGGAAGTGTATGTGTGAAGCCGGCATAAAATTAAGCCAATTTGTGTCATTTGAACGTAAGCACTTCCGTTTTCGGTGAAAAGTGAGAGTTCCGACAGGTTGCGATATATATATATATATATATATATATATATATATATATATATATATATATATATATATATATATATGAATATAAAAGTGAACATAGAAGTCAACACTTAGAGGCGACAGTCTGTTTCATGCTAGATGCAATCATAGGGCCGATGATCTAGCATGAAACAGACTGTCGCCTCTAATTGTTGAACCCTATGTTCACTTTTATATTTACACACGCTCTATCTCTGATATTGAGCACTTTATCTCATAAATATAGCACACTTTAAGACTATATTTCTTCATATATATATATATATATATATATATATATATATATATATATATATATATACATATATATATATATATATATATATATATATATATATATATACATACATACATACATACATATATATATATATATATATATATATATATATATCATTTAGTTAATTTCTGTCATATTGGTGTTCCTGGTATTAAGAATACAGCGAATTTAAACGAAATAAGTCTGCTTTCTTTGCGGAATAGCCGAGCAGGATGCAAACAGTACGAGGAAAAATAATGATCATCGCGAGAAATTCTTCAACCTGGCGCATATAATGGAATTTCTGAACCTCCAGTTAATCTTCGTCATTTTTTTCTGCCACCATTTGATATAAAATTTAGTGTGATGACAAAACCATTAATAGACAAAATCCAGCGTTTGTTTTCGCAACACACATATCTGCAACGTTTATGCTACATTGTATACAGATATCTGGCAATCTAACGTTTAACTAGACTATCTAACTTAACTCTATAACCAGTCATATGGTTGTAAGTTTCTTGTTGGAGTTTTCTTCTTTTAGTCATTGTAGCAGTCTGTCACACTTTTGAAGAAGTGTTTCGGTAGCTGAACTGAGTATGTTTTTATTTGTCTATTTTTAAAGCTTTCATTTTGTTTTGAAGCTCCTCAGAGTAGAAGCCTAATGGAAGATGAACATTTCGAAAGAGAAATAAGAACGAAAGAGAAATTTCAAATCAATAGTGCATAATGTTCTTGGAAACCGGCGAAGTTCAGGATATGTGCGCATTCTTGAAGAACTGACGGGTGTGTATCCGTAGATTTCCATCTTCTCAGATCACGTCTGGATCGTTTCCATGGGAACTGTGGCGACTGCAGTGAAGAACAAGTGAAAGGTTTTCACCAAGATATTTGCTCTATGGAAGAAAGGTATTCGATACGATCGTACATCAACACATTAGATGATTACTGTCGTTTAATCGCACTTAAGACTCAATTTTTATGACGTATATATCCCCATTTAATAATATATACGATCCCCTTTTAATCGCATAAAAACACTATATAATTGTATACGGTATCCACTTATTAATGGCATATAAGACTACCTATTGGAAAGACTATAAGACTTCACTTTTAATAGCGTATGAAACATTTTTAATGACTTTTCCCTCAGGATGTTTAAAAATATCCTCCAGATTTTACAACTTCTTGTCTTTTGATCCCTTAACCTTTTTGTTCCTGTTCTGCCATCCATTCTCGTTTAAGTTGTTGCGGACACCCTGGAGGTGGGGGGTGCGATGGCCCGAGCGCCCCCGTGTCGTAAATGACGATGTCACAAGGAGCCCGCCACATTTTTACTTTGTGATATAACCAGGCGAAACAATACGGAAAACAGACGATATTTAGAACCCTCATAACGGGATCGGGTTGGTCAACCTCCCCGAACGAGACTCTGCCCTTCGGCTGAGCCTCGTCCGGGTTCCTCTCTGCTCAGAGGCAGAGAGTTCGACCACCAAGCCGAAAAGATTTCCGATAGACTCATAGAATATGAACAACAGACCATGAATTCGGCGAGGAGTCGCTGTGTTATGTTCAGAGTGCCTTACGACAGAATATGGCATTACTAAAATGTCAAAAATCTCACTTAAAAAATGAGTAGAGATTTGCTATGTGAAACTTGAGGTGTAAAACGCTTGGAGGTGTATTACGACTAGGTTCGTAACAACAGTGAACAAAAGAGGTAATTATTTCATCTCTCAGCGAAATTACAAGCGTGTAGGGATCATGACGGAAAGGTCAAGGTTGAAAAATGCCCTGTTCTCTTCCGCTTTAGAGAGCAGCCGAAAGCGGCTGCGATAAAGTTACTCGCTCTTTTCCTACGGCTCTCTTACTTTCACTATATTCTGTTAGTGTTAGCTTCAGGAAGAGGTAGTGGTTCTCCACTAATTCCTATCTTCTACTCCCTTACCATCACCCTTTGCTCTTGTCCTGCTATCCATTCACACAATCTCGTCTACGTTACTCTTTTGAATATAGAACATGGTCGAAGGAGTTAGTTCTTTTCTGGAGTGATATAAGAAGCCGACCATTTTCCCTGTATCTTTTGCAATGAATACGAGTTTCATTTTAAGGGGTAAAGTTTCTTCCTGAAAGAGGTTCAACGCAAAGAGCCTTCAGAGTACAACCAGCTAACACGACTCAAGAAAATGTAGGATCTGCTCGGTGACGATAAAATGTTACTAGTTTGTTTTCGAAGGTAATGAATGATACAAGCTAATCTTTTACCCATTGAGCTGTGAGGCCAAGGTTAGGGTTAGGGTTAGGGTCAAAGGAGAGATCAGCTTGTTGAATGTTTGGTTGAATAAAAAAAAATAGCAAATAAATAATCAAATATATCGTTTCCCTTTTCCCACAAGTATCACCTAAAAGAAGTCACCAAGAAAAAAAAAGTAATTCTTATCTTAACTTGAGGAGAAGAGGCCTATTTGATGTATCCAGTTTCTTTTCCATAATCTGTGGGCGTCACTGGAAAGGGACGTCGAAGTTTATAATATTGCATTATTGAATGTAAATAGCGCTGTAATTATATATCATCAAAACATCTAAGAACCCTATTCTGTTCGTAAGGCGCATACATTGTTTCTTGTCTCCTCAAGACATTTATCTTTTTCATTTTTAATATACACACAACATTACACGCTGAGTGCCGAAAATTTGATTAAAATCAAATTGTAAGCACAATTTGCAAAATTCCCTGGTTAAGTTATACATTTAAACACAATTCTGTCTATAATAATGAAATCAGGTATTGTATTTATTTACATTGTTTGGAGTGCCGTCCGCATCTTTATTGCCATATTCATGACGTTTCGGACGTTGTGAGCTCCGACCTTCTTCAGCTGGTTGGAATTCCTTTATTTCGTCCACTTGGGTAGACTGTTCTAGTTCCACGTGCCATGCTTCTTACGAGTGTCTCAGTTATCTCCCTTTAACTCAACTCTCCAAGTTTTTATTCACTACTGCCGTAACCAGGTATTGAACTCGTAACTCTTTGTGTCAAGTCTGTGGATCCAACGCTTTTATCCACTGGGACGTGTGTCCTTGACGACATCACTGTCTAAATTTGGGAGACTTATAAACTTAATGTCTCAGATCGATTTTTTACCAGAGCTCATAATGCAATTTTCCTGTTATTGATTTTCTCTAGTCATCCATATTACTGGTTCCCATATTATATTTATTTCTATGCTTGGTCGGCTTATGAGATTTTTGTGGCCTAGCGTATGTGCTGATTCCTTAGGTTTTCGTATTTTCCAGTGATGTTCTCTGTCTGTTATATCAGTCTCATTCCACTGAGGGGGGATCTTCCTTTTCCATCCACATGTGGTTAGCTACACCTGATTTTTCTATTTTACCTCGTCTTAAGGCTTTACGATGTTCTTGCAGTCTTACCTTAATGGGGTGGCCTGTTTCTCCTGTATGTTTCTCGCCGCAGCTGTACGGAATGGCGTACACAGTCATTAGTCATGTTCTCTTCTATGTGAGGTCTTACTCGGAAGAGGTGTTGCGAAGTGTTGAACCACTTTTGAAGGTCGTCCTGATGAAATATGAACCACAGATCTTTTGCATTTTCTATGATAATCCTTTCACATAGGGTAGGCAGAGTAAAACTGTTTTCTGAGTTTTCGCTTTTGTTTTGCTGTTGTTTTTGCTGTTTTCGCTTCATCTTTTTTTTGTTATTTAGGATTGAGAAGCCTAATTCGCATACACAAGTAGAAAATGTGCCTATATTTACAAATAGCATATGATTGATTTTATTGACGTTGTAAAACTCGTGTTGTTATTGAAGACATTCCCAACCTTTCTAAGTGTACTTAGAAATTTTTAAAGGGTATACATTTAAATGTTATGAAATAAAACCATAGATTTTTTAAAAATACACACAAAATGTGAACTCACTTTATTTCAATGTTTCTATTGAACTATTTGTGCAGGTTATTTAGTGAGAAACTTGTGCCTGGTGTTTTTTCACGATTTCTTCAATGTTTGGTCGAATGTACAATAAGCAGACTCCCATTTCTTCTTTAGTTGAGCGTAGTCTTCCTTGATTCTTATTTTTTGCGTTATTTACGGTTGAGAAGCGTAATTCACATAAATAAAAATGCAGAAAATTGCAATAAAACTGATAAAGCCTTTTTAGCTAATATGGGATATTCCTTTTGTAATGTAATCCAAAATGTATCAATTGGGTACCGTCGAAAGTTTTATTTTGTGCGGTCAATCAATAGAAATGACAATAGTTCGCTGCACACTTAAAAAGAATCGGGCGGCACAGTAGCAAGCCACGACACGTCGTTTGAGAATCACTGGACTAACGTGTCACCCTAAGAAACCTTTTTCTGAAATATATCATAACAGGGTTATATACAAGTATGTTCAACGCAAAACGCAAGGACACATGACACAGTGGATAAAGGCGTTAGTTAGATCCGGTGACAGGACCCAAAGAGTGTGAGTTCAATACCTGGTTATGGCAGTGGAGAACTTGGAGGAGGGAATTAACAGGTGATAACTGATAACTGGCATCCTGGCATGTGGAACTAGAACAGTCTACCCCAGTGAGCAAAATAAAGGGTTCAGTTAGACATTCTAATCACCCGAAGAAGGCCGGAGCGTACAACGGCCAAAACGTTGTAATAAATGGCGACAACGATGAGGACAATAGTCCGAATAATGTAAATAATATGCAAAACGCAAAGGATTTACAAAGCTCTACCACCCACCCCAAGAGCTGAACTCCATACAAGAAAGATATATTTGTGCGTTTAATGAAATCATCGGGGTGTTATTCATGTAGAATTCTTGAAACGCAATGACACACTAAATGCACATTTTTACATCCAACAGCTGCAGCCTGTCCATAAAGTTTGGTCGAAAATTGCTTTGCGTTTATCAATAGCAACAATGTGCTTTCATCTTATGACAACGAAAGGTAGAATACAGAAAAAATAGCACAGAAAAAAAGGGGACTCGGTTAGTTAGTGTCTTCTAACGAATCCTTCATATTGACCTTACTTTGCCCTAAACAGACCTTTTGGTGATGAAAACAAAACGCTTTGATGAGAAACATTTCGCTAATTAAAATCAGATACATTCGTCCGAAATAATGATGTTCTAATATCTTCCTCATGTTGTAGAGCTGCAATTACGGAATCTTCTAATGGCTCCGTTTTCTTTGGTATTAGTCTCGAAAGACCATCTGCATGCCCGATTTTGTTTGATGGAAGATACTCCAATTTAAAGTTGTAGTTCAATAAAATTGTACCCCCATCTTAGCAATCTATTCCCAGTGTAGACAGGTAAACCTTTCTTTGATCCAAATATTGTCAATAACGGCTTGAGGTCCGTCTGTAAGGATAAAAAATAAATCGTAAATGTATCTGTGGAATCTCGTAACCGTAAAAATAATCCCCAGCACTTCTTTTTCGATTTGCGAGTAATTTTGTTCGGCTGGTAGCCATATTCTTGAAGCATGCGCGATGGGTTTTATTGGCCCATTCGGCATTTTATGAAGTATATATGCCCCAACTCCATAGGCACTCGCATCACTCGCGACTATTATTTCTAATTTTGGGTCATAATGCGCTAAAAATAAATCTGCTGTTAGCGTCTTAATGATTTTTTCCTCTGTCCACTCCCAAACTTTTTCCTTCTTCAACAGTTCGTTTAGGGATGCGCGTAATTTGTGCATGTTAGGAATAAATTCTTGGTAATAATTTACTAAGCCAAGAAGCTTTGTAATTTGACTACGTTTTTTGGAGCCGGCATTTTTTTTATTGCCTTTGCCCTTTCTGGGTCTGGTCTTCTTCCTTCTTCGTTAATAATATGTCCCAGATATTTTATTTCCTTCATAAAGAAGTCACATTTATTTTCTTTTACCTTAAACCCGTAGTTTTGTATTCGCTTGAAAACCTTTTGAACATGTTCCCAGTGTTGTACAAAATTTTTGCTATTTATCAGGATGTCATCAAGGTATGCGATCGTGAAATCCAGTCCGCCTAGCATAGTGTCCATTATTTGCTGAAATATTGCCGGCGCGACCTTGATCCCGAATGGTAATCTTTGGAAGTTATATAATCCTTTGTGTGTTTATGCACAACAACCTCGAGCTTTCCTCATCTACTGGTACTTGTAGGTATGCTTCGCTCAAGTCTATCTTTGATAAAAATTTTCCTCCGTTCAATTTTGTGAAAACTTCCTCTGGACTAGGGAGAGGATAGTGATAATCCTTAATCGCTGCATTCAATCCCGTTGAGAAATCAGCGCATACTCGTATCTCACCCGATTTCTTTTTCACGTAAACCGTAGGTGCGGCCCATTGACTATATTCTACCTTTGTCACGAGTCTATCCAACTCTTGGTCTATTTTTTCTAGTGATGCAAAAGGTACATTCCTTTTCTTCTTGAAAATGGGTTGTACATTTTCTTTCAGTTCTATTTTTGCCGCCATTTTTTACACCTCCCGAGGCCGGCTGAAAATACTTCGGGGAAACTCTCTTTTAATTTCTCCTTTAATTTATCTGCCTCGGTCGATAAACTTTTCACTTTTTGGCAGAATGTATTTATCGGTAAATCCTAGAGGTCAAATTTCTGCATCCAGTCAGTTCCAAATAAATTTTCCGTATTTTTAAGAACGTACATTTTTAATTTTTTGGTCATTCCGTTGAATGTCACATTTGTAATAACTTCTCCCTCAAATTTTATTTTTCTTCCAGTTACGGACCTGGCTATTTTTTCGGTTCTCAACATGGTAGGTTTGTTTAATTTCTTCCACGTCTGTAAGCTAATAATGGTTAAATCTGATCCGGAATCCAATTGTAGTCTGACTTTTTTGTTTAACATTTATACTTGTACGTATTTTCGTATATTTGTCTCGTCCGCTTGGTCAGTTCCAGTGACTCTTAGTCGGCTTCTGCTTTCTTTCCTAGTCCAACAATGCGAACTTTTATGTCCCATTTTATTGTACGACAGACAAGTCTTAAAGCGGTATGGACAATATTTGTACCAATGCAAAGTCCCACAGCGATAGCATGGACTGGGTGGTAGCTTCTTTTGATATTTGATTTGATTTTTCGAAGTAGAATAATTGGTTTGGTTTGTTTTTGAGGAGGGACAAAAACGTGTTTGTCGTTGTACTTTTCGTATATGAGCGACGCCAGACTTCTATATCTTTTGAGTTCTTTTTTACGCTTATACATCTCTGACAGTCTTCAGCCAATTTTTGTAGAGTCGATTCTGGTTCACTCTCAAATTTTGTTAGAATTCTCCGTCTGATCTCCGCATCTTTAGTCGAAATCAGGCCTTGGACGAATATCAAACATTTAAAATTGTTCGGGCTGAGTTCAGATAACTTTAAGTCCTCACAGTGTTTGTTTACTATGGAAGCAAATGTTATATAATCTTCGCTATCCTTTTTTGTTAGATTTAAACATTTCCACCTTTTGTGGAATAGTCAAGTGTTCGGACTAAATAATTCCGTTAAAAGTTTCACGGGTTCCTTGAAAGTCAATTCATTCGTTTTCCTCGGTAGGATGTAGTCTACGAATTTAGTGTATATGCTTGACCCTAGTTTTCTCAGTAGTAGTACTTTTTTCGCGTCTGACCAATTCTCACAATAAATTTTCATATAAATCTTCATATCTTCTGATGAAAGCTGCGAAGGTTTTGTCTTCGTCCAGTGCATAAGTGAAGTCTTCGATAGAGCTCCATATAGCATTTTGCGAGAATGCCGTTTCATTTTCAGAATGTTGCACTTTATTTGTTCCTGCCCGTAGTAGTAATTCTTGTAGTTCAAGATGCTTCTGTTCGTTTTTCTGTTGCTGCTCAAATTGCATTTTTATAAATTCCAGTATGGTTGCCTTAAAGTCTTCCATGTTTACAGTAATTATGTGTAACTATTTTTCCTTTTTGTAGACTTCAGGTCTTTGTAGCCTGTTGTTCTGGAACCTTAGAAAAAATTTTCATGCGAAGAATTCGTGTCTTTGTTACCACTGTAAAGTTGGTGTCCAAAAAGAAAATTTTCTCTTTTTACTTTTTTTATGTTCGCATAGAAGTTGTTTGTTTTTTTGCTCACTACCTACGTCGCCTCTATTATGGACGACCGATAGCAAAAGATTTTTTTTTCTTAGAATCTCCACGTAGAACTTGTTTTTTCAATATTCGCGTAGAACTTGTTTCTTCAATATCCTCTTTTACGATTCTCCGCGTAGAGTTTGTTTTTTCAGTATCCTTTTAGATTCCTCCGCGTAG
>OZ038502.1:90211234-90218734 GCA_964036315.1 Acanthosepion esculentum | reverse complement strand
CGGACTGAAAGCACTTAAAAGGAAAAAAATACAAATAACAAGAACGAGTCGTCGCTCCGACTGATGTTTTGTGTTGTTTGTTAATGGCGAAAAATCGCCCGCGTTAAACTCAATCTGGAGGCAAAATATCCGTCTGCTAAAAGAATTAGACGCCTTTCCTCCTCTTTCCTTTTCGACCATCAAAAACATTAAACTAACTGCAGGATCGTCGTCTGAACAGCTATGAAAATAATTCCTTAAGTATGTGCTGAAATGGGAACGTTCCTTCGGTGATAGGTCAGTGTCGCTATCTCGAAATTGACGCCATAGTAAAATTATTTCGCATGAAAAAATAAGTAAATTTAACGAAATAAAAAATCTAACAAATCCTGCTGTTATTTTTATCGATAGTTATCTCCCTTGATATTTTGTTATCATTGGGTATAATGGCTGATTCATGTGTAAAAAAATGGTAGGTAAAGCTGTTTATACGATGTGAGTGCAAAAGTTCTCAATTTCCTCTTTAGTGAAAGCCAGAAACTCAATACATAACTGTCAGATACTTTCCTTAAATAACAAAAACGTGTTGAGAATTTTTATACAAAGTCGATTTCTATTTATATCATTGTCAAAGCATTGATATTTTTACTATTTTTCAATTAATATTTCTTCTGTTCTCTTGCTCTTTATACCTGATATATATATATATATATATATATATATATATATATATATATATATATATATATATATATAAATTACAAACATTATGTCTACTTATTTTTATACTAATTCTTTCATATTCACGAATATTTCCCCATCTATTACAATCAAATGAAGCAAGAAATACACTGTAACTTGCTTCATTTGATTGTAATATACGGAAAAATATTCATGAATATGAAAGGATTATGATAAAAATAAGCAGAAATAATTTTTGTAATTTATTTAATCAGACATCACTAAAAGAGAATTTGCTGCCTAAATACATATGTGTTTCCTTTTTTGTTTGTTTAACGGCATATCAACACCTTATAGGGTCATTTAATGCTGAAATTTACTTTCCTTAGGGGCATGAGTAATTTTCTTTTTGCAAAAATTTATTGATGGTAATATTTTTTTCAATTTAAAAAAAAAATCTCTCATTTCATTTTTTTTTTTTACCCCAGTCTGGTGGTTCACAATTTAGCCATATCTGAGACGGTAACAGGTGCTGCCACCCCTGACCAGCGTCGACCTGGGAAAAACAGCAATTAAGAGTTGGTTCCACGCTCTTGATAAACCTCTCGATCAGAGATCTTTCTACTGTATGTAGTTTATCGTCATACCCAGGACTTTCTTGTCCTCATTACGCTAAAATCTCATCGACCTACGTACGTTTATAGCGCTCGGCACATAGAAATAATGAAGGAGACAATGCTTGACTTAACCCTTTGCCTGTCCATGACATTTTCGTATCTAGTATCCAAACGTTCATGCTTGTTTTTCAGATTTATAACTATTGCAAGGCAACTCAGCTTATTTGGCAAATAGAATCTGCTGATATATAGTGTTTCACATAATAAAAACCTGTGCATCCCATGTAATGTAAAAGTTATAAACGTTTGAATACAGTGGAAAAATAGATGACTTTCATTTGTGTTATATAGGAATAAAGTGTCATTGCAGTGGCTTGAGTTTGAACATAGATCGTCATTGAGCAAACACAGGCGATCCCGTTATTGAATTAAGTAGATCACTTGACCATAGAGGAAACAGATATATGTAGGAAGTGGCATGATGTCCAATTAATCTTCATTTATATTCTAGTCTCTATTACTATTCGGATTTTCCATTTCTAGTCTATCCTCTATTACTATACGGAGCGCTATTCTCTACTCTATTCACTATACTATTTCTCGATTCGAATCACTATACGGATTACTGTTTCGAGCGAGTATTATCGAGCGAGTACTATTAGTGCGAGTGTTATTCGAAGGCGTCTGACACCAGTATTGTTCAACGGCGTTACTATAGTTTTATCTGCGATTACAAAGTCTCTACTACAACGAGCATTACGAAAGTGACAACGAGTATACGTTGACATCACAAAAATGTGTAATCTTTCATTATCAGTCAAGCGCCCTGTGGTCATATATGTTGCACAAAATATTAGATTAGGCCTTTCCTCAGATGCCCTGCCTAATTTTTTAAGCGCCCTTAGTTTTGCCCCTCTTTTAAAATCATGGCTCATATGATGCAGGAACTTTGGTGATCACATCTCTTGTGCATCACATGATGCACAGGACAGGCAAAGGGTTAAGATAATCTCAGTATTTGCAAAATGACATCTGGAGAAGTGGCATTACAAAGATCTATGTGACAGACGAAGAGATTTGAATTGGACATGATGATAACGATTCAAGATCATTCCCTAAGAGCATTTCATTCGGTCAGATTCTTTCTTTATCCTTCAGCATTGACATTATTTACACGCCGATATATTTCTGTCATCTTTGTTGTTATCACAACGTTTCATTAATAAACAAAGAAAGAGAGATGGAAGCAAGGCTTCAGCAGCAGCAAAAAGCGAGGCCTTAGTGAGAGTAGTCAGACGTGACAAGTAACAGCAGCAGTACACATCAGGAGGCAGGTTATGTTTATGGCTCCAAGTTCTTCACTCAGAATTGTTCCATAGTTGATTCGTAAATTCGGCGAGTTCAATCCCTGGACCGGGCAGTGGTTACTTAGACTCGGTAGAAAAGGGGCGAGCAATAACTGAGCAGAAATTGAAACTAGGCGAGACATGCCTAAATGAGGACAATTATGTTCGAGATTCCTTGAAGATTACTATGGACTGATAAAGGTAAGGGCTTCAATTATGTTTTGTGATAACAACAACGAAGATGAGGATAATAATCCGCATGCAAATAATTTCATTTTTTTTTTCGTTTTGTTTTCTTGTTGCTCTAAACGTTTAATTTTGTAACTTCTGACCCTTCACCCTCCCTTTCTTTTTCTTTTCATTAACATAATTCACTTAGATTCACCAGGTATATGGTTATGTCAATGCAGTCAAATAATTGACAAACCGTTGGGAGATCGTTAAGTCCGTAGCTTAAAAATGAAAGAAGCATTTATTTTATACATTAAATATTTATTTTCCAACATAATCTTTTTTCAATGAAATTAGCCTTAATGACATTGATCAAATATTATACGGAAGTTAAGCAACGTAGAGTCTGGTCAGTACGGAGATGGGTGACCGTATAGTTATAGCAGGTACAGTAAGCTACATGCGGCTGGTGTAATGAATAATGGCTGAGAATTGTTAATCGGAGAGACGTGTTCGATTTCCAGTTGGATTCGGTATATTCACTTATGCGTAAATACCATCAGGAAAGGCATGAAGTCAAATTTCCTTACAACTGTGGGTTAACGAGTAAAGCATCACTAAATCATTATTATCTCCTTCTCCCGGCACATTCTTACAATCTAAAAATATTTTTAAATAAATAGCTTTAAATAGCTTGCAAAGGGCTGGTAAGCTTAGAAAAACGTATCAAGTAATCAGTGCTTTCATTTTGGCTGATGGGGATGTTGTTATAGACACAAGGATGCTAAATTATGAAAAGCGATACGAACATTTTTTTTTCTTTATCTGTTTCTCTACGCGCTAAAGTTTCATAATTTTTTCTTTTCTCTTTTGGTCGTCGTCCGTTTTTTATCATTTCACCTCAAGCAGAGTGAAAGAGAACGACAAGACTTTAGTGAGGTAGAATGACAATAAAAAAAAAATGAATATTCGGGAAGAAACAAGATGCCTTTGTATTTAAATTTTTGAAGATTGTAGGTGTCAGGGAAGGAAAAATCCGGAAGATATTTTCACAGGTAAGAAGTGAGAGAAAAGAAACTCTTAGAATAGAACTTACGGTTGCATCTAGCTAATTCAACAGTAAAACGACGAGACCTAATTGCCAAATTACTTAAATTTATGCGGTTGCGCTACAAAGAGGGAGAACTCATTAGAACGACTGCCATGAAAATATAAAAAGACAGAGGGAAGCCACATCACGGTGCCAGGTAAGTGACTAACGTCGAGATGCCAGGTCAGGACTGATAATATTACATACGCTTCTTTAGAATCTCAAGATTTATAGCCGGATCACCAAACCAAACATGGCAGCAATATTCAGTGAACGGAGGAATGGCAAATTTATTAATATCTAGGATTGATTTTGACGAGAAAAATTGTCTAGCACAATACAGTGAACCAGCGTTCTTAGCAGCAGACGGAGCAATTGATTCAATATAATCGCTCTACTTCAGGTCAGTAGAAAACGCTAGACCAAGGCGCATTGTTGCTTTTTGGGGGTTAGCATCAGCCATGGAGAAGGAGTACAAAAATAGTTCTCTATGATGATTAAAAGAAAGCAGCTTCCCTTTGGAGGCGTTAAAATTTACAAGCCATTTCTTGCCCCAGTTAACAACTGATTGGAGATCATTTTCAAGAATAGTTGTCGGTTTTACTTTGTCGTACCTATTGGACTCACAATTAACACCGAAGTAAATAGTTGTGTCGTCAGCATATATACCTAGTACCTCCTAATTCTTTTCATTGTCTCTCTCTTCTTTTACAATTCTTTTTGTGCTGTTGACAATCTTTCTCCTTTTACAGTTTCTTTGAGTTTTTCTTTCTTTTAATTTTGCATTTATTCTTTATTTTTCTTTGTAAATTTCTTCTTTTTTATTTTTTTTCTGTTTTTCCTTCTTTTTTTCAAATTTCCTTGTTCCTTTCATTTTTTGTTCTTATCAGTCTTCGTTTTTTTTTGTTTTTTTTCTGTTTCTTTCATTCATTCTTTCTTAATATGATAAAACCGGCATTACAAACTGCTGTCAAAATGACATCCTATCTGAAGTCTTAGTAACTACTTCACACATATGTACAGAATTCTATTTATAACTTAAACATTATATTTAGTGGATACCCATATTTAAGTAGACGATTAGTTTATTTATTAAACAGTATATTTATATTTGAATCTTATTAAAGAAAAATATACGCTCTCCGGCAGGATTTGAACCTGCGTCCCTCTTGGCAGGAGAAACCATCGTTAGATCTGACGACGGTTCGAATCCTGCTGGAGAGCGCATATTTTCCTTTAATAAGATTTCTGGAATATTCAGGCAGGTAGCCGATATTAAATATACTGTTTATTAAATAAACGGAACGTCTACTCATATATGGGTATCCACTTAAAATAACGTTTAAGCAATAAAGTCTTTTAGATGAATAAAAAAATTACTTCTTTAGAGACTATATTTTTAATTTCTTTGCTGAAATAGATTCTCTGCCCTAGAAATTAATTAACATATTATTTAATTGAATAACAATGATAAAAAGTGAATTCCAAATACAGAATTGTTTGTTTTTTTGTTGCTATTAATGTTTTGTTTTTCGTATCTAATCAGCTATGAAATTGCTTCATCTTAAAATGTCCCTGCCAGACTCATGGCATATTTTATAATTAAAAACATTCAGTTCCATACTCTTTCTTTCTCTCTTGGTCACGGTAATTTCTTTCTTATGATTCTCTTTCTCTTTCTCTCTCTCTCTCTCGTTATCTCTCTCTCTCGTTCTCTATCTCTCTCTCTCTCTCTCTCTGTCTCTCTCACACACACACACAGACACACACACGCACGCGCGCGTAATGTCTACCAGTCTCTATCTCATTCTCTCTCTCACACAAACACACACACTGTCTGCCAGTCTGTCTCTTTTCTTCTTCCTTTTCAGGTTCTTTCTTTCTTTTTTCTTTCTTGCTTGCTTTCTTTCTTTTTTGCTTCTTTCTTTCGTTCTTTCTTTCTTTCTGTTCCTTCTATCTTTCTCTTTTCTTTCTTTCTGGTCCTCTCTTTCCTTCTTTTTTGTCTTTTCTTTCTTTCTTTCTTTCTTTCTTTCTTTCTTTCTTTCTGTTCCTTTCTTACTTTCTTTCTGTTCCTTTCTTTCCTTCTTTCTTTCTCTTTTCTTTCTTTCTTTCTTTCTTTTCCTCTCTTTCCTTCTTTCTTTTCATTTTTCTTTCTTTCTTTCTTTCTTTCTTTCTTTCTTTCCATCGCTCCGCTTCTATTAAAACTAATTTATACATTTGTAATTCGAATCCCGTGGTGAACGCTTAAGTGCAGACCATGGAAAGTGGGGAGAGCAGAAGGAGAAGTAAGGATTATTTTTGCCAAACTTCACTCTTGTTCTTTGATAATGCATCATAGCAGTTGTTCTTATATGCAGCCTGACTTCAAAGAAAGTTTGGTGTCACCAGCGGGCAAATAGTGAAAGAATTATTGGCAAACGAATGTACGTAACAAAAAAAAAATTAAAAGATTTCTCTTGAAACGGAATTAGTGTTGCTGCTGGGTGCTGTCTGTAGAGCGCAAGATGTCATAATGAATGCAGTTTGATATTAACATTTAGTAGATTCATTTATATTGAAAGAGTAAAATAAAATAAAAAAACTTACAAGATTTATTATCTGAAAATTGGCATAAATTCTTGAGAAAGAAAGCGGAGTGGTTTCTCGTTAGCCTCTCCAGCGTTTTGCATTACGGCAATGATTCCCAAAGTGGAGCACATGCCCCACTGGTGGGACCTGGTAATATTTTGGTGTGGCATGCGTGGGATGTGCCCCCTTCTGCTTATTATGCCAACAGACTAAGAGGGCAATTTGAGAATGATTTATTAACAGTGAACTGTTTTCTAGTGAGCTCAGATTTAATTTTGCATTATTATTTCATGATTAAAGTCACCAAAGTATATTACAGAATAAGCTTTCATTCAAATATTTTATATTTCTGCCTTTCAGTTCTCTATTTATGTTTTGAAACAACTGTACATTTAACTGTCTTTTTGTTTTGTTTTGTTTTTAATTTTTCTCTTTCATAGTCTCTAGAGGCTTGTTTAGAGACCAAGTTAATGGCCTTTTTAGCTTCCTTCACGTGAATTTCATTAAAACTCTGAATATGTAAGAATTAAATATTACAAGGGGGCACCACAATTTTAGAAATACCAAAGTGGAGCATGGCCCAAAATCAATTTGGAACTACAGCATTAAGGAATTTCTTTCTTTTGGACTGCTTTCCAGACGAATCTAGAGAGCCTATTTTAACCCATACCTGGAAAGGACAGTGAGGAGAACAATTCATGTTTTTCCAAAGGGCATTTGTGCGAAAATGAGCGCAACAGACTTGCGGGAAATTTGCTTGTGTATGCGTGTGTCTTGTCATAAATCAATTTAGCTATATCGGTCATACCACTACCTCCTTACTTGAGCAGATTTCCTCACGTATCACTTATCTGACCAAAGTGCTATAAACAAACATTTAACCACTGACAATGTGAAAGAACCCAAAAAGAAAATTCTGGTTGATAACACGATCATTCTACATAAATCCCATAACCGAAAACATCTCGTTTTCAGAGAAGCCGTCTGCATAAAATATCTGTAACCCAGTATTAATCTCATCTGATTTTGCAACAACAAACTCCTTGAA
>OZ038502.1:90176234-90206234 GCA_964036315.1 Acanthosepion esculentum | reverse complement strand
TAATGAAAATCTTGGGAATCCGTATGGATAATCCCAAGGAGGATGAAATCCGAAGGGCTCAATGTTAAATCAGTGCGAATAATTTAATTTAAAGAAAAGCAGACCACTTTAAGGTTCCATTGTTATAATTTATTTCACCAGAGAGTTTTTATTTCCCTGGATCATCAGACCTCACTATCGAGGATGAAAAAATGAATTTAAACTTATATATATATATATTAGTCACAAAATAATATCAATATAACTAAGTGTATATATATATATATATATATATATATATATATATATATATATATATATATATATATATATATATATATATATATATATATATATATATATATATATAAACCGGTTGTAAAAGAAAAATTGTTCAAGTCGTGTAACATCAAAATTGTCCAATTGTTAGATTAAGCTTTGAACTGTTGTATCTCTTAGAAATGATTAAAGGTATCTTACTGGAATTCTCTGAGGTTTTTATAACACTATTTGCCTCTACTTTAAGCAATAAGAATATATAATTACTCTCCAAGCTTAACAGAAGAATCATGATGTAATCGATCATAAACGAAAATGTTATGTTCATCATTAATTAATCATAGATAAGGATCGGAAACTCATGAAGGAATGAAATAAAGTTCAAATATATATATATATATATAATTCCAGGATCATTTTCCAACTTATTGAAGAATATTTGCGCCCTCGCAACAGTCTTTCTGTCCTGTAGTAAAAAGGTGTGCCTTACAGTTTTCACGTACGATTTTATATGCATGTCATTTCTTTCACTGTTCTTTGGACTGTTACATTTAAAACTCCTCTCTCACGTATCAAACGTCTTATGGATTGAGTTGGATCTTTTCTAATCGATCTCTATATCTCTAAATTGAAATGATGGCCCCTCTTCTTGTTGTGACCTCCTGGTACAGTTTTCCTCTCTAGTGTTCTTTCTTTTTTAAACTTATTGACGTTCTCTTGAATGGACTTTGAAGATTGGAGCCAGAGTTTGAACATTGGTATCATGACTGAAGACCGGAATGATCTTTTTTCTCTCACTATTGCTAAGTTGGGAAGACAATGTGTCTGACACAAAATGATTTTAACCTGTTCTCTATCTCAGTGAATAATTCAAAGGCTTTTTCAGTGATTCTTAGGATAAATAGTGTAATGATGGCTAAACGACTCATCTGAAAACCTGAAAAAAACTCAATAAGTTTAGTGTTTTCTTAGATATTAAACATTTTGTGTGATGGATAATTATGCTGTTACACGATTTGGAAAATTTTGCTGTTTCACTCGGTATATATATATATATATATATATATATATATATATATACACGAGTGTGCAAATATATAGATTATGAAAGAACTCGTTAGGCAATTAATCCGAAGTTCTTAAGTATTTTTGTTTCTATTTTTAAAAAACAGTGCTCAATACAAAAGTAGAGTCTAAATTATAATTATAATTATTTTTTAAAAAATATGATACCTTCATATATATATATATATATATATATATATATATATATACTCAGTTATATCGATATTAGTTTGTGACCCTGGGTTTCACGGTTTTGCAAAAGCGTGAAACCCAGGGTCACAAACTAATATCAATTCAACTGAATACGTTAGCTTTATCTCTGATATTGACCACTTTACACTAAGTACTGCATATATATATATATATATATATATATATATATATATATATATATATATATATATATATATATATATATATATATATATATATATATATATATTACCAAAATACCATAGAACGCTCTTTGTAAGAAAACAACACGTAGTTATTATTATTTATTTATTTTTTTTTTTAAGCATATCACCCCGAGCAAGGCCGGTGGCCACTATCACGCAAGGGGTTACAGAAGGGTTGGAGGAAGAGCAGATAGGAGTGGTAAAGGAAGGGATGTGGAGAAAGAGAAGGACGGAGGGCCGATCGAGGTAGGGAGGTTACGGGAGATATAGAGCGAGAGCAGATAGGAATGGAAGATGTCAGGAAGTGGATAGATCAAGGCAACTGGAGATGACGATTGACGCTACACTTAAACCGTTGGAGATTGTATTTGTCAGGGAAACAGTAATAGGGAAGGGAGTTCCATAGGCGAGATGTGCGAGACATGAAGCTATTGGAGTAGAAAAGACGTCTACACCTAACAGTTTCAACGATGAAGGGGTGGGAACGGGATGCCAGCCTCGTAGGACGCTTGAATTCACGAGGCTTAGGGACAAGTGAAAGCAACTCCTCAGAGCAATTACCGTGGAAGTACTTGTAGAAAAGGCAGAGTGATGCAACATTGCGTCTGTGAGAGAGCGACTGCAGACGAGATGACAGATCAGGGCCAATCACGTTGCATATCCGTCTCTGGATCTTATCAAGAACCCCGAGGCAACACGCAGGGGCCCCAGACCATAAATGGCAGCAATACTCCATGCAAGGTCGAATGGTAGACTTATAGACTTGGAGGATCGATTCAGGGGAGAAGAATTTCCTGGCTCGGCACAGGGAACCAACTTTTCTAGCGGTGGATGATGCAATTGACTCGATGTATTTGTTCCATCTCAGATCAGCGGACAGCGTGAGACCGAGCAGCCGCAGAGAGGAACTCTCGAGAAGTTGGTCCTCAGACATTCTGATGGGATGCAGGGATGGGTCCTTGTGGTGGTTAATGGAGAGCAATTTTGTTTTAGAGGCGTTAAAGTTGACCATCCATTTCTCTCCCCAGTCCACAACCGATTGGAGGTCCTTTTCAATTTGAGCTGCCAGGTTAATTTTGTCCGCCTCAGTAGATTTGTGCTTGAGGCAGGAGTAAATAGTAGTGTCGTCAGCGTAGATACCGACTTGGGAGTCTATGGCGTCTGGAAGGTCATTTATAAATATGAGGAACAGAGTAGGGCCAAGGATGGAGCCTTGAGGAACACCAGCAGTAGTGGGATAGGAGTTGGAGAAGGATCCATTGAGAACAACCTTCAAATCCCGGTTTGATAGGAACGATTGAATTAGGTCAAACAATCGACCTGTGATACCATAACCCCGGAGCTTGCGAAGGAGGCCGGCATGCCAAACCCTATCGAATGCCTTGGAGATGTCAAGGGCCACGGCACGGGCTTCGCCGTTACTATGGATAGCTTGGTAGACAAATTCAGTGATGGCCGTAAGCACATCGGCAGTAGACCGGGCAAAGCGGAAACCATACTGCTTATCTGAGAGCAGATCGTGGGATATCAGGTGAGTAGTCACTTCAGCGTTGATAATGGCCTCGAAGACTTTACCGAAGATGGGAAGGAGACTGATAGGACGGTAATTAGAAGGGTTGGAGGGGTCGCCAGAGTTCTTAAAGACAGGAACAATGGTAGAGGACTTCCAGCAGTCAGGAAAACAGGAGTCCTTGAGGCAGCGGTTGTACAATTTAGAGAGGGCAGGTGCCAGTTCAGGTGCGCATTTCTTCAGGACAATGGCTGGTATTCCGTCACCGCCGGTAGCCTTGTGGGGATCTAAGTTAGAAATAATGCCCAGTACCGACGACGGGGTTATGTGCAAGCCGTCCAGTAGGGCCTCAGTTCTGGGAGGGAAGTCGGGCAAGGGTACCCCAGAGGAGTCAAGCATAGAATTGGAAGAAAACTTTCGAGCGAAGCATTCGGCCTTGTCGGCAGAGGTGGTCAGGACCCCAAACTGATTGAACAGTGGAGGAATGGAGGGTTTGTTACTATTCAGAACGCTCTTGCAGAGGCGCCAATAGTCCTTGGAGCCAAATTTGCGGGATGCAATACGTTCCTTCATCCGGGCTGCAAATAGTGCCTTGGCATTGTCGAGGGTACGCTTACACTCATTGCGTGCAGAGGTAAATAGACGTCTGTTGAAGTCGGACATGTCACTACGAAAACGGTGGAAGAAGTGGTTCCTATGGGCAATGGCGGCTGAGCAAGCAGCTGTGAACCAGGGGGAGGAGCGCGGTTTGACCTTGAATTTCCTGGAGGGGATGAAAGCTTCGATACCGGCTTTGATCCAGGAGGAGAACTCAGAAGCACAGTCATGAGTGGGGAGCTTAAATACAGCATCCCAGGGGACATCGCGGAGGAAGTCCCGAAACGAGTCCCAGTCAGCCCGTTGGTAGCAGAAAGTGGTTCTGGTGGTAGGAGGTTCTTTGCAGGGGGTGGGGCTGAAGGAGATACTAACAGACATGACAGCATGATCGGAGTTACCGATAGGACAGAGCTGCGTGGCACTACACGACTCAGGGATGGAGGTAAAACACAGGTCGAGGAGTGAGGGCTTACAGTCACGATTGTAGGAAAAACGCGTGGGGAAATCGATTATCTGGGTGAGGGATTGAGAGATTGAAAAGTTAAGAGTATGAACGCCAGCGAGGTCAGTGGCAGCGTTCTGTAGCCACTGGTTGTGATGGGCGTTGAAATCACCAAACACAAATATGTGAGCGGACGGATGGACAGAGAGGGCCTTATCAACGCTGTCAGAAATGACATCGAGTATCCCGCAGTCCTGAGAGGATGGAGAGCGGTAGAGGAAGAAAAGATAGCTTACAGCATTGAGAAGAGATAGGCGGAGACATAAATAGGAATGATCCGGCGATTCGAGAGAGGTCTCTCTAGCCAGAGGGAGATGGTCCTTGACGTAGACACCCAGACCATGCATGTGGGTTAGAGAGTCTTTTCTGAGGAGTGGGAGGTATCCAGGGATCGAGAGATCGGAGGAAGGGATAGAGGAGTTAAGATTGGTCTCACACAGGGCGAGTATATCCGGGCACTTAGCTATCTTTTAACACATGAGACGACATTTAAAATATCTTTAAAATATGTATAAAAATATGAAATATTAAATGTAAATACTAAAATATAACACCAGGGTTTGTAGTATTTTTTATGAGGAATGAAGACCTGTAAAAGACATCTTAGGACCTAGACAGCTTGCATTATTGGCGAGCTAGGCTAGGGGAGATCATTGGAATCCTAATATTACCTCCCCCTTTTTTAATAAAGAATTGAGAAAAATAAATAAGGGAAAAAAGGAATAAATGTTCTTATTCGTTGAATCTTATCAGTGGCCTCATTATACGGCCAGATGTGGTTCTTATGTGTGTTGTCGTACCAGAGAGTAGATTTACGTCATGCATTTCATGTGGAGCATGTTGCTTTGGATTATCTGGTGGTGAGTTGGTCTCTACTCTTGATGTAGGATCAGAGGTTGATCTTTGAGAGACTTCGGGTGCATATACCTTATGACTCGTTTTGGTTTGGGATGAGTCTTCTCTCAGGTGATGGCGGTTCCTACGGAAGTTTTGTCCGAATGGAGTCTGTATGATATATGATCGTTGTTCAGTGTCCGCTTGTATGACAACTGCAGTAGTCCATATACCTGCATCCTTTTTGAGCACTCTGACCTATCTGAAGATTGGGGAGATCTTTTGCGTGCTGGTCATAATATACAGGGTGTTCCAGAAGTCTTGGGTACATTTCAAGTCTTCATATCTGCTGAACTATGAATGGTAGTAAGATGAAACTGGTACCATTTTAAACCTACATTCATTAAGTTTTTCTTAATGCTAATGATTTTTTCATATTTTTTTTCAGATCCAGTAATGGCGTTCACTCAACCAGAAAAGGCGTTTTGCATCCTTGAATTTGCAAAAACTGAATCATGGACACTTGTTCAACGTGCATTTCCCAGGTCTCCAGATCTCACACCCTGCGATTTCTTTATGTGGGGGTTTGTGAAAGGACTGGTCTATGTGCCTCCTCTTCCAAAAGACGTGGATGAACTGAAGGCCCGAATAACGGAAGCTGTTGCAACCATCGACAACGCAATGCTGGAACGCGTTTGGCATGAATTGGACTATCGGCTTGATGTGTGCCGTGTGACCAATGGTGCTCACATTGAACATCTTTGAATATTCCATGTAAAACTTGAGATTAAATTCTTTCAGAATATGTCAGGCGTGTTTTTATATCCTTAATAGTTTTCGAGATATTCAATGTCAAAATGTTGCCAAGACTTTTAGAACACCCTGTATTTTCTGTCCAGCTTGTCTCTGGTAGAAAAGCGCTGATATTCCTTCTTTTTACGTGGATTGGTTGCTACATTTTACTGAAATGTTGCTAGCCAGTTCTCTGTTGTACAGGAGTTCCATTGGTGACGGGATTGTATGGTCAATCGGAGTTTCTCGGAGGCATAATAATACCATGTAAATGTCACGGATGCTCGATGTAGACTTCTTGACGGCAGATTTCATCGATTGCACGCAATGTTCTGCGAGGCCATTTGATTGTGGATATTTTGGAGATGATGTCAGATCCCCATTCTTTCGCGAACTGATTAAATAGAATTGAGCTGAGATGGGGTCCGTTGTTGCTGAACACTCGATCTAGGATTTCTCCAAATATTTGTTTGGTTTGGTTTATTAGCTACTCGCTGGAGAACGCCCTTAATCTCTGTATAAAAGGGTATCAACAATCAACATAAAGTTGGATCTATTGAAGTGGAACAAGTTAGTGACCATTATTTGCCAGGGTCTTACCGGGATCTCATGTGACATCAGGGATTCAGCGCTGAGCACTTTTTGTTGTTCTTGGCATGTATCACGTAGTTGAATTGTCCTGTCAATGTCTTTATTGATATTGTTCCAAAATTTACAGATTTTGCTGTTAGCTTGCAATTCTCGCTCTTTTGATGGCCATAGTGGATTTTGTGTCGTGTACTTCTTGTTACCTGAACTGTGGGACAATGATCTGATCGGTCTTGATTGAAATCACATTTTCAGTGGCTAGCTCATCACAATATCGACAGTATGGTTGCATGTTCATGCCAATTTCTTTGAATGTGTCGGGCCAATATCTCAGAATCATGCCCCTTAGTTCTCACAATGTTAGGTCAGAACTTCTCCGCTGAGAATTGAATGAAGTCGATTGTATTGTCAAGTTCGATTGCTTCCTCTCGCTTTCTTGTTAGGAAGTCTGGAAAATCTATCTGCTAGTCATTTCTTTGTATGGACGATAGACAATGGTCATTTTCTATCCTTGCAGCCGTAATAGCATTCGTTGGAGACGAGGCGGAGCTGCAATCAGGTTTTGCAGGCTGATCATTTCTAGTGGTTCGTGATTGCTTTCCACTTGGAAAGCACACCCGTAGATGTACCTTCGAAAACGCTCACATCCGAACACAACCACTAGGAATTCCGGTTCGATATTAGCATACTGTTGCTCCTTTTCCGTCAGAGTTTTCGACGGAAAATACTATAGGCCTTCCATCCTACAGAAGACCTGCGCCCAGGTCCCTATCGGACGCATCGACCTGGATTACAGTTAATTCGTTTATCAGGAACAAAGTAACTCGGTAGCATCTCTTAACAAATCAGGTCTTTGATTTGTTGAAGGGACATTTGGTCACTTTTAGTCTACCTTTATTCTGTTTTTTTAGTAGACCTCTCATAGGTGATGTGAGATCAGAGAGATACGAAATAAAATGTCCAATAGAAGTGATGACTCACAGCACTTTTTTGTAGTCTGTGACATTGATGGGCTGGGTAATTTCTTTAGAAGAGATGACTCCAAAAAAATGTATTTCCTTCTGGTCGACTGCGCATTTGTCACTGTTGACTTTGAGACCCTCGATCTGTGCTATCTTCATTAAGTTGTTGCAGATTCGTGTTCCTCATTGGTTTTGCAATATACGACATCATCAATTAAACAGAGTGTCCCAAGGTATTTCTCCAGTATCATGTGCATCCTCTGGAAGCAATATATTTCAAAGGGATAGCTAAAAGTGATTCAGACTCGAGTGTGATTGACCAATATCCGTTTTTGGCGTCCAGTTTGGAAAAGTACTTGGCACCAGAGTGTTTTTGTGCAAGCTCCTCTATTGTGGGCGTCATGACAGCCCTGTTGAGATCTTTTGGATCTAAGCAAAGCCGAAGTTTGCCATTGCACTTGCGGAGATAAACTAGACTGTTAACCCATTCCGTAGGCTCACTTACTCTGCAAATTATACCATGTTTCACCAGGTCATCTAACTCGGTCCTGGTCTTAACTCTCATATGGATGGAACATTTCTTAGATTCATGAATTACAGAGTAGTTGTCTGGTTTTACGACAATGTGGTATTCAACCGCGAAATTTGCCTGTGCAGTCAAACTAATCCGGATACATGTTTATTAGGTGTTTAGTGGAGTTGATCTGAGTCTTTCGAATGACACAGTGCAGCGTTACCAGCTCCAGGTCTTCGGTTGAGGGTAGTCCTAGTATAGTAGGTCCCTCTGAGGCCACCTCATAGAATTTCAATGTTTTCCACTTCCCTTTGTAGGCAGATTTTATTTTTAATGGACCCAGGTTGAGTGATGCTGGAAACATTATATGCAGTCGGTACAACTGACATTAATCTTGCACCAGGGAATAGCTGTCCAGAAAGGCTGATTTTTTCCGGAAACATCTTACGGAACGTACATAAAAGGAGGGTATTTTCTTCAGCTTTTGTGTAAAACTTGGCCGTTAGTTTATCAGTACCTGGTAGGTTGGGAAGCCTACAATGTCATGCCATGATTTTTATGTCGCTTTATATCGTATCAAATGACATTTGCTCGAAACGTTCATATAACTCGTCACCAACATCCTGGCGGGCATTTATTGAGTAGACGCTGCCTTTCCTATCTTGGTGCCTGTGTTGTTGATTTCCCTCTATTCCCCGGGGCTTTGGTTTAAATTTTCGTTTGCGTTTGTGTGTGTCTTTCTGTGTTCTCTTTTTTTTTGTTACGTATTTTTGCCCAATGATTTTTCCGTCCACATGCTGAACATTTAGTAACCCAAACGAGACATTTACCTTCTTTTGAGGGTGGGGGATGGGTGCTGCCGCATCGATTGCAGAAATTGCATCTAATTGTACTAATTTCCTGGCTATTTCCTTCTTGGATTTCGGACATTTGCTTCATATGATTAAGAGAATCCTCATGGATTCTACAGATATTCAGGGCTTCTTGAAGTGTAAGCCCTTCGCCCTTCACTAAAAGCTCTTTCAACAATTCCCGGTAATAGTCTCGTAATAATATTCTCTTTTAACCCGTTCTTCGGTTTCCTGTGCATCCCGGAAAATGCTTCTTTTTTTTTTGCTTGTAACCTGCATCTGGCTATGAAATCATCAATGTTTTCCGTATCCGTTTGTGTTTATTGTCGCTGATAAAATCGTGCGATGCGGAAGTTTACTTGAAGTTCTAATCACTCCTCGAATTTCTGCCAAATAACTTCTGGGTTATTTTTGTCGGCTTCGTTATCGAAAGTCCACAAGTTGAACCTTTTTAAACCTTTTGCCCCAGCGAGCAAAAGAATGTGATCAACCTGTTTGTCAATTGGTATGTTTCTGGCAGAGAAGGAGAGGTTGCAATGCTATTTAAAAACTCTAAACGAATTCAACAAGTTTGTGGACGTCCAGCACATAACCGGTTTGCGCGTGTTGGCAGTCATTGCGACTAATACCGTTGTAAAGCAGGATGGCAATACATATGTAATACTGTAAAGCACTTACTTGCACAGCCGGGGTTTCGTTTCACTGAAAAGTATTTGAATTGCAGCTCCTTTTTCTTTTCTCTTCCGGACAAATTATTTAAAAAAGTAAATAAAAATGGCGCTGCCTGTTAAGTCTCCGTGTGGTGTCGCTGCTGCTTTTTTAAAATTTTTTTTTTAATCATATCACCCCAAGCAAGGCCGGAGGCCACTATCACGCAAGGGGTTAAAGAAGGGTTGGAGGAAGAGCAGATAGGAGTGGCAAAGGAGGGGATATGGAGAAAGAGAAAGACAGTGGGTCGATCAAGGCAAGGGGACCACAAAAGATCCGGAGCGAGAGCATATAGGAATGAAAAATGAAAGGATGTGGAGAAGGGAATTGGATAGATCAAGGCAACTGGAGATGTCGATTGACGCTACACTTAAACCGTTGGAGATTGTATTTGTCAGGGAAACAGTAATAGGGAAGGGAGTTCCATAGGCGAGATGTGCGAGACATGAAGCTATTGGAGTAGAAAAAACGTCTACATCTAACAGTTTCCACGGTGTAGGGGTGAGAGCGGGATGCCAGCCTGGCGGTGCTTGGAGTAGTCCTCGTTATTCCTGCTAGAGGCGTCTGAAGTTTGTTCAACTAGAAGTATTTCTTTTTTATTTATAGCTTTAATAGAGTTCCTTGTAGACCCTGTGCATATATCCATTACCGCTGCCACCATATAATTTTTTTTATAAGGAATGAAGATACATAACGTTGATCTTACGGTCTAGCCAGCTTGTTACTTGCTTTAGTCCCCATAAGCTTTTCTCTCTGTCCTTTATTGGCGAGCTAGGCTAGGGGAGATAAATGGAATAATAATATTACAGGGTTTAACTAACGAAACATTTGTCGATGATACTGACAATATTTAGTACTTGGTAATGACTGAAATGAGTGCTCGAACAAAAACAATAAAAATATGAACTTTGGACAGTTTATTAACACTTTTGATGTCCCGATGTACAACAATTTTATTGGGAAATTAGACAAATACAATCAAGATTAAACAGACTTATGAAATTGTTTGAATTTATTAAAACTAGTTTAAATAAATGATATAAGTTATATCCCTGCTGCTTTTAAAATGAATTTGGTTCCAACAAACGAGGGAACGCCGCAATTAATCAGATTCATAAACAAACAAAAAAAAACGCAATTCTTTATAACGAATGCAGTAACAGTCGAAAGTACACGGATTTAAAAATAACATTTACCAGTAAATTGCGTCCTCTCGGCCTCAAGTTTGCCACTGATTTGAAATGGAACGACAACATACAATCAATAGCTGCATATACGGAACTTGTGTCGTACCGAATCCATCTTGCAAATTTACAAATCTACCATTCGTCCGTGCATTGTATACTGTTGAAACTTGACTAATGCATGGAATAATAATGCAACACAAAATGTACGTAGAACAAAATGTATTGAAACAAGAAAGTGTACACAATATTTACATATAGTCTTTGTATATTCCTGGGAAGACCGTTCCTGGAAAATGTGTTGACTGAGTCGCAGTCGGGCAGAGTCTCTGGTTGAATCTCTTGATTCCTCCCCCTCTCTTCCCGGTACCAACCATATTTATATGGTCGGTACTCCACTATACAAATTAGGTGGATCCTACCACAACATATACTGTTGCCATGCCTGGTCTGGTGCTCCTGCTGTTCATCTCAAGATTTTGACAGATTTATATATTTTTATACTTGCTTAACATTGTCAAAAACTGTGTTTTCTTTTTCTTTTCGTAAATCGGACACTTCTCTTAACTGTTGTAATAATAATAATAATAATAATAATAATAATAATAATAATAATAATAATAATACAAGTGAGAAAATTCCGAGAATTTTAAGTGTTTTTTTTTTAGGTGAGCAGGCCTACTTTTCTTAATTTATTGCATATTATCACTCTAGTTATCTACGGATCGCTTTTTGGCAGAAATTCTGCTAACCAGAAAAACAAGTATATTTCTCGTAATTTTCATATATATATGTATATATATTTATATATATATTTCGAGCTGTTTCGCAGGTCAAGGTCCAGACAAGTATATTAAGTTATGGGCAGAATTAAGCATTTACTTTTTATAAACTCATTATATTTAAAATTTAAATATTCTACGCTAACTGCTAATCGCATAATTTTATTACTATAACATAAAACCTAAATGACCTCAAGGACACATGGTACAGTGGATAAAGGCGTTGGTTAGATCCAATGACAGACCCAAAGAGTGTGAGTTCAATACCCGGTTCAGGCAGTGAAGAACTTTCAGAGGGAAAATTACCAGGAGATAACTGATAACTGACATCCATCAAACATGGCTCGTGGAACTAGAACAGTCTACCCCAGTGATCGAAATAAAGGGTTCGGTTCGAAATTCCAACCACCTGAAGAAGGCCGGAGCGTACAACGGTCGAAACGTTGTGACAAATATGGCGACAAAGATGAGGACAATAGTCCGACTAATGTAAATACTGTAAAACCTAAATATTGAACTTTTTCATATCTATCTATCTATCTATCTATCTATCTATCTATCTATCTATCTATCTCCCCCCTCTCTCTCTCTCTATATATATATATACACACACACAGGGTGCGATAGATAAATTGTAGTCTAACTTACGCAAAAATGAAAATAATACTGACATATCATTTTAACAGATATATTTACCAAAATTACACAAAAATATCTTGAAATACTAGAGTTCATTTACTCAATAAAATCGCCATTGTCTTCAACCACTGCCTTCAAATGACTTCGGAATCTCTTGCAACTCTTCTGGACGGTCTTTTTTTTAAGCTGGTGAATGCTGTCATAATTCTTGCCTTCAGGGATGATGTAATGGCAGAAATTGTCTGACAGCCATGACTGAGTCCTCTTGTGTCGTGTGTTACAGAGTCCTATTGCCAGACACAGGGTCTTCCATTAACCACCCTCTTGACTCAGGGCAGCACTACCTCCATGTTGAATCTGAAGCCCTCTGGGAAGATGAATGGAAGCATAACGTCGCCATCAGTAGTAATCACTTCAAACACCATGATGTTTTTCATTACTCCCGGTAAATCTTTTGGGGATGCACCATCCTCTGTACTGTCCTCAGCTTGACACCTAAACACTCTGAAATGTTCGTATTTGAGTTTCTGGCGCGAATGCCATGCAGTAAATCATGTCGTTTCCAAATTTCTGGCGGAGTCAATTGTGTAATGGTGCTCTTTTTTTCACATACAGTGGCCAGGTAACCCTACTATCCCGTGCAGTCGACAAAATCAAAAACAAACAATGCGCATGTGCGAAATTAAAAAAATATAAAATGGCGACAATTTACCGATAGCAGCATATCATTTTCATTAAAGACGATTGAAAAGGTACTGCGGTTAAGCATGTTATTCAATTTTTCTCTGTTTTGTGTAAGGGTATCCTTTTCTGGATATAAAGCGTGAAAAAAACTATCTGAAGGTTCTTTATATCCAAGCGCTTTCGGCTATTTTGTTAGTCATTATCACGGATGTTTATTTTTTATTTGTAATTGAATAAATTTTAATTAAAGTTGAATAAAAGAGGGGTTGCTGCCCAAATACACAATTAGTAATGCCACACTGATGAGCTGTGAAACAGTCTGTCTGTTGATGACAAAAATATTGGCTCCCGAAAAATTAATTTCGGTTGGGCTCTTTGATTTGAGGTGTGAGTTTGTAAACTGACTATTTAAGCTAATATTGCACGACTCTTCGGCAGAATTGAGTCACTGTCAGTCACTGTGTGTTTATCTAAATTTAAAAATAAACACGCTAAAATTCACCTTCATCCCTGCCGTGCGCCGACGGCTGAGTGGGAGAAGTTCCGACTGACGCAAATTCAGTCCGGTTTCGATCCTAGCTAGAGGCAACCGGACGTCTATCCACACTGATGAGCTGTGAAACAGCGAAACAGTCTGTCTGTGGATGACAAATATATGTATATATATATATATATATATATATATATATATATATATATATATATATATAGTCTTATGGCGTGCTATATTTATGGGATAAAGTGCTCAATATCAGAGATAGAGCGTGTGTAAATATAAAAATGGACACTGAAGTCAACACATGGAGGCAACAGACTGTTTCGTGCTAGACGCAATCGTGGCCTGACGATTGCGTCTAACATGAAACAGACTGTCGCCTCTAAGTGTTGACTTCAGTGTTCACTTATATATATATATATATATATATATATATATATATATATATATATATATATATATATATATATATATAAGCATATTCGTTCGTCGCTAAAAAAAAAGAATTTAATCCACAATTCAGTGGTTGTCACGGAGGTCTCACAATGGCTCCGTCTCACCCAAACTGAGGCAAAAAGTTATGTTTGGCGGCAGGATTGAAATCCCAGTGACAAGTCTCCCCTCATCATACAGTCATGAAATGTTTGTGGAAACATCCCGTACTGAGGTAAACGTCATGGCTCTCCACAATTTCCTATCCTCTGTACCACTTAACAATGTTTGCCTTTTACTATCATTTTCAATTCCTGTTCTGCCATAAGTTTGTTAGCTTAGGAAATTCGCACCTTTCTTTCTGCTCCTCTTGTCTTCAGTAAGGCGGAAAAACATTTTCCAAGGCTTTTTTTTATTATGGTGAATTTGTAAGAGTACCTTAGATATGGTACAAGACCGAGAGTGTGAGGCAGCCAGTGAAGATCGAACTCATTATTCAGTAGTAATTGATCTTGCAAGACAAGCTTGCAAACCATTACATCACGTCAAGGTACCCAAATAATGATTTACTAAGCGTAGCTTAGATGTGACACGAGGCCAAAATTAAGGGGAACCCAGTGGCGTTCGAACTCGCTACTCAGTTGTAATCGACTTCGAAGTGGCCATCTTTTCCCATTATGGATGCTAGAATGTTTAACTATATAGTAAGGAACAACACAGTAAATATAGAACCGATACTAAACCCTGATTGCATTTTGCTGATTGATTTAATTCACTTATTCTAGGCGCGTATAGTTCAACGTCTTAAATATACAGATGTTTTTTTTTCTAATTTGGTGGGTTCTTTTATTCTGAAGTGAAAATATATCTATATAGGTTCCTAACTCATCGCTGATATCAAACGACAGTCTCTTGGCAACAGAAAGATGTTTCAATTAGGAGACAGACACATTGTTTCTTAGTCAGTCGCTTTACTTGCCAAACAATTCAAGCAATGTTTGGTCAGCTGACAACGGAGGATGGGTCAGCTGTCACCGAGTTGACAGGTACTTCAATGGCCTCCGGAGAGAGAGAGCGCTTGGGTTTGAGATAAGATTCTATTTGTTAATTGGACAGGAAGCAACCGAGAAAAATTGGATAGACAACTTTGTTTTCAATGGCTCGCGTATGCTATTACAATCGAGCTGTCATGCTGATGAAGATAATTTTGTAGCATGTGCTCTTTCCCCCTGTATACGCGGGAAATACGTTCGAAGACAGGGTATGCCTTCGGATTTCAGTGTCGTACTTTCCGTATGCAGTTCACACGCTTCCCATATATTTAAATTTGTTGTACTTGTTTGATTTCGGCATCTCCAATTTGTATCTGTCTATATTTCACCGGACAGTACCTCAATTTCAACTCCCACCATCCACACAGCGTAAGGGATCATCCGGTGCTTACAACACCGATTAAAGTCATAAGTGGCGACCCAGAGACATTAGATAAAGAATTGGTCAGTATAAGTAGTACCCTACAACGTAACAACAACCCTGGGTACATGGCAGCAGCTCCCCAAAACTGGGATAGGCGAGTACAAGAGGAGGACAACAACACCCCGAAAACAGTCTGCCTGCCTTATGTGAAGGAGTTATCAGATAAAATACAAAGGATTTGTGGTCCATATAACATCAGGACAAACTTCAAAAGCTGGACGACACTTCGCAGATATCTCTCCCGAGTAAGACCCCCCCCCCACATAGAGGAGAACATGACTAAAGACAGTGTGTACGCTATCTTGTGCTTCTACGGAAAGAAGTTTAACGGGAGGCAGGCCGCCCCCTTAAGGTAAGGCTTCAAGAACACCAGAAAGCTGTAACACGAGGGGAAATGGAAAAATCAGGCATGGCTAACCACATATGGAGAGAAAAGGGAGATCACCGCCCTCTGTGGGATCAGGTTGAGATCATAGACAAAGAACACCGTTGGAAAATTCGTAAACTTAAGGAATCAGCACATATGCTAGGCCACAAAAATCTACTGAGCCGACCAAGCATAGAAATGAATACAATATGAGAACCAGTAATAAGGAGTGCCAAAAAAGTGATAACAACAACAAAAATTTCAATATGAGCTCTGGTAAAAATTGTTATGATAACAGAAAAAATTACAACATTAGCACTGGTAAAAAATGATTACTGAAGACATTAGGTTTATAATACCCAGAAATTCATACCCAGATGTCCTCAAGGACACATAACACAGTGGATAAAGGCGTTAGTTAGATCCAGTGACAGGACCCAAAGAGTGTGAGTTCAATATCCGGTTAAGGCAGTGGAGAACTTGGAGAGGCGAATTAACACTGTTATGATAACAGCAAAAATTACAACATTAGCACTGGTAAAAAATGATTACTGAAGACATTAGGTTTATAATACCCAGAAATTCATACCCAGATGTCCTCAAGGACACATAACACAGTGGATAAAGGCGTTAGTTAGATCCAGTGACAGGACCCAAAGAGTGTGAGTTCAATATCCGGTTAAGGCAGTGGAGAACTTGGAGAGGCGAATTAACACTGTTATGATAACAGCAAAAATTACAACATTAGCACTGGTAAAAAATGATTACTGAAGACATTAGGTTTATAATACCCAGAAATTCATACCCAGATGTCCTCAAGGACACATAACACAGTGTATAAAGGCGTTAGTTAGATCCAGTGACAGGACCCAAAGAGTGTGAGTTCAATATCCGGTTAAGGCAGTGGAGAACTTGGAGAGGCGAATTAACAGGAGATAACTGACATCTATTAAACAGGGCACGTGGAACTGGAACAGTCTTCCCCAATGAGCGAAATAAAGGGTTCCCGTTCACCGTTCCAACTACCTGAAGAAGGCCGGAGCGTACAACGGCCGAAACGCTGTAATAAACATGGCGAAAAAGATGAGGACAATAGTCCGAATAATGTAAATAGTCTCCAATTTGTAATTTGCATGTTGGGCTTTTCCTTTTGCTAGACCATGCATTCCGTCTTCTTGCAATTGATGTTTAATCCTTTCCCCCTGCTTTCCTTCATTACCTTCCATCCTGAGAAAATCCTTTCCAGATATTTCAATTGTTGTACTTGTTTGATTTGTAATTTGTACGTTAAGCTGTTCTTTTTGTTAACAACCTATTTTTTTGCAATTGATTTTTAGACCTTTCTTAAGTATAAATGTCCATTTTTGGTTTAATTTTCTCTAAAACTTCGTCCTTGTTGACATGTTCAGTCCATGATATTCTCAGCATCCTTCTGTAGAACCACATTTCTGTTTCTTCAAGTCTCTTCTTCATCTGTGAGGAGAACGTCCAGCATTCACCGCTATATGGAGGAATAGATATTACATAACAGTTCATTATCCTTTTCTTTGTTTGTAATGAAAATTTCCTTTGCTTAGCCTTTTGAAAACATCTTTCGCTATCCCAATGCAACTTCGGATTTCGTTGTGGCTCTTTCCGCTCTCTGTTAAAAATGCTTTCCAGATATTCAAATTGTTGGACTTCATTTTGGTATCTGCCATTTGTAATTTTCATGTTAGGCTCTTCTTTTTCATGACTACCATACATATTGTCTTCCTGCAATTGATGTTTAATCCTTTCTCTTCGCTGCCCTTCACTGCATTCTGCAGTTTCTCCTTTCTGTGTCTGATATTAACACTGTGTCATCTGCATAACATTTATCTGCTGTGTCACTTTGGGACGTTAGCGATCATGGTTCTCCACAATTTCCTCTCCTATGTAACTATTAGTAAATTTTGTCTTTTTGTCATCACTCCTAACCCCTGGTCTGCTATCCAATCTAATTAGGAAGGTTATACATTGCTTTCTTCTCTCCCTCTGGCCTTCAATCTGTCCTATGAGTGTCAAATTTTCCAAGCCCTCTTTCCTCATTATTTACCCGGGAAATTTTAATTATCGCTTTCTGACGTTAAGTATGAGTGTTCTTTTTGTTTCCATTTTTTTGCGCTGTTTTCTTCATCTCCTCTGACCTTCACCTTCATTTTGTCTTCCTGCAATTGATGTTTAATCCTTTCTTCACGTTCCCCTTCACGACATTCTGCAGCAGTTCCTGTAGTTTCCTTTCTGTGTCTGTTATTAACACTGTATCATCTGCATATCTTAGGTTGTTAACATTGTGGCCACCATAAATAAATCCTGGTAGGACTACTATTTTTCTTACATCGCTATATTTTTTACTGTTATTTTCCCATTTTTTTCTTGTATTAATCTCATTGCTTTTTCACAAATATTTATTTTTAATTTTATTAACTGTTAAAATTACAAGATGTTTTTTTAGTTTAACTTCAACATTACTAAGTGGCAAGGTGAATACGATAATAATTTATTTAATTTTTCAGTTGTTCTGATATTCCTCTAAATTAACAAAACTTTGGCAACAATAAAAAACATTAAGATGTAAACAGTTTTCATATAACATCTTACATACTGAGATTTCATATCAGTCATTTTATCACATATGCTTATGCCACTTTCTGAAAAAAAAGAGGTAGGGACAGAAAGATTTTCATGAGATTTTTCAAGATGATGTCTTTCATCCTTTCCCTCCTTCTTTATATATATATATATATATATATATATATATATATATATATATATATATATAGAGAGAGAGAGAGAGAGAGAGAGAGAGAGAGATAGATAGATAGATATGGGAGTGGTTATAAACGTGTATTATATAAGTGTAGAAACATATGTACATAGATAAACAAGTTATGTAAGAAACGAAAAATATTTGATTGAATCAATAAAGTTTCAAGAAAAAAGAACGTTTTCCTACAAAATTAAAAACCACATATAATATGTTATAATAAAAATAAAAATATAAGATTTGTACTTATTTACAGTTATTTTCCCATTTTTCTTTGTATTAATCTCATTGCTATTTCACAAATATTTATTTTATTCACAATCGGATCAGTAATCTTTTTTTCTTTTTCTTTTTTTTTAACGAAATTTTGTTTCTTTTGCCTTGAGAAGTCATCAGTTGCTAATCTCAACACGTCCTCGGATTTCACTGCCATATTTTTCCATCCTCTGTTAAAACACTTAGCGGATATTCAAATTGTTGTACTTGTCTTATTCTGATATCTCACGTTTGTAAATTGCATGTTGGGCTGTTCCTTCTGTTCCTACATTCTGTCTTCTTGCAATTGATGTTTAATCCCTTCTTCTCGATTTCCGTCACTATCTTCTATAGGGCTTCCTGTAGTTTCCCATCTGTGTCTACTATCAACACTTTGTCATCTGCATATCTTGTTAAAACTATGGCCGCCAACGAGTCTCAGGATCGTCTGACTGTAAAGGTTGAATAAGTCCGGTGAGAAGACCCATCCTTGTCTTACACCCCTTTCTATTTTTGTATATTTACTGAATTCATTTTCTGTACGCATGCAGGAGGTTTTCTCCTAATGTAAGTTCTCGGTTATTTTAATATTCCTTAATTTAAGTTCTCGGTTATTCTAATATTATTCAAATTAAGTTCTGGTTTATTCTAATATTCTTCAATTTAAGAACTCAGTTATTCTACTATTCTTTAATTTAAGTTCTCAGTTATTCTAATATTCTTCAATTTAAGAACTCAGTTATTCTACTATTCTTTAATTTAAGTTCTCAGTTATTCTAATATTCTTCAATTTAAGAACTCAGTTATTCTACTATTCTTTAATTTAAGTTCTCAGTTATTCTAATATTCTTCAATTTAAGAACTCAGTTATTCTACTATTCTTTAATTTAAGTTCTCAGTTATTCTAATATTCTTCAATTTAAGAACTCAGTTATTCTAATATTCTTTAATTTAACTTCTCGGTTATTCTAATATTCTTTAATTATATTCTTGGTTATTCTAATATTCTTTAATTAAATTCTTGGTATTCTATTCTTTAATTTAAGTTCTCTGTTATTCTAATATTCTTTAATTAAGTTCTCGGTTATTTAATATTCTTTAATTAAATTCTTGGTTATTCTAATATTCTTTAATTTAAGTTCTGTATTATTCTAACATTCTTTCCAAATACGTAACGGTTACCTCGCATTTCGAACAGTTATTTTTGACGTGTTAATATTCCTTATTGATTTTTTCAATCATTTTTTCTACACGGAACTGACCTGTTCTCGATCATTGGTCATATCTATCCAAGAAACTGTAATTGCACTCTCAAGTTCCTGGGGAACCATTTTTCTAAGCAGCACTTCCCCAATGTAAAATGACTAATTGAATGTAAATGAACACAAAGCCGAAGGAATGATACAAATTTTAGCCTCTTTCCTACGTGAGATACACTGTGCTGTAGTGCTTAAAATCACATGATAAAAAAGGCTCTGTGGTATTTTCAACCAATGGGAAGATGAATAAATATCTTGATCATTTGTGGTCAATGATTTACAATTTTACCGCCAAAGTGGAAGCCATTTTGTTAAGAGAAAATTTTGCTTTTTTTTTAATTCTTTCTTTTTAAAATATTTTCTCGTTCATCCTTTTTCTTTAACCGTATTTTCTTTTTCCCTTTATTAACGATAATTTATTTTTTATTTTTCAACTCAGCTTTTTTTCTTTTTGAAAACTCAGTTTTCTTTTTCTTTTCTTTTATTAAATCTGTATTTTTTCTCAATTCTATTCCATTTTTTCTATATTTTCTTTTTCGTTTTTTTTTAATCATTTTTCATTTCTTGTAACATTATTATCTTTTTTTTTCTTTAAATCTGTTCTCTTTTTCTTAATAATATTTTCTTTCATTTTCTACATTTTATTTTTCGTTTTTCTTCAATAATTTTTTTCTTAACTCTATTTTCGTATTATTTCTTTTTCCCCTAAATTCATTTTCTTTTTTTCTTTGTTTCCCTTTCCTTTATTTTCTTGTAATTTCTTTATCCTGACTCAGTTTTTCTTTCTTTTTTCTTAAAACTATTTTCCTTTTTTTCTTAATTCAATTTTTTTCTTTCTATTCTTTACGCTATTCTTTCTCTTCGCTCTATTTCCTTTCTTTCTTTCTTTCTTTTCACTCTATTTTCTTTTTCTTCCTTTCTCTTCACTCAATTTTCTTTTTCTTTTTTCTTTTTACTTTTTTCTTTCTTTCTTTCTTTCTTTCTTTCTTTCTTATCACTCTATTTTTTTCTATCTTTCTCTTCACGCAATTTTCTTTTCTTTCTTTTCTTTCTTTTCCCCCACTCTACTTTCTTTCTTTCTTTCTTTCTTTCTTTCTTACTTTCTTTCTCCTCACTCTATTTCCTTTGTCTTTCTTTTTTCCTCACCCTATCAGCTGCGGCCCTTTTTCTTCTTCTTCAATTTTGACTTTGACTTGAATTTGGATAAATAAATTCAATTTTTCTGAATTCTTTACTTTATCTTATTTCACTTTCCCGCCTGTTCCCTCCTCCACCATGCCAGTCTCGCCCCCACATCTGATGACCACTCAAAAACAACCAAGAAAGTGAGCAAATAAGGATTAGATTCAACAGAACGATCCCAGCCCGATTTCGTTAACTCACAACCGGAAGTCAGTCAATTCGTATAGGAGATGAGACGCAACTATAATTAAAAAAACATTCTCAAAGCTTGTGATTCTAGCAAAGTCGATACGCCTAAGATTTGTAAATATTTCTTACCTTCTCAAATAACCCAAGAGATTCCGAAATATTTTGCTGTAAGAAATATCAGTCCAACCACGAAGATATTTAACACTTTCCGATATTGCTAAGCAGAGTTTACCATTTTTAACAGAACCGTCGTTACCAGAATGGCCTGGAACAGATAAAAAGAGCTTGGATAGCTCTCGTTACAGCATAGTTCTAAGTGCTATCCTCAACGAGTGCCCCATATCTCTGATTTTTTTCTTCAGACTTATAAAATCTCTCATACATAAAATTATTATTAACGGTATGAAGTTTTTTCGAATGTGCATTTTCTTCTCGAGAGGATATGAGAAACTTTATGCCTTTTCTCTTTCAGGCGGGGCACTTATATATAACTTCCTGTCAACCGGTTGTCCCACGTGTGCACATCCTAAACGCAGTTGGGTCAACTACATTCTTACATGTTGAGGGAAGCCACTGATAGCACAAATCTGTACACAGTGACTATGAAAATACTGCCAACTCTGTAATGCACCTGACTCCTCTGATGCTCGAAATGAAACACCAAAGTCTACAATTGAATATTGCTGAAACATTTAGTCTAATGTTTATGCTATGTATTTAGAGATCCTAGATTAAATCCAAAGAAGAATATGCAATGTTATTGGTCCTGAACTGGCATCTTCGCTCTAGTCACTTTTCCCATGGCTATAAATGATAATTGTTCTGATGAACTTTCCTCTATGGTACGTAGACTTTATGAATTTAAGCACAGTACTAGATTGGCGGTGAGGTCTCATCATTTTACTGTTGAAATGGCTAGATGGAATCGTAAGTTCTATGCTAACGGTTTCTTCGATCGCACTTCTTGCTTGTGGAAATCTCTTCCGGTTTCTTGCTTTCCAGTCAACTTTGATCTTCAAAAATTTAAATGCAATGTCAATCGTTATTTTCTGTCTTCTTAATTCTTGTTCTTTTATTGTCCTCTCTCATTAATACTTGTTTTTCTCATATTCTCTAACACTCAGTAACCTCTTGCATCCTAGTGGCTTTATTGCCTTTGATCTTCAAAAATTTAAATGCAATGTCAATTGTTATTTTCTGTCTTCTTAATTCCTGTTCTTGTATTGTTCTCTCTCCTTATTAATTTTTTTTTTAAATATATACACTCATACTCATTAACCCTTTGCATTTTAGTGCAAACTAAACTATAATTAATCAATAACAGCAACATTTGAAGCTTTTCCAAACAGAATTTGCAGTGAGGATTGGCGTGATGGTTATCAAAACTGAAAATTAATGCGACAAGTCGAGTTCAAATTTTGTTCCAGGCTGTAGCATTCAATTCGCAATAATTCTTTATCTATTTCCTTCCAGCTATGGGTTAAATTGCAATGCAGAGTGGGATCTCTAGCCTTGGTAGGGCAATCAACATGGTAAAGGAACAACCCCAAACCGTGGAGAAGGTAACAAGAAAACACTTCTAATGAACAGTTTACAGATATTAAAGAAAAGGAAGCTATGGCGAGCCATCATCGCCTACGTTCTGAAAACATATGGTTCGTATTTCTTCTTCTTCTTCTTCTTGAGGCATTTTTGAATATTTCCAAGAAGTGGGCGGAGTTTCGGACATATGATGGTGACTTTCCTATTAATGGATCTGTTATATCGACAAGAAAGCGTCACAAACAGTAGCACACAGAGTATTGGCAGCTTTTTTTCACAGTAAGATTCAACATTTACAAGGCCCGGAGGCCACTCGAGGTAGAGAGTTACGTTAGGAGGCCATTTGTTTGTATAGGCGTGGGAGATAACGGTTAACCCGAGCATCTTGAACAGATAAAGTTTGTAATAATCGGGGAAGCATCCTCTTGGGAGTCGGCTCCAGAGGGCATTTGTTCACAGGAAGAAGTTGTTCGAGTGGAACTTAATTCTTACCGATGGATTAAGCAGGCAATGTGGGTAGTTTGCTCTTATGTAAGTGACAAGGCTTGATGGTTTGACTTGGCGGGACCAGGGAATGTAGTTCGTCCGAGCACATTCCGTGGAAATAGCGAAAGATCAACGAGAGTCTTGCCGCATCCCGTCTGTGGGAGGGAGATTGGAGGCTGCACCTTTTTTACTTCAAACTAATGCATTTGGGAAAAGGATGAATTCTCTTCACTCGAGTCCGATCTCTTGACAAAATATCTTGAAACACGTCTACTGAGGTGGTTGGCAGAGAGTGCACGAGTAGCCCTTGGACAACAATTCAGTCAATTTCCACTAGCAATGGAGTAATAGTAAAAAAAAAGCTATTGCCACTATAAGAAACCTTAATAGGGGTTCAATCAAAAGTCCATAAAAAAGGGTTTCGAATGATAGCTATTATTAATGTGAATTAACGATGTGAAATGATGGACACTGATCGTTTAAGCATTTCATACAACATCACAAACGAATCTAGCAACGAGATACAATGATCCTACATACCCTTCCAAGGCCAATGTACTCTGATGCTGACGACATAAATATTCATAGCTGTGATAGGAATGATCTTGAACAAAAATCCACATCCTCTACCAGATATTCCAAGAAAAAGGGCTCAAAATAAACCCTTCCAGCAGAGATTGTGATCTGGGATTAAAACAAAAGCAGTGATGGCACCGACCCTGAAACCATCAAATAATTCAGGATCAATACCAAACAACAAATATATTGGTGTATGGATCTGTTATAACAAATTTAGTATAAGCGATAAAGAGATTGAACATAGGCTGCACTAGAGGCAGAGATTCGCTCAACACCGCAAATTTCTTCAAAATACATGAATTTAAATATGCTATTAGATTGGCTTGTAGGTCCCACCTTTTTACTGTTGAAATAGCTAAATGCAACTGCCACTTCTACCGTAAGAGTTTCTTTTCTCGCACTTCCCACTTGTGGAACTCCCTTTCGCTTCAGGCTGTACATATTGAGATCCTTAATAAAATCCAAGTCAGGTTTGTGTCAGGTTGTAACACAAGGTCGGTTTTTAACGTGGGGCGAGGGAGGGGTATGACCCGAGCGTTTCCACTCGGACTGGTGGTCTTGGCTGGTCTTAGCTGGTCCTAGCTTGTCCAAGCTGGGCGAAGCTGGTCAAAGCTGGTCATAGCTAGACGTAGCCGCGATACTACCAGTGCAGGGACGAATCCCTGTGCCAGGCATGTATCAGTGATCGAATCTCAGCCAAAAGGCGATCATTAAGCGAGCATCCGGGAACAGATACTACACTTTGATCCCAGATCGACGGCGAGAGAACGAAAAAAAGGTACAACTCCAGTACCATTTGCCCGGCCAGTGAATGTCGAATGCTTTCTTACAAGGAAACGGCTAATATTACTCTTACCATTACATAAGCGCTTTATACTAAGTAGCCTTAAAACATTTAGTTAATTATAGCATATAACGGATATTCGAGAGACGATGCTCAGCGCATTCACTGTTACCTTGGATATTTGAACCTGTACATAATCGCATCTATGTGGTTTTTTTTATCTTTTAGTTAGTATTAGAAATAGCAATATATGACTATTTATGCTTTATTTTGGCAAATAAAATTCAATTTATTAGCACATTCACAACGACCTTGGCTATCTGAAACCTTACACAAGATCAGCTATGTTTTCTAGTAGAAATTCCGGGTTACGGTCATATCATGTTGAAACACCGCTTCCCTTCCGATCACCGAAGATATGCAACATCCAGCCCGGTCAATACCTAGATGGGTGACCGTCTGGGAATACCAGATACTGTAATCTTGGATGGGCTGGTGGTGTTGTAATGAATAACTGCTCGGAATCTGAAGTCGGAGAGCCGAGTTCCAATTACAGTCGGGTTCGTTCTATTTACTTACACGCAAATACAATTTTGAAAGGTATGAATTTACCACTTCTCTTCCAGCTATGGATTAAAGAGTTGTATCTTTTTATCTCCAAAATTTCGTACAATCCAATGAAATATTATCTGGCTTTAAATAACATACAAAATAGTTGATAAGTCGAAAAGAGCAAATCAGTCTAGTCTTGCGACATAAGACAAATTAGGTTTGATTTTAGAAAATAAAATAAAATTTCTTAACACAATCACTGCTTCCTTAAATATTTGAATCCTTATATAATTTACATTTACATTTTTTTTACATTTAGCATTAGAAATTATTATATAAGTTTCTTTTTATTATAAGTTGTTTTGGTTTGGTTTGGTTGAATTTCTTTAGAGGCATATCAACACCTCTATGGGTTGTTTTATGTCAAAATCTGAATATTTTGAACACAATTTTATGGCTTCAACTAAATATATTTTGAACGCAATTGTATACATTCAACTACAGATAAAATATATTGATAGTCATTTTGCCATAAAAGGTATTGTTGGTGATTTTGCTATAAAAGGTATTGTTGATAATTCTATTATAAATAGGTATTGTTGGTAATTTTAATACAAATAGGTATTATTGGTAATTTTTTATATAATATAATTATATATGTGTGTGCCCACTCTCTCTCTCTCTCTCTGTCTCTCTCTCTCTCTCCATATATATATATATATATATATATATATATATATATATATATATATATATATTAGAGTGGAATTGGAGACTGGGGTCGGAACCGAGCAACGACAGTTCTTTTCTTGATTGAACGCAAACTTTACTCGATCTGCGATGCATGGTAGCTCAACTATTTATATATACTGGCCAATAGTGCATTATGTGTAGCAAGGTTAGATATCTCCGCTTTATTATGTTATCCTAACGGTTATGTGTCTAGTGGGAGTGGTTATATTTTAAATTATTCTCTACGCTATAAAGTAGAAAATTATTATGCTCCTAAATGTCGTTATTTTCTATGTATTTCATCGGCTAGTTAACTTTTGTCTCATTATCTCTCATTCATTTACTCAGCTTATTTTCTGTTTATGCATTCATTATTTGCTGTTGATTATTATTATTGTTATTACATTTTCTTAATTGTGGCTATGCGTAGATTCGTATAGTTTGTTAATGTGTTTATTTCCTTAAGTTTTAATTTATTATTTTATTTATTAAATAATCTATTTCTCAATTTATAACTGAATTTTATTACAGAATTTATATCACAGATATTATCTGTCATGTTATCATTACTTTACATTATTCTTATATATAAAATGTTATATATTATATTCTTTCACAGACACACGCATTTTTATATATATACATACATACATATATATATATATATGTAAGCAAATATGTGGATGTAGATCCGACGGTATGATGAAAATGTGGAAAAGACAAAGCAAAATCCGAATATGAGAGTTTACTGTTTTTTATTTTGTTTTTGTTTTTTGTTTTTCTGTCAACGTCAGACGTTTCGGTCTAATAGACCATCTTCAGGACTTCTAGCTTATGTAACAGCGTTTACCCCTAGCGAAGGATCGTTAATTAATTTGAAACTTTTAAAACCATTTATTCTACATTCAACATCATCACTTGATAAGACACCGGAGGTGTTGAAACAAAATGGCTATTTTTGTAGTGATTTTATATCCTATTTATGTTATAATATTTAAATAAATAATTATATATATATATATATATATATATATATATATATATATATATATATATGTCTAGTCACAATGAAGCGTTGCGTTACAGTGAAACAGTCTGTTTATAGATAACAATATATATGCTCTCGGGAAATCCGGTTGGGCACTCGAGAGAATGTGTTTTTCTTTAAAACAGTTGTTCCTACTGCTATTAATGCATTACTCTTCAAGTACGAATTGTGTTCTCCGATCTACTGGCGTATTTCGTATAGGAAAACGTTAAAATTTACCATCTTCTCTACCGTGCGACGATAGCCTGGATGTAGGATCTCTGACTGATGTCTAATCGGTCTACTTTATTTATTTCGTTCATCGTCACAAACCCCAAAACAAAAACAGCTGAGATACACACACACACACACACACACACACACACACACACACACACATATATATATATATATATATATATATATATATATATATATATATATATATATATATATATATACACCTAAGTTGAAAGTGCAACTTAGTTTCGTAGTTCTACCAACTCATCAGCACGAATTATTATTTTTGATTTAAAAAACAAACATTCCGTAAATACTTATTCGCTTACCTGTTTATGCATGCTAACGCACGTACAAACGGTTGCTAATATATAGCGTGGAACTCCTTTCCGTTTTCTTGCTTCCCAGATAACTACAAACTTCAAAAATTTAAATGCAACATCAATCGCCATCTTCTTAAATCCCGTTCATCTTTTGTCCTTTCCTCAATCCTCCCTCTACTCAATCTTTTCTCTCACTTTCGCTCTCTGTAACCCTCTGTGCACTAGTGGCATTAGCACCTTGCTTGAGGTGAAATGATAAAAAAAATAGCCATTCTTAATCCAAAACCGGGCATTTCGCATAATTCTAGACTGCAGACTCTACATCCAATGTGACCAGATAACACTAGTCACTTAAACGAATAAAAATACACAATTTTTATTGGAGTATCTGGATACTGAAGTACATTTACTTTATACCACAGTTTTACGTAATATATTTAACACTAGAATGACTTATATAAAGTTAGAGTTTGTTGCTCTCAGTAATAGAAAGAGTAGAAGATTCAAATTATAAATTGGAGATGCCAACATCAAAGCAGGTGTAGAAGTTTAAATACCTGGGAAATGTTTTTGCCCAAGTAATTCCAGTTGTCTTTTCCTGATTCTGAGTATGTATTCATTCTCTTATCATTTCTTTAATGCTTCCTTGATGCTTACACGTGAGTGTTATGTTCTCCTAGCCCACTTACCTCAATATATGTCCAAGGAATTTCAGCTAACATTTCCTCATTCTGAGCATGTGTTCTTTGTGTTGCCATTTTTGTTAAGACTTCCTCGTTGCTTACGCAGCATCCTTCCTTCCTTTTTGCTGTCTCCCGTTTTGCATTCATCCGTGAGGAGGTTGCCCAGCATTCCCTGTTATATAATACGACGGATACCACATAGCAATCCAGCACTTTTTCTTTGTTAGTAACGATTTTCTTTTTAAAAGCTACTCTTTAAAAAAAAACAAAAAAAAAACAAGTTAATACTTTCCTTAAAGAATAAGTGATTTTCAGAGTAGATAAATTTCTCGGCGGGAGGGGGGAAGATTTTAACATGAAAAAAATTGTTTTCGTAATTGACTTTTCATCTCTTTCTTTTGCGACACTTCCTCGTCTCATTCTCTTCTTTCTCTTTCTCTATCTCGTACTCTCTCCTTTTCTTTTTAACTCTTTATTTCTCTCTCTCTTTCAGTCACTCTCCAGCATACTCCCTTTTTATTTATCCTTCTCAGCCCCTCTCTCTCTCTCTCTCTCTCAATTTCTTTCATTCTCTTTCTCAATCACATACGCACACACATCTTTCTCAATAATCTCTCTGAAACTCTCTTTCACTCACTCTCTATTTCCACTCCCTCTCAATTTATCTGTCTATTACTCTCTTCCATCTACAATCTCTCTCTCTCTCTCTTTCTCTCTCTCTCTCTCTCTTTCTCTCTCTTCTCTAATTCTCTTTCGGTATATATCTGACCTTCCGTTCCATAATATCTCACTTTTTATGCTCTCTTTCCCTCTCTCCCCCCTTTTCCATTTCTTTTGATTCGCTCTTTTTTTCATATTAGATTATAGGAAGTGTGTCGAGTCGAAGATTTTTCAGCATCTCTTCATCAGAGCAAAAGTAGATAGATAGATAGATAGATAGATAGATAGATTAAGATTTATTTAAGCAGAGAGGTACATATGAATATGTTGAGAAAAGTAGAGAGAGAGAGAGAGACAGAGGGAGAGAGAGAGAGAAATTAACTCACTTTGAAAAATGGACTGATAGATAGATAGATAGATAGATAGATAGATAGATAGATAGATAGATAGATAGATATGAACAGACTACAATAGATAAATTTGAGCAGATAGGTAGATATGAGTATGATAAGTACAGAGAAAGGGAGCGAGAGATGAACTCACTTTGACAAACAGACTGAGATAGATAGATAGATAGATAGATAGATAGATAGAGACGAACAGACTGAGATAGATAGATAGATAGATAGATAGAGACGAACAGACTGAGATAGATAGATAGATAGATAGAGACGAACAGACTGAGATAGATAGATAGATAGATAGATAGATAGAGACGAACAGACTGAGATAGATAGATAAATAGATAGATAGATAGAGACGAACAAACTGAAATAGATAGATAGATAGATAGAGACGAACAGACTGAGATAGATAGATAGATAGATAGATAGAGACGAACATACTGAGATAGATACATAGATAGAGACGAACAGACTGAGATAGATAGATAGATAGATAGATAGATAGATAGATAGAGACGAACAGACTGAAATAGATAGATAGATAGATAGAGACGAACAGACTGAGATAGATAGATAGATAGATAGAGACGAACAGACTGAGATAGATAGATAGATAGATAGATAGATAGATAGATAGATAGATATGAACAGACTGAGATAGATAGATAGATAGATA
>OZ038502.1:90101234-90171234 GCA_964036315.1 Acanthosepion esculentum | reverse complement strand
ATATATAATTTATATCCTATATATATATATATATATATGATTTATATCCTATATATATATATATATATATATATATATATATATATATATATATATATATATATATATATATATATATATATATGATTAATACAAATATAAAATTTGCTATTTAACAGATTCATTTTACCTTTAGCATCCATCGCGTCTCAAGAGTTTCGTAGATGGACCCACCAGAAATCACTGTTGACTCGTCAGACGGTGTATAATCAACACACACACACACACACACACACACACACACACACACACACACATATATATATATATATATATATATATATACAGGAGTTGGACAAAATAATTGAAACACTTGTTAAATTCAAAGAAACTTTATTTAATATGGAGTTGGTCCTCCTTTAGCCTCACATACAGCTTTAATATGTCTAGAAATGGAATCATACAGCTTCCTGATTTCATCCAGAGTAATTTTGAGCCATTCTTCCATTAAAACCTGCTCCAGCTCTTTAAGACACAACGGTGGAGGATAGCGGCTCCTAACTTGTCGCTCCAAAATGCACCACAAATTTTCAATAATATTGATATCTGGAGATTGGGGATACCACTCCATGTGTTCTAGCTCACTTTCACGCTCTTCATATCAATTCTTAACCACTCGAGTGGTATGTATTGGAGCATTATCGTCTTGGAAGATGTAGTCACCATCAGGGAATAAAGTCTGGGCCATTGGATGAACATGACCTCCCAAAATGTTCAGGTTATTTTTGCTATTTATTCTACCATGCAGGGCAACTATTGGACCGAGACATTTCCATATAGCTGCCCAAGCTATCACTGATCCACTACCATGCTTCACTGTTGAAAGAAGGCAGTCAGAGATGTAAGTTTCTTTGGGCTGCCTCCACACATAAACTCGCTCTGAATTTGGGAAAAGAGAAAACTCGTCTGAGAATATGACTTACTTCCATTGGTTTGCAGACCAGATATTGTGATCTCTGCACCACTTCAACCTCTTCTGAATGTTGCGAGTGGAGAGAAGAGGTTTCCTTACGGCGGCTCTTCCATGATATGCAGCCTTATGGAGGTCATAGCGAACAGTTTTAGTAGAAACTGGACTATTCAGATGATTATTCAACTCAGCAGTCACTTTGGCCGCAGTAGTCCGATGATTTTTTTGCCACATCGCGTTTCAATACACGTCGGTTTCTGTCAGTACGTTTGCAAGTCCGGCCCGAATTGCTACGGTTGCTAGAGGTTTTGCCCTGTTTCTCGGATTTCGTCATAGTTCTTGATATGGTAGCTCTTGAAAAACCAAACATATCAGCAGCCTTAGTGATCGAGCCTCCTCTGCCATGCGAGCTCCAAACAATTTGCCCTTTTTCGAACTTGGCGAGATCACGCATTTTGCTTAAATTTTACTAAATTCTAAAAATAAATAAGCCAAAGACAGTAAATTAGATAAATAAACGTATTTACAATAGATATAACCTGCAATTACGAAGTTTTAGTTAAAGTTCTTAATATAGTAGGTCTTTGAAATATATGAGTGTAATTTTCACCTGTTCCAATTATTTTTTCCAACCCCTGTATATATATATATATATATATATATATATATATATATATATATATATATAGATAGATAGATAGATAGATATATAGATAGAGAGATATATATATAGAGAGAGAGATAGATATTCAGGCATGCTTGGTTGAAACGAAAAATCATAATGAACTTTGGTAAATTTACCGATTATATAATGCAACTAATTCGTAAATTTGAAAACGTTAAAAACAATTTGGATAAACAGAACTTATTGATATGATTCAACCAAACATGTTTAAAACAAGAATTGCTGCCTAAATCATCGTCATCATCATCATCATCATCATCATCATCATCATCATCATAATAATAATAATAATCATCATTCGCCTGACTTTTATAATCGTAGGGCGGATCCGAATGCAGAAGCCACACTAACTCTTTGCTACAACACTCTATCAACGGCAGCAATTCTGGTATAGTGATACCTGTCCATTGTTTGACATTGTCCAACCAGTGCTTTCAACGGTGCCTATGCCTGATGGTCTTTCACAGGCCATCGTGCCTTGTAATGCGTCCAAACCACGCCATTTTTCTCCGTTTAACAGTGACGAGAAGAGGTTTCTGGTATCCCACAAAACTTTCAACCCTTTTCCAACTCATTGGCTTTTTTTCCCAACAGAAAATGCCAAGGTGTTTTCTCATGCATTTGATCTGAAACGCTTGGATCCTTCTCTCTGTATCTAACAACAGTGTCCACGTTTCACATTCGTATCGGAGAATGGGGTCTACCAGCGATTTATTTGAAAGCTGATTTTGCTCTTCCATATCCTGGTCAATTTGGCCATCGCTGTCACGGCTGCGGCAATCCGAGCGCCGATATCTGAGTTACAGGTACCATCTTTAGACAAGATTGCTCCTAAGTATATAAAACTGGACACTTCATTTTTTTTAAATACTTAGGAGCAATTTTATATATATATATATAGAGGATGCGATGGGTAAATTGTCGCCAGTTGTATTTTTGATTTCGCGCATGCGCGTTGTTTGTTTTTGATTTTGTCGATTTCACAGTATAAAAGGGTCAGTTGGGCACCGTCTGTGAGAAAAAGAGCCCCATGATGCAATTCACTCCGCCATAAGTTTGGAAACGACATGCTGTACTGCTTGGCATTCGCACCGGAAGCTTTCATATGAACATTTCAGAGTGTTTCGGTGTCAATCAGTGCAGAGGATTTGGAAAGAGTTCGATGAGTCTAATAGTGATTACAAAGATAAAGTAGCTCTGAAAATTCACTCTTATCGTTCTGATAAGAAGAGAACTCCCGAATTTTTTGGTGAGGGCCCAGGGGCTATCATCAAGTAACTTGATGAGATAGTGCTGCCCTGGGTCAAGTGAGTGACTTCTGGAAACCCTATGTTTAGCAAGAGGACTCTACACGATGCCACACAGGGAAGCGAACCCAGTCATTTGCTGTCAGACAATTTCTCCGACCATATCAACTCTTAACATCTGGCCACTTAACTCCCCAGACTGCAACTACCTTGATTATGTGTGGGTCACAGTTGAGCAAGAGACCAACAAAACTACATGTAACACCAAAAATGAACTGAAGGCAAGTATTATGGCAGCATTCACCAACTTAAACAAGGAATCCGTCCAGAAGAGTTGCAGGAGATTCCGAAGTCGTTTGGAGGCTGAGGTTGAAGCCAATGACGAAACTATTAAATAAATTTACTATTTAGTATTTCAAGATATTTTTATGTAGTTTGGTAAATATATCTGTCAAAATGAGATATCAGTGTTATTTTAATTTTTGCGTAATTTAGAGGACAGTTTAACCATCATAGCCTGTAAACATACATACATACATATATATATATATATATATATATATATATATATATATATATATATATATATATATTGGGATCTAATACAGAGCAAATGTAGATCGCAATTCGACAGAATGATAGGATAAAAAATAGGAAACGTTTATAAATCTAACATGTTTTACTTTTTAATAAAACGTCACCTCTCCTTGAGTTAATAACGCTATAACTTATACTAACGCTGCTTAACAAGTCAAATGCAAGTGAGGTCTGCTTAACCAATGAAACCCAAACAACATAAAAATATAAATATTAGAATTTCTTTCTTTCTCCATATCGCATTCTCTGATGAAGCTTTAATAAAAGTGAAGCATGTTAGATTTATAAACGTTTTCTATTTGTTCTTTACCATATATATATATATATATATATATATATATATATATATATATATATATATATTTACTGACATACAATACCATTTCATTTTTACATACAATATTTTATCTAGCTAGAAAGCAAATTAAAAGTTAATTTATACCTGCAGTTAACAGTGAGCTCTTTCTTTTGATTTAAAAGATTTATCTATCCTTAAATCTAATCTAACTTTTTATTTTACTTGTATCACCATCACTTGCCAAGACATCATAAGTGTTGAAACAAAATGGCTATTTTTGTAGTGATATTATAACATACTTATTTTATAATTTTTAAATAAATATTATTTGCTCTACTCTGTATTGAGTAGTTTTGAGTGTAATAGTGTTTTTGGTTACTGGAAGTTTATTCCATCTATACCAACCTTGTATTCGCATATATATATATATATATATATATATATATATATATATATATATATATATATATATATATATATATTAATTGATTTAAAATATGGTTTTTATCGCTACACAGTGATAACCATGTTTCGAAAATGGAAGCCAAAGCCTTTGAATTCAATTTTTTTTTTACCAAATCAAAGACATTAATTCCATTATTTGGTAAAAAAATTGAATTCAAAGGCTTTGGCTTCCATTTTCGAAACATGGTTATCACTGTGTAGCGATAAAACCATATTTTAAATCAATTAATATAAAATATTAATGCTCTGTAAATTTACATTGAGCACTATTGTGTAAAAATAAAAATATCTATAAAAACACCGGATTTTATATCTTACTGTTCTTTCTTTTTATTTATATATATATATATATATATATATATATGTGTGTGTGTGTGTGTGTGTGTGTGTGTGTGTGTGTGTGTGTGTGTGTGTGTCCAACAATCTTCCCAATACCATCCTACAAACACCTTAGGCAATAGAAGAACAGACAAAGGGAAGATGGGCAAACAACACTGAGTAGATTGGATGAAACTCAGACACAGAGACTCAGACACAGAGACTCAGACACAGAGACTCAGACACGGAGACTCAGACACGGAGACTCAGACACTGGCAGGTAACTGAGACATATAAAAGGAGCTGGTCAGGTGTTCAGTGTCCCTAGGACCACACCCGCCATAGAACTGATGAAGAGGATGATGGTTTATATATTTTATCTGCATGTATATCATTTTATGCTCTAATACTTACCGTATTTGTATTGTCGACTCAAGGTGGCAGTATCTTTTTTAGGAAGACAGTTAACGATTTCATGATATTTCCGAAGCTAGGAAGTACCCCCCCCCACAAAAAAATCCCCGACTCGGTGAAAGAGAAGTATACAATAATAATATTTAGAATAATATATTTAAAGACATACACGTGATAACCTCTTAGTAGTAATGACGTTATGAAATAAGCCATCATTTTTTTTCTGGCCGGAGTAGTGTTAATATAAAATTGTACTGGACATAAAATGGAATATAAATTTTCTCTCACTAGTAAGTAATAAACCTATCTCACAAAAACGACTAATGTAAATAGTCATATCTGTCTATATTTCTGAGATGAGGTATTATGTACATTATTGTTGAAACTTGACTAATGCATGGAATAATAATACAACACAAAATGTACTTAGAACAAAATGTATTGAAACAAGAAAGTGTACACAATATTTACATATAGTCTTTTGTATATTCCTGGGAAGACCGTATCTGGAGAATGTGTTGACTAAGTCGCAGTTGGGCATAGTCTCTAGTTGAATCTCTTGATTCGCCTCCCATGTCTTCCCGGTACCAATCATATTTATATCGTCGGTACTCCACTATGCAAATTAGGTGGATCCTACCACAACAATTATTTACATAATTCCTACTATTGTCCTCATCTTTTTGCCATATTTACCACGTTTCGGTCGTTGTACACTCCGGCCTTCTTCATTTGGTTGGACCGTGGAACTGAACCCTTTATTTCGCTCACTGGGGTAGACTGTTCTATTTCCACGTGCCATGTCTAATGGATGTCAGTTATCAGTTATCTCCTGTTAATTCCCCTCTCCAAGTTCTTCAGAACTGTCTTAACCGGGTATTGAACTCAAAACTCTTTGGGTCCTGTCACTGGATCTAACCAACGCTTTAATCCACTGTGCCATCTGTCCTTGAGGACATCTGTGTATGAATTTCTGGGTATTATAAACCATTTTTACCAATGCTCATATTGCAATTTTTTCTGTTATCATATCAGTTTTTACCAGAGCTCATATTGCATATAGACTGCTTACAACAGCGAGCAAAAGTCATAAGTGGCGACCCAGAGACATTAGATAAAGAATTGGTCAGTATAAGTAGTACCCTACAACGTAACAAATACCCTGGTTACATGGCAGCAGCCCCAAAAAACTGAAGAAGGAACCACCCGAAAAAGGCCGAAGCGTACAACGGCCGAAACGTTGTGATAAATATGGCAAGAAAGATGAGGACAATAGTCCGAATAATGTAAGTAGTATAAATATAATAACTGGAACAATATATTTAACGACTCGTGTGATGAAGTCCTAATAATAGTAAGACTTAGTAGACATAACAGTTTTCCGTTATTATTAAGTAATAAATTGATCACATTTGAATTGCTACATATTAATATAATAATTGAAATATTATATTTAAATTAAGGCATGTCATAATCACCAAATAAGAGTAAAACAAAATATGTCATCATTTTTATGGCAATAGTATTATAAGGTTCTATAGATATAAAATGAGGAATCTCTTTTCTGTTATTCTCACATGAATTACTATATATATATATATATATATATATATATATATATATATATATATATATATATATATATAATATTATAAATTAACTGATTTAAAATATGTTTTTTTTCACTACACAGTGATAACCATGTTTCAAAAATGGAAGCTAAAATCTTCGAATTTAATTTTGTTATTAAATTAAAGGCATTAGTTCCATTTCCTATCTTACTGTTCTTTCTTTTTATTTATATATACATACATCTATATATATATATATATATATATATATATATATATATATATATATATATATATATATATATATACACACACACATACACACACACACATATATATATATATATATATATATATATATATATATATATATACTAGCCGAATTATTTGCGCCTTGCTGCGCGTCATACATTTTTTCGTAAGAAAATGATGATTGATTTTAAATCAGTTATAATTTGTGGAGAAAATGATGCATTTCAGTATTACTCAATGATCTTGCTGATGTGACCTCCATCTTCTGGTTTTCTCCTTCTATATTTTGGATAGGAGTCATTGCCTTGTTCAAATCTAAACTTAATTTAATTCAAAAGGAGAAAAACTTCAGTGGGTGTGTGAGTGCGAAACAGATTGATTTGATCCCTTTCATATGTGGTTGATGCAATGATAAATTGAATGAATTTATGAGCAGATTTTAACATTAATATGACAGTTGAATTGTCGCAACAAATATGTATTTTAAGGCACTACCCACTGATTGGGGATTTCTTGCTCAACTTAACGTCCATATTGTCTCATTTTGATCCTGCCGATGCGACCTCCATCTTCTGGTTTTCTCCTCCTATATTTTGGATAGCAGTCATTCCTATGTTTAATTTTAAATTTAATTTAAATCAAATGGAAAAAATTTTCAGGAGGGGGCGGTTCTCCTCTTCCCCGGACACCACTTTGATTAAAATGAAATCCAAGTACCCTAGGGATCATTTCCTTGTTCATATTTACATTGAATTTAAATCAAAGAAAATAGTTTCAGTGGCGTGTTTGTCACCCTTCGGAACCCCCTTTAATCAAATGAAATATACTTATCCAAGTAACGTGGGTAATGTAGTTTCAGAATATATATGGTCATAGGGGTCTATCCCTAAAACCCTAAGAGGAGTTCGATAACAAACAAAAAAACAAACAGACAGACAGTGGCTACAACATTATACATATAGAAGTAGGATCATATATTTATTCTCCAGGTCCTGTAAGCGGGTGGTGTAATGGATAATAGCTCGGAATTGTTAATCGGAGAACCCAGTTCCAATTACCGTACTGTTCGTTATTTTCACTTACGCGCAATGGAAGAGGTATGAATCCGCCTCTTTGCCCCAACTATGGGTTAATTAGTAAGGCTTGTATCACCAAAATCATTATTATCTAAAAAAAATATCATACAATGTAAGATGTTTTCTGGCTTTAAATAACCTGCAAAAGGTTGATAAATCGTAAAAAACGAATCAGTCAATCATATGATAATCTCTTAATAATAATGGCTTCCAAAAATATGGCGTCATTTTTGAAACATGAAAAAACTTGTATTAAAATTTTACTGGACAAATGCCACCATACATGGTCCCATGCCTCTGCTATTTACCTTGAACTCCTTGATAATATCCAAAGAAAAATCTGCAATATTATTGGTCCTGATCTGGTGGTTCGGCTTTAGTCAGTTACACGCCAACCTAAGGTTACGTCTCTGTGCCTTTTTTATAAATACTTTCATGGTAATTGTTCAGAGAGGCTCTTCGCTTTGGTAATTGTTCAGAGAGGCTCTTCGCTCTGGTAATTGTTCAGAGAGGCTCTTCGCTTTGGTAATTGTTCAGAGAGGATCTTCGCTTTGGTAATTGTTCAGAGAGGCTCTTCGCTTTGGTAATTGTTCAGAGAGGCTCTTCGATTTGGTAATTGTTCAGAGAGGCTCTTCGCTTTGGTACCTAGACTGTATGAATTTAAGCGCATTACCAGACTAAGGAATAAAATGTCATTGCCAACACTGAAGTTTGAACACAGATCTCCTGTGATGGCTCACAGGTGATCCCATTTGAAATAAGTAGATCACGTGACCATAATGAAAACGCATAAGTAGGACGAAGCGTGACGTCTAATGGATCTATTATATCCTCTATTGCTACACGGATCGCTCTTCTACACTATCCTCTATCTCTGTACTATTCACTGTACTAATTCTCTGTTCTGATCACTATAAGGATTACTATTACGATTACTATTCGGTGGATACTTTTTCGAGCAAGTACTATTAGTGCGAGTTATATTCGAAGGCGTCTGACACAGTATTGTTCAACGGCGTTACTATAGTTGTATCTGCGATTACAAAGTCTCTACTACAACGAGCATTACAAAAAGTGATAACGAGTATTTGTTGACATTACAAAAGTGACAACGAGTGTTCGTTGACATCACAAAACAGATTGATGCCGAGATCTCATCAATTTGCAGTTGAACTGGCTAGATGTTGCCGTAAGTTCTATGCTAATAGTCACTTTTCTCGTACTTCTCACTTGTGGAACTCACTTCTGGCTCCATACTTTCCAGCTAATTTTAACCTGCAAGGTTTTAAATGCAATGTCAATCACTAGCAACTGTCCTCTTGATTACTCTTTTCTCTTTCCATTCATTATTAATGTTTCTGTTCTTATTTCCTCCACACCTTGTCACTCCTTGCGTTTTAGTGGCTTTATTGTCTTCCTTGGGGAGATACCGTTTAAGAAAAATTGAAAGCGAAGACTCGCTTAAAATGTAAAATAGTAAATTAATAAAACTTCACGGTTGCGCAGTTGTTGAATGAAAAGAGAAATAAAATTCAAACCATATTATATATATATATATATACTACATAAATGGTAAGATCGACAAGAAACCGCTTTCACAGAGAAATAGTGGTGGGGGAAAGGGGAAGGAGGAAGGACAAAGAGAGGGAGAAGGAAAAACTTTAAGAGGGTGAGGGCACAGAGAGAAGTTATAGAAGATAGGAAAAGGGTAAGAGATGTAGAAAGAGAAAGGAAAAGTGATTGAGACTGTGGAAAGGAGATAGAAAAGAGGGGGAGGTGAAGAGGAAGAGGGGAAGAGAAAAAGAGAAAGAACAAAGAGAGAGAGGAGGAGGAGAGTGGGCAGAAAAGATCAATCACAAAAGTGAATGCAGTAAACTAGACCAAAATGAGTACAAAAATTGACACGACTGGGTAGGAACGGTTATCGACTGGGAACTCGACAAATGAGATGGATTTAAGCATCACAGAACAATGGTCCAAGCAATGATTAGACCCTTTACTAGAAAAATAAAAAATAAATATAAATCTTTAGGACTTTCAAATTCAACCGGATCACCTGTTCCAGACACATCTCTCTCTCTCTCTCTCTCTATATATATATATATATATATATATATATATATATATATATATATATATATATATATATATATGCACATTTCATTAGAAACGACTGACAAGGTGCTTCTATTTAGTTTTTTATATAATTTCTCGTGCGATCTAATAAAGTTTAATAAAGTTTTATTTATTAGATCGCACGAGAAATTATATAAAAAACTAAATAAATGCACCTTGTCAGTCGTTTTTAATGAAATGTGCATGAAAGAAGGATTGCTGCCTAAATACACAAATATATATATATATATATACATATATATATATATATATATATATATATATATATATATATATATATATATATATATATATATATATATATATAATAAATGCAAATGTCAGTGTGCCAGTGTGTCACACTTTTCAACTTTACTCTTAGAGGCCGTAGCCCAACATATCATATCAATGTGGAATCAGGCCGATTCCGTGAGCAAATTAAAACATATTCTGGGCCACAGATCAGGATCTTCAGTCCTGAAACTTTAGTTTCCGAAGTTTTCATTACTGCCAGTTTTTACATGATTTTTTGCGACGAATTTTTTTTGTACGATAACAATTTTTATAAATTGGAAATAAATTTGGGGATAATCGAAATTAATTGTGTAATCCAGGGAAAGTCACTCATGAAATAAAAATAATTGTTTGTACGGAAAGTAAAGATCTACGTACACCAAATTGTCTTTAAATTAAGTGGCAGAAGAATTATCGTCGGACTTTTAAAAGGCTGCTTAAATATTAATGCGATTCTTAAATGCAGCAATCAATTTTGAGTTCTTCTGTAGTTTATTGTTGCCTATTATATCTATTCCTTTCTACCTATTGTGATGAGGGCCCAATCAAGAACCCTCCGCAGGAGCCAGTTTAAATATCGCCCGATAGGGTGGCTTTTAGGCTAGTGAAAAAATTTATCTTGGCATCGCAAATAAAGAAATGAAGATTTTTCAAAAAAAGAGTGTGTCATAGTGAAAATTGAAATCGAACCCCCCCCCCCTACCCGAAAAACTAGATAAATATTTGGATTTTGTCAGAATTGAATAATTTTAAATTGTGGAATATGGAAATGATCAGTGTGATCATCACAGCCTTACAAAACAAGAAAAACAAAAACAAAACAAGAGCAGTAAGAATTTTAAATGTAAGAAGACGACATTATCAAAATGTAGAAGAATAGTTGGGTGAGATTTGTTGCATTGGTGGGGACCTTTTCATTTTGTTGCTTATATTAATGAAGTCTTCCTTTACAGCTACTATTATGTTAATTCCTTGTCACTTCCATCCAGCCGAGGGCCATGCTGTATAAATGGTCGACAGTTGAGTGACGGTAATCGGATTTGACGAGTCAAGTCGAAATCGTTGCGACAGACAAAAAAAGACAGTTGTTAAGATTCAAGTAAAAAGAAGTTGTATAAGAACACAAATATATTCACAGGAAACAATTGCACTCGAGTCCCTGCCAAGAACAGTTCATTATCCTCCTCGTTTTCCAGCTTCGACAAAGTTCAAAAGCGCTTATGCGGTCGTGCAGGCGTTAAATTATTTTCAACTTTAGAATCCCTTTTCCTTAGAAGTAAGCCTGGCGATACTCTATCGATATTTCCATGAAATATGTCCGGACGAGATACATTCTCTAATTCCACCAATTCAGACATTTACAGCAAAGACCCTTCATATACACAGGCAAACTACCCTCATTACTTTCCTTCTCTATCGGTGAGAAAGAAGTTCTTTCCGGGAAGCTTGTTCTAAAGAGCCTCTACTTTATGCAACAGATTCCTGAGAGGATGCTTCACTGAACGCTACATTCTTAACCTCTTTTGGTTTATAGTCAATTATTACCTCTCCGATATTTCCTCATAATCTACACTCGATACTTAACGTTTAAAATGAATTTTTCAAAATGAAAGATCTTTCTTGGAGCTTTTATTATAGTTTCAGTTTCAAGTTAATAGATTAAAAATAAAATGGCTGAATAGCACCCTTCATAGCCGTCTTTCATCGCAATGTAATTTGCTTTATTAAAAATCTTTCAAAAGTAAAATATACTTTCTGAAACTTTATTTGACAAATATTAACTGATTTAAAATATACCGTATTTGACGGCATATAAGACGCACCCCAATTTCAGAAGGGCAAATCAAGAAATAATTAGCAATTTATTAAAATTAGTAAAATTATTAGTAAATGGTACAACCTAGGCTATATTTATGAGTTATTAATTTGGGTAGGCAAGCCATGATTACAATTAAACGATTAAATAATAGGAAAAAGAACATGAGCCTATAAAAAACTTTATTATATCCGAAAGTAAGAAAACAAAATAAAAATCAAGCAATCATTACGATTGAGCCAAACAGTACAGTTACCCTTAAAATTCAGTCAAACATTTTCCTTTATATGGTCTGTACAACCTGCATCTTGTAAACATCTTAGTGGAATAATTAGGATATAAAAATTCTGATTGTATTTAAACCAATGCAACCAGAAGTTATCGCAAGAAAAATATTAATGAAACAAATATATTTTACAAATATATAATTTGAATTTATTGCATATAATTTTAGTGAAACAAAGTACTAATATTAAATCTGATTAAATTGATATAATGAATATTAGCCATGATAACATTTTTAATCTGCATAATAGCCTTTTAAATAACAATAGGTATATTGAAAGTTACTCTAAAGTCTAAGCTAACAGAAGTTGCCAGGTAGCTAATTTCGGCCGACTATCGCGAATTTTAAACCTACATATGGCATATAAGACGCAGGCGAATTTAAAAATATATTTTTAATAAAAAATCGGGCGCCTTATATGCCGTCAAATACGGTCATTTGATTTGAAAGAAATATTATTTAGTTGAAGTTTAACATATCAAAGAAAGGCATTTTAAGACGACAGTAGCTATCTTGACATGTTGACAGTCTGATGGAAACTTTATCTGTAAAAAATAATTGAAGAAATGACGCGAGCGCCTTTTTGTAATAATTTTTAAGTATTCTCCGTAATCTAATGTTCTATTGAATTTTAGAAATGTTGACTTTAAATTTACTATAGTTATCGCTCTTATTTTCTGATAATGTCGTGTATGGTCATCTGTACTTACAAAAATCAGCATGTTTATACACAAAACAAAATTCAAAATTATTTTTAAAATATCGGTGTTTGATGATTTGCATTCAGCTTTTCTATTTATCATAAGTAATTATAATTTTCACTTAATAATAATATTTTCTAAAAGGCTGAAATTAATTTTAAAAGATTTAAAACTTAATAAAGTTTTCTAATTAAAATGAAAAATAATGAAAACAATTTTTATAAAAATTCATTATTCATTGAAAAAAGATTTTCTTAAGACAATAGTGTCATCAATATATCCTATTTATAAGAGCAATTAAAAGCTTTTCTAATCGAATAATATCACAGTTTCATTGCATTCTTTTATTTTACGATTCAGAGCAGATTTTCGGTAAATGGTGTTTCTGTTTGACAAAAACAAATTGATGATTTAAATTCTCCAAGAAGTCCAGCTTTTAATTAATATAAATATTAAAGAGGCTAAAATTTTAATTTCTTGAAATGTCATAAAATTAAGTAACCGATGTAAAAAAATAAATATTTTTAATAAAACTTTCTAAAAAAAAACTTTCCCAAATAATTCCATTCATTTGTGAATAAGTCCTGAAAATTTCATTAAAATCTGCCAGTTATTTGATTTTTGCAAGAATTTCGGAAACAATGTTTTTAAGCCTCAAAAAAACGCTAAAAATTCCTCTATTAATCTTTGGTTCTCTCGCTGACGCAAGAAAAACAAGATTTTTGACATAAATTTCGAAAGAACTAGAAAGGATTAAAAAACTTAATGAAATAACCAAAAAAATAATTTGGAATTTTCTCTTAATTATATGATAAACATTTTGACGATAAAATGTTTTTTTTATGAATTTTTTTTTTTTTATCAAGTTTGTTTTTTTTTCTTCATGGTATGGTCTATTTTAGCAAGTTTTTGGCAATACACACACACAAATATATATATATATATATCCAATACATTATATTCTGCACTTATTTCTGTCTCTTTGTCTCATTACAACAATTACCGCCAACCAATTTTCAGTCATTGGCGACAAGACAGAGAATCTATGAAGCAGGCACGGAGTACTTAACCATTGAGAATATGGCGTCAGGCTAATTGCTTAGCTATTCCCCGCCAATCAAAAAGTTAGGAAGTTTTATACCCGATTAGGGACAGTGGGGAGTTCAATTTCATAATTAAATCCCGGACAGTCTCCCTTTGTGGAAATAAAGTCACCGCCATTCCTTTCCCGACACAGGGACGCACATAAACGCAAACCCAATTAACCCCCCAAAAATATATATTAACTGAAAAAAAAACAAAGAAAATTGCAAGAAATTGTCACCCCCAACAAATTTACACAAACACATAAAATTTAGGAACGGATGGTTAGTAGAACAGGAATTAGAAAGATGCTTTCCAACCTAGGGGAGGGCATGCCCCACCTAAGCATCTCTAAAATCCTGATGCCCCCCACGCCCGTGATATATAATTCTTATTATTCAAAAAGTGAACTCCTATTTCGTGGAGGAAGTCTAAAAGGTCATTAACTGAACTTCCCTTAAGAACTTGAGACTGCATATATGCAATAGTATTACTAATTAATTTTAGAATTTAACAATATTTATAAAATATTGTGTTAGTAATATATATATATATATATATATATATATATATATATATATATATATATATATACAGAGAGAGAGAGAGAGAGAGAGCGTGTGTAAATATAAAAGTGAACATAGAAGTCAACACTTAGAGGTGACAGTCTGTTTCATGCTAGATGCAATCGTGGCCTGACGATTGCATCTAGCATGACACAGACTGTTGCCTCTAAGTGTTGACTTCTATGTTCACTTTTATATTTACACACGCTCTATCTCTGATATTGAGCACTTTACCGCATAAATATAGCACACTTTAAGACTATATTTCTTCATATATATATATATATATATATATATATATATATATATATATATATATATATATATATATATTATAGAGAAGTTTCTTAAAGTATTATGGTCAGATCTGTACAAAATGAATGCAGCAAAGATAGAAACTAGATCTAGAAAATATTTCTCCATGGAATCAGGGATAGAGTTGAGCTTCTGTCAACTACGAAATTTCTGCTAACTTAATCGAAAAGAGCATCTGGTCTACATTGAAAGATTTCCCAGACGATATGAGTTCACATTAGTTTATTCTTTATTGACAACTTGTACTGTTTATTCGCCACACCTTCAAAGATAACCGTTTGTTCAGATGGGATTCATTGATTTTTATAACGACATATTCGTTTATGGATCATTTAATGCGGAAATTTAGTTAATAAAAATATGCTATATGTTATTCTGTGACACCCAACCCTCCTCTGTCCTGGTCAGGGCACCGTTTGTGACACCCGTACTGGTCGCGGCGCACTTGTGACACCCGACTTCTTTTTCAGTCACGACGCCAAAATAGGACGTCGGTCCTTTGCGACGGGCTAACCCTGGGACATCGGTTGAAGTCTTGTTGGGTTCTAGCACCAACTTGTCGTACTCGGCTCGCTTCCAACGCCTGGTCACCGAAGCAACTGCTTTGATCTCGATTCAACCTACCCACGTTGTGATTTGATCTTAGGTTGACGAGATCAATCAAACGTCGGGCCGTAGTGCCAGCCGAATCCGGGTCAAGGTGATACTGCACAATAAATGTAGACAAAAAAAAAACAAAAGCACAAACAACAACTTCAAGGCGAGCGACTGGTTAGGAATAGTGATTAATTTTATGTCGGTTTGTTGAGTTACAGGAGTGCGTCTCTCTCTTTCTCTCCCAGCCCGAAGAAAAAAAAATGTGGATTGTAACACTTTTGCGTTCCTTAACTAGTTCTGGATATCTGTATGGAGAATATAAGTCAGACTTCTATAATTTGTTCTTGGTTAGAAGTCTAATTCGGAAACTTGTTTTGGTGGGAAATCTAAAGTCGGTCTTCAACAAATCTGTTCTTGGTTAGAAGTCTAAGTCGGAAGGCATGGAATCGTACGGTCACCTGTGCGAGGTGCGTCTCTCTCTTACTGTACTGGCTGTACTCTTCTGACTCACTGTCTGGACTCGACCCGACTCTCCGAACTCGACTCTCCTCTGCGAACTCTCTGAAACACCTGTAGATGTTTGCTTATATGGACGCCGATCAAAACCTGGCGTGGGGTCGGACGTGGTGTGGCCACCACGTTGATTTCAAATCCCCAATAAGGATTTTCTTTGTTTTCGGCCAAAAATAATTATCATTTTCCGTATTTGGAAATCTTATTCCACTCCCACCCTCTTCTGCTCTCATATGGGTATCTCACCATACTTTAGAGGGCGTCAACGGTTTTCCCACTTCCTCGCAGTAACATCTCATACCTATCCTCTCAATGGGCGGTGGCAGGCCTCCTCTCTGCGTCACATGATCATCTCCGCCTGGCTATTCGGCCAATAGGCGTCAACTGATAATTTCAATTTTTATCCAACTTCACGGGATATGTTTTTTCTCAACCAGGTTTTTCCGTCAACATTAAGTGGACGATTCTTTTTTGGCGAAATTGGGTTAATTAAAATACCCTAACATAGCCTTCGTTATCACAAACGAACCTAAACAAAATGCAGATGTCCTGTCCAGGCGACATCTCGATCGAGGGCCCTGCGTGCAGTCGGCAGACGACCCATCAACTACTGATAACACAAGTTCGTCATCCTGACACAGCCAATGTTTTATCTGCCCAGAAGCTCTGGTATCTCTCAAAAAATGACCATCCGAATTTTCCTCATTCCCCCACTCAAAACAACATCGCTTTTGTGGGTGGAATTCTTTCCTTCTCTTATCATCTAAGTTGTTAAGTCTTGTCCCTCTGTTTCTTTCTCTTCTTTCTTTCTTTCCTTCTTTTGTCCTCGCAGATAATTTGGCATATCTCAGCATCACACTTCCGCGAGAAAGTAATGTGGTTATCTTGAATTCGCACTTGAAAATAACAAAACAAAAAATCTTGTTTTTTTTCACCGATACTCTGTTTGGGAAAATAACAAAACAAAAAGAATATCGCTCAGTATGTCTTTCGTTATATCTATCGGTGTAAGTAATCGCTCAGTATGTCTTTCGTTATATCTATCGGTTTAAGTATCCCCGTAATTAACTTCTGTGGTTAATCAATTGATTAATTAACCTGCCGTTCCTAAATAGTGTTACAATTCTGCTTTCACAATTGAATACATGGTAGATGATACTCAGCTTTTGTGCATAGACATCTTTGTGTGGACATAATTACTAGACGTGGTGATATGAGTGTTTGATGATGTACTTTTGTTGAAGTTATATTTTGGTTTAGTTGATTGATTTTCTTTAGCATCATGTCAACCTCAGTAGGTCATTTCATACCAAAATCTAACTATTTTGAACGCAATTGTAGGCCTTTAACTACAAATAAAATGTATTTTTGGTCATTTTACTATAAATATGTATTGTTGGTTGGTTGAATTTGTCTAGCGGCATATCAACACCTCTATGGGGTATTTAATGCTGAAATCTAAATATTTTGAACATAATTTTATGGCTTCAACTAAATATATTTTGAACGCAATTGTATTCCTTCAACTACAGATAAAATGTATTGTTGGTCATTTTTATGGAGAAATGTATTGCTGGCATTTTTAGTATAAATGTGTTTTTTTTATTCTTTCATGCTTTTGTTTCGGGGTTCCCTGTTTGCCCAGAGCTGGGACCCTAACAAGTGTTACCACTCCAGGTTAGGATGGACCTGGGAACAACAGAATTAAAATGAGAAGTTTCGTGACAAGAAGTTTTGAAGCACCGCAGAGTTTGTGATTTGAAGAACTCAATTTTTGGCCTGAATTGGAATTTCGACCAAAATCAGATTTTCGGCACAAATCGGTCTTTTGGCTGGAATTAAACTTAGAGCTGGTATCAGAGTTAAAGTAAGGTTTTGAAGTTCCACGGAGTTAATTGATGAATTCAAATATATTTCTTTAAAATGACCATTTCTGTTTTCTAAGCTGAACTAAAGGTTCCTTTAGTTTTTGGGCCGGATGCCCAATTAGACCTCCATGTGAGCTAACTTAAAAGTACGCACGGAGGGCGGCTTTTAAGCTATTTCCAATATAATTTACATTCTACATCTAAAAGTATTTCGTCCTAGTAACGCTTCTATTAATTGTTGACGGCTGACATTGTTGTCCTTTTCCATTTTGAAGGCAATCGATAGTAGAACTATTACAATGAATTTCTATAGTAAATCCACTTATAATGCATTTCTATAATAACACTAGATTGGCAATTAGGTCTCATCGTTTTATTGTCGAAATAGCTCGATGTAACCGTAAGTTCTATTCTAATAGTTCCTTCCCTCGCATTTCCCACCTTTGTAACTCCCTTCCAAATTCTTGCTTCATTCCAACTACAATCTCCAAGAATTAAATGCATTATCAACCGCTTATCTTCCATATTCCTGAATCCTGTTTCTTTAGTGTCTTTTCTCTATTTAAAGATTTTTCTTATTTTCTTCCACTCACGGTAACCCATTGCGTCTTAGTGGCATTATCGCCTTGTCTCGAAGGAAATAATTATAAAGGGATTACTTTTCTATAAAATTCAATGTTAATATTGTCAACGCATACCGTTTACCTTGCAGTTATATGGGCACGTAGCCGACTGGTTAGAACCCAGGTTCGAATCTCACCGTGGTTGATTTGTCAGGAAAGCGACTTCCTGCTGTTATCGGACTGGAGAGTCAATCCCAGCGAGTGGCAACTTTGGGAAGTGTCTGAAACCATACAACGGGTTGATCCAAGCCATGTGAGTAAAATTAGGTAGACGGGACCTTTGGGGTGGCTAGCACGAAGTCATCAAGTCATCATGGCCGAGGGCTTGAACGTGCTGGCCTTGTTCAAATTGTTGATCATGGTAGATAACGCTCTTTCCCAGAAACTGTAACTAAGGTCTGCTCAGCGTCTGCCATAGGGATTGGCTAGCAGCCCTAGTAGAGACGGGTACCCCTCGAATAATTGTGACCAGCTATACATACATACATTGTCAATGCATGCTATAGTAAAATTGTTTACCTTGCAAATTTAATAATGTCATTAACAACGGATTTGTACATTAAAAATATTAGAATTTGTATTTACCTACTACTTATGATAGTACAATTCTGTAAGTCTTGTCTTAATTCCTGACCACGAACAATCGCTTAGTTCCTTATTTTCAATGTAACTAGTTTGGCGCCCTCGTCACCGGCACTATGGTCAAATTTCGAATCTAAATTGTTTGTCCATTTAAAATACAGCATCCCTTAGAAAATATATTCAGTTTAAATAGAGGAGGAATCATTAAAATGATGTCAATGAGTCATTCTACACGTCTGGTGTGGAATCGCCTTCATTTCCTCCGTATTCCAAATGTAAGATAAAGTTTCAATCAGGAGGCACGGTGGAGTAATGGATAGCGGATTGGATTGAGGAATCGGAAAGCCGAGTTCGAATTCCAGTCGAATCCATAACCTTCGCTTACGTACTGTATACCCTTAGGAAAGGTATGAATCCTCTTCTCCCTCCAGACCTTGGCAACTGAGCTACCGCAGAAAGAAATGCCAAACTACTGTGGGAAAAAAAATCTGCCTCGTCAGTCATGATCACCTAAGCGTGTATCACGCATGGCACATAACTGACTGATTGTTGGTGCTTTCCTGAGCCCTTGTTAACCTATTCAAGTCATGGCTCAATCGTTATCTTCATAATCTTCTCTTCCTACCACCTTATCTTCCACTATTATCACACACTTAATTAATCATAACCATTTCAGATAGAAGTATTTCACTTAATTGGCTTTTCGGTTCTTGTATTGGATGAAAATTATTAAAGAAGAAAATTGCTGAACGAAATCGAATTCCTTCTAACGGTTGGGCTGACGGCTAAGAAAGTTTCTTTTTCTTCTCTTAGCCGTGGATGGCATGAACTAGCCAGAGTTCTCCGGGTCGGTCCTGACCTTAAACACAAAGAATCTAGAAGAAAGTAGCAGAAGCGCTGGGGTTGGGGACTGCCATGGCACGCCTATTCATTTCCTGTGCTAGAATTGAAGCTGCCGTGTTAATGCACACGATAAGTCTGAAAGTAAACGACAATATGAAAATCTGGCATTATTAATCATACGGATCGAGCATGATCGAACAATGAAAAGTTTCAGATGGAAATTCAACTAATGACTAAGTGTTAGTATACGGCTGTCTATATTGACCCTGGTGGCTGAGGTAGTTACGTACTTCTCACAGGCGTCTGTAGTCTGTGTTCAATCCCAGTTAAAAGCAGTATTTTTAATGTGAGTTTTCAAGATCAACACGCCCTTTCAACTTGTATGAGACAATCTTTATCTCTGTTACAGGCGATAGGGGTGGGTGCTGATTTTAGGCCTGTCTACACTTGACAGCCTTCCTGTGACTTGTTCCAGCAAGACAGTCGAACTCTCTGTCTCTAAGCAGAGAGGAACCCGGACGAGGCTCCGCCGAAGGGCAGCGTCTCGTTCGGGGAGGTTGACCAACCCGATTCTGTTTTTACAGTTTCTCCGGGCATTTTTTGGCCGAGCCTACGGGCTCGGGACTACCCACGCTAAACTCGGCCTTGTGCCACATCTATCCCTCGTGGGGGGGGGACAGTAAATATTGCTGATTTTAGGCCTGGCCGATATTCCAAAATCTCACCACGTAATCAAACAATATAAATTGTCTGTGGGGGATCTCTTTTTGGTCAAGCCAAGCTTTCAGCAGTCGAAGTACACACACACACACACACACACACACACACACACATATATATATATATATATATATTAGGGTGCGATGGGTAAATTGTTTCCATTTTATATTTTTAATTTCGCGCATGCGCTTTTGTTTTTGATTATGTCAACTGCACAGTAGGGTAAGGTCAGTTGGACACCATTTGTGAGAACACTGCAATTCACTCCACCAGAAATTTGGAAACTAAACGCTGTACTTGTTAGTATTCGCCCCGGAAGCTCCAATAAAAACATTTCAGTGGACAGTGCAGAGGATTCGGAAAGAGTTGGATGAGTCTAATGGTGATTACGAAGTTGTTTGGAGAGATCACAGGTGATGGCGATGTTATTCCTCCATTCATCTTCTCACAGGGCCTCAGATTCAATACGAAGGTCTACATCAAGTGCCTTGAAGATGTAGTAGTGCCCTCGGTCAAGAGGGTAGCTGCTGGGAAACCCTATGTCTGGCAAAATCACCATGCTACACAAACTAGAGAACCCAGTCATGGCTGTCAGACAATTTCTGCAACCACATCTGGCCACCTAACTCCCCAGACTGCAACCCCCTTTAAATATTATGTGTGTGTGTGGGGGGGGGGCAGTTGAGCGAGAGACCAACAAAACTCATTATAACACCAAAGATGAACTGACGGTAAGGATTATGGTAGCACTCACCAACTTAAAGAGACCGCCCAGAAGAGTTGCAGGAGATTCCGAAGTTGTCTGGAGGATGTGGTTGAAGCTAATGGCGATTTTCTTGAATACATTTCCTCTTTAGTATTTCAAGTTATTTTCATGTAATTTTGGTGTACATACATATATATATATATATATATATATATATATATATATATATATATATATATATATATATATATATTCATATAAGGGGGGTACGATGGAATAAGTGGATACACGGGAAAGTAATGTTTAGCAGTTCAGATTGAGGAATCGGTTGAGTTCATTACATTCACTCTTGGGAAAGTTCTGAATCCATCTATTCTTCCCACAGTTATTGGAAAAATAGACCTATAGCATTGGGTGGCAACTAGTCGAGGAGAAGGAAACTCTGAATTCAAACCGAAACACGGACTATCCTAAAAGTGCGTATAGTTACGGCAGGGGACAGCTTGTGAATCCAAATTCCCACTGAATCTCCTTTTATGGATTTGCAGGTTTGAATTCAGCTTTTGTTCGGAGGCGGTGCGTTCATTTGACGGAATTTCTCATGAATATCGCCAACAGGTACAGGTATTCGGTTTGTAAATCAGTCAATTGCAAATTGTTGCTTATATGTGCATTCCAGTCCCAAAGGGTGACTGAAAATAGGTAAAGAAGAAAGGAAAATAAAGAGAAAGAAGGAAACAAAAAATAGACGAAAAGCAAATTAAAACAAAAGCGAAAGAGAAAAAGAAAGAGGAAAAGTAGAAGATAAAGTAAAAGAAACAAGAAAAAGAAGGAAAAGAAAGAGAAAAGATAAAGAGCAAAAAATAAAGGGGAGAGTAAGAAAGGGAAATAAAGAAGAAGAAAAAGAAGGGAAAAGTAAAACAAGTAAAAGAAAGAGTAAAAGAAAGAGAAAGATAGAAAGAAAGAGAAAAAAAGAAGGGAAAATAAGCAAAAAAAAAAGGAGTAAATGAAGACGTAAAAGAAAAAGAGAAATGAAAAAGAAAGAGTGTGAGAGAGGCGAGAAAAGAAAAAGACAAAAAGAAGGCCAAAAATGAAAAGAAAGAGAATGAGAGAGAGAGAGAGAGAGAAAGGAAAAGAAAGAAAGAAAAATAAAGGAAAAAGTATTCACAAATGAAAAAAAGAAAAAAATGGATACCAAACGACATTTTTCCAAATATTTCGATCTGTCCGACACTTGCAACATTCAAAATCTTCATTATCATCTCCAATCCGTCTACACAATTATCACTCTCCATACAAATGGCCACAGCCCGTCTATAGAGGCTGCAGTACAAAGTCCATTAGAACATCATATTTTTATCTGAATGTTTCAACTACTTTTTTTTTTTTTTGCTAAGTGTCCACCATATTGAAAAGGAGTTCCCGCGCGTTGTCAGAAAATTCCATCTTCTGATTTTGCCGTATTTCAAAAGGCGAGAGAAGTATTTTATGCGAACGAAGCGGAGACTCAAACGGCTGTCATTTGCAAGATTTGCTATTGAATACAGGAATTGGGTAATGACTAAAGTTCTATATAAATGGAGAAACGAAACACACGCTAAGAAACGAAACAACACGCTAAGAAAAGAAACAAGACGCGCCGTAGGTTTATGTTTATTTTTTTTTTCGTTCGAGTTGCCCACATATTTTTTTCTTTTTTCCTTTATTTTCTTCATGTTTTTTCTCTACATTTTTTTTTAAAAACTTTCTTCATGTGTTTCGATTTCTTTCCTTCATGTTCTTTCTTTCTTTTCAGTAACTCTTTTTTCTCTTTTTCAATTTCCTTTCTTTGGAAAACATTTTTCTTGGGGTTTTCTGATCATTTTTCTTTCGTTTTTAGTCTGCTTTTCATATTTTTCATAATCCAATTATTCTTTCATTTTTTTTCATTTTAGTTTCTTCTTTTTATTTTCCTATTCTCTGTCCAGTTTTTCTTTCTTTTTTCTGTTTTTATTTTGTCTTGAAAAAAATAAAGAAATATAGAAAATCCATAGTTCTTTTTTCCTAACGTCAATTTTTCGTTTTTTTATTTTTTATTTCTTCCATTATTTCTTTCTATCTGACTTTGCTTCTTTCTTTTAAATATTCTCGTTTTCGCCGGTTACATTTTTCTTTTTTTCTTTCTTTCTTTCTTTTTAAATATTCACATTGTGCTGCTTACAGTTTTTCTTTTTTTTCTTTTACAGTTCCCTCGTATTTTTTCCTTTTTTTAATCTTGCATTCATTCTTTATTCTTTCTTTCTTCCTTCTCTTAGTTGTTCATTCTTTCTTTTTCAAATTTTCATTTTTTCTTTCGTCCCTTGAATGATTCTCTTTCAGTCTCTCATGTTACATTTTTCTTTTTCTTTCTTTCAAAACGTTTTCTTTTTCTATCAGTAAATCCCGTTTCTTTTTTATTTCGTTTAAAATTTCCACTTTTTCTTTCTTTCATTCTTTCATTATAGAATTCCTTTTTTCTTTCAAACGTTTTGTTTATTATTCTTACTTTTAAATTTATTCTTTCTTTTTCTACCTTTCTTTCTTTCTTTCTTTCTAAAATTCCCATTCTCACTTCTTTCCTTTGTTCTGTCTTTCTTGAAACATCTTCGTTCATTTCCGTCACTTTCCGGCGTCCTTTTTATTACTTATTAATATTACAATTTCCACCTTCAAAGCTGTCTTTCCATATGCTGTTCCGTCTTTCTCTTAATCCCATTACAACTGACTTATTTATTAGTGAAATTCTCGTCGTATTGTTCACAGATGTCACTACGTATGAGATTCACTTTTATCAAATATCAATGAAATAAGATTTACGGATATATACTTCTTTCAACTTTACATCCAATCGATCTTTTTTCCTATTGATCTTTACTAAGATTAGTTTAGTCTGGGATAAGGACACAATAATGGAGCACCTGTCAATAGTATGTTAAACTAGCTTCCTGTTTTTCTTCTTCTTTTAAATGTTGCTGTTTTTTGTCGTTTTGAGCTTCCTCGTTTTCTTCCATTCATTTTTATTCTTTTTCCTTCCTTTTTCCATCTTTCATTTGTTTTTTTTTTAATTTAACATTTATCTTTCATTTATTTCCTTTCTTGGTTCTTTAATTTTTTGTCAGTCTTTATTTCTTCATTTTACACAGGAATATTTAAAAGAAAGAAAGGAAGAAAACAACAGTAAGTGGCAAAAACAGGAATACTTGAAAGAAAGAAAGAAAGAAAGAAAAAGACTGTATGCGGCAAAAACAGCAATATTTAAATGAAAGAAAGAAAGAAATCGACTGCAAGAGCAAAAACAGGAATATTTGAAAGAAAGAAAGAAATTAAACAACTGTAAGCGGCAAAACAGAAATATTTAAAAGAAAGAAAGAAAAATATAAAGAAAGAAGGAAAACAACTGTAACCGGCAAAAAAAGGAATATTTAAAACAAAGAAAGACAGTAAGAAAGAAAGAAGGAAAACAACTGTAACCGGCAAAAACAGGAATATTTAAAACAAAGAAAGACAGTAAGAAAGAAAGAAGGGAAGAAAGAAAGAAAGAAAGAAAGTAAGTAAACGACTGTAAGCGGAAAAAACAGGAATATTTTAAGAAAGAAAGAAAGAAAGAAAGAATGAAAACATCTGTAAGCGGCAAAAACAGGAATATTTAAAAGAAAGGAAGACAGAAAGAAAATGAAAAAAAAAACAACTTTAAGCGGCAAAAACAGGAATATTTAAAAGAACGTATCATAATATTCTATGAATAAATAGTTTCATACCGATTTCCCCGACTATAGAATACCTATTGAAATACCCCTATTTCATCGGTAAATATTCGTCCTTATCAAAGGTCGCCAAACATTGCAATTACAATAACAAGTATAAATGCAGGTTATTATTTAAAGGAGTAGGGGGTACAAATGAAGAGATTTAAAATTGACAAGGTTTTCTATTTCACTTGAGCAGACTCTAAACGCATGATAGCGTTATCATATCCTCCTTCTCTCTCTCTCTCTCTCTTTCTCTTTTGTTTCTCTCACTTAAATCAAACAGCGCCCCTATGTCTCTTTCGTCTCTTCTATCGGTTAAAACGGAATAATCCATTATTTATTAGGCATTAGCAGGGTGTAAAGTAACTGCTAAGGAACGAAAGAAGAGGCATGATTATAAAAGGATAATAATTATTCAGGCGCAAGTGGGAGGCGGACATTCACAACGCAACAAAAGTACTGAGAGAAACAGAGACGAAGTCACCGTAAGAAGATTTGAAAGACTTATCACAAATGCTTTCCAGAAGTTCTTTTCTTGTCAAGCGTCTAACATATCATAAGCGCACTCTGTTGCTGTCATAGGAACGGACTTCCGAGTCCATTGGACCATGAAAAAGGGAGGCAGAAATAATAAATAATCCCCACCTCGTTATAAGAAGAAAAAGAAAGATGAAAAGGAGGAAAAAATTACGGAATGCTATGCGCTGAGACACTAAAATTTGCAAGAGCAAACGACAGCGGAAGCTGCTTACCGACCTTACTAAGATGGTACCTTTGACATAAGGTCACAGCTCAAATGGAGCCACGCACGTTTAAATGCAGGTATTACAAAGAATTTGTCCAGTTCCATCAGCACTTCGCATTGTTGGATGCCTCCAGAATAATATTTAATGCACTAAAAGTACAAATATGGCACGAGGCCTTAAAATGGGATAAAGAGGAGAGTTGGTCTTCACTGACCTCTCACTAGACACAATCACTGACCAATCCTCTGACCAAAACATCACATTTACAAGCAATACCACAGACACCATAAATATCGTATTTGCTCTAGAAATCCTTAATCCAATATGTACAATTTGTTTTTGTGGAAGGAATGAAAAATAAAAACATTTAAAATGTTCCACTAACAAATAATTGAAAAAAAAACCCAAAGAAAATGGAATAGTAAAAGAGATACCCCGCGATTCTGTGATAGATATCTCAATTAACTAAACGACAAATGTGCTGCTGCTGCTGCTGCTGCTGCTTCTTCTTCTTCTTCTTCTTCTTCTTCTTCTTCTTCTTCTTCTTCTTCTTCTTCTTCTTGCCGTGTCCCTTCAGGGCATAAGCGATCATGGCTCTCCACAATCCCCTGTCCATTGTAGCTCTTAATAATTATTTATCTTTTTCTCATCTCTCCTAATCCTTGTCCCACCAAATTCTCTAAGTGGCTTACGCGTTCTTTTCCTTTGTTCATTTTACTTGCAATCTATCCTGTCAGTGCCCTAGTAATACTGAGAAAAGTGCTGAAGATTCGCCACTCAATCTATCGATATGTAAGCATGTATATTCATGACATAGCAATTATAAAACTAGGCACGGTAGAGTAGGAACAGCCATACACTGGCAAATTTACAAAGAGCTTATGTTCGTCAATTTAGAAGCTGTCGTAGAGGACAAAAAGAATATGATTCTTTGACATTTGGGATGTAAACCGACCAGTTCATCCGAGCCAGATCAAATTTGATGGTCAAGGAAATAACGACCTGGAATAGGACCAAATGGGGAAACAAAAGAAAGCGAAACGTTAGTAAATACCAGGACCTTACCCGAGAGCAGTGAAAATTTGAAAGATGAATGTTATAATAGAGTTTAAACTAGTATTTCTGCAGACAATAGTGATTCCTTGACCGTTAAAGTGTTAGTTTCCACCAATTGGTTTCTCTGGTTTTCACATTATACCAATTTTCACCAAGTATTATACAACGCGTCTCACATTATTAGCTAATTCATGTTTCATTGATCTGTCGTTTTTGTAATCATTTCACCTCAAGTAAGGTGATAAAGTCACTAAGCTGCAAGGGTTGCAGAGAGTCAAAGAGAATGAGCAAACTTTAGTGGGGGAAGGTGGCGAAAGAACAATAAGGGGACTGGATTCAGAAACATAGAAAATGGCTATTAACGTCTACTGGCACAGATACATGCATCTTTATCGGATGCAATTTTCATGGGATTATTATTATTATTATTATTATTATTATTATTTGTGTACGTTGTTTCCTGCTTTGTATCCTGTAGAGCCGGGTCCAAACTGTGGTCCTTAGACCCTATAGCAGAATTGTCATTTAATTGATAGCACTTTTCTTAGTATATGGGATGTTCCTAGTAGGGTGATTTTATGGTCAACTTGTATGTTGATGTTACCTGGGACAATGTTAGTAAAAATTGTCATTCCTTTTCTCACGAGGCCCAGTCCTCCGATTACTATTGGTACAGTCTCAATCTTCATTCCCGACATCCTGTTAATCTCGATCTCCAGGTCCTCGTATTTGGACAATTTCTTGATAAATTTTGTACAAAGGATTATAATTTTTTTGTAGATTTATATATTTTAAACTTGAAAAATGTTGTTATTATAAGTTGAAGAAGACAGATGTACTGTCGAAATATTATTGTCAAACATTATTTTCCCCTTTCTTAGACCGCGATCTTCTCTTACGTATTATTAATATTTTAATGACATGTTCCTTCGGGATATAGGCAATCATGGCTCTCCACAGATTCCTTTTCTTTATTATCTATGAATCGCCATGGCTTCTTCAGAAATATAATGGAGTTGTTTTCCATTGTCTTCTCCACAATTTGGAATTGAGAGTAGTCTTTCTCTCTTTAGAACGCAGGCGATCATGGCTCTCCACATATTCCTTTTCTTTATTATCTATAAATTGCCTTGACTTCTGGAAAATATAATGGATTGGTTTCCCATTGTCTTGTCAATAGTTTGGAATTCAGAATAGTCAAATCTTAGCTGATCATGGCTCGTCACAGCTTCATTTTCTTTTTTATTAGTGAATTTTAATGCCTTTTTGGAAGGATAGTGAAGCGGTTTCCCGTTTCTTTTTAACGGTTTGGAATTCAGAATAGTCTTTCTCCTCTTCAAAACGTAGATGATCATGACTCTCCACAGGTTCCTTTCCGTTATTATCTATGAATTTTCATGCCCCCTTGGGAAATATTGGGGAGGAACTCTCCTTTGCTTAACGATTTGGAATTCAGTTTTTTTCTCTCTGAGATCTGGTTGCCACCCAAGACTAGATATTCCATTCTACCCTGTTATTTAACCCATAGGTGGGAATTTATTATTATTATTGTTATGATTATTAATTTATGCATTTTTATGTTGGCATCAAATTTTCATTAGTCAGCGCTTGAAGAAGACAAAGTAAGCTGAAAATATTTGTGGTTATAATATCTTATTTCATTTTTTATTTAAATATTTGGTCGAGACACATATTCCTAGTCATTTGTTCCACTAGCTGTCATGTTTTCTGTCTTCATTTTCTAAAGTAAACTTATTTTACTCGTTTGTCTTGATTTCTTTTTTAATAACAGAATAACAGAATAAGAGAACTTCAGCTCGTCACGTTTACTTGTCCGTTTTTCATGAATCAATAAGAAAATATATATTCGTCAAGGAAAAGTTTCAGAAACGTGTCTTTAAACCTAACGGCTTCAAACCTAATTTTCTCCCAGTGTTTATTTTAAAAAAAAGTTTGAAGAACAATTTATTCCTCCATTTAACAATGAATCTTATCCAGGTTCACATTTGCCACGTTTCCTTCCATCAATTAATTTAATTTTACATATCAGAAATATTTCCTGGTCGAGGAGATCCATGTATGAGTTGTAGGCAAAAGTTTCTAACTGAAACATTTTCTTTCGAAAACTGGTAACTAAATGCACAGATAAAACCGTTTTTATTTTTTTTTTTTTAAATATAAACAGCACACGCCTAATATGTAGAATTTCCACCAATATTTTTTTATTGAATGAAAGCAGATCTCGATCGAATTATTTACAGGCATGGAAACAGTTTTCTTCAATAAAAGCCATTAAAATATGTGTTTCTAATTTGTGTTTCTTTCCTCTCGAGTAGAATTTTTCATTTTAGAAAAAAATCAAATGTCCATATTAATATAAGGCAGACTTAAAATTTTGTTCAGTTTCATCTTTTCCATGTGCCGCTACAGGACGTGGGCGATCATGGCTATACACAAATTCCTTAGCAAGGTTTGTCTTTTTGTGATCTCTTCCAAACAGATCCTTAATAAAAATCCCCAAAAGAATCTGAACTGACATCTCGGCACCAGTTACTTTCCCACCGCCGAAATGTAGCTTCCCTCTGCCTTTTCTATAAATACTTTCATGCTAAATATTCTGATGAACTTTCCTCTATGGTGCCTAGACTTTATGAATTTAAGCGCAGTGCTAGATTGGCGGAAAGGTCTCATTATCTTACAGTTTAAAAGATTACATGTAACTGTAGGTTCTATGCTAACAGTTTCTTCTCTCGCAATTCTCGCTTGTGAAACTTTTTTCCGGCTCCATGATTTCCAGTCAACTTTGATATCTAAAAATTTAAATGCAATGTCAATCCTTATCTTGTCTTCTTAATTTCTATTCTTTTATTGTTCTCTCTCCTTAATAATGATTTCACACTTAGTAACCCCCTACGTCTTCGTGGCTTTATTGCCTTGCTTAGTTTGAAATGATCAAAAACAAGAACAAAATCCCTATACTGCCATCTATGTTAGGTAGGTTATTCCTTGCTTTCTTCTGTCCATCTTGCCTTCAGTATGTCCTGTGAGTGTCAGATTCTCCAAGCCGTCTTTAATGTGTCCTCGAAATTTTAACCGATTCTTTTATTATTATAAATATATGTCATTGTTGTTTCCATTTTCCTTAAAATTTCCTCATTATTCACATGTTCAATCCATCTTAGTCTCAACATCTTTCTGTAGAACCACATTTCTGTTGCCTCAACTCTTTCCTTCACTTGTAACGAGAATGTCCAGCATTCACTGCCATAGACGACCATTTATATTACGTAACTGTTCACCACTTTTTCAATGATTTTATAACGAAATTTTCGTGTTACTTAAAGCGTTTTCCAGCTTAACTTTATTGAACAATATATCCACTGTTTATTTATTATTTACCTATTGATTGACCTATTTACCTATTGATTAGAATTTCAATCAAGACCCCAAATTATTCATACCGCATTTTAGGAGTTTTCTTTTTGTAAATAGTCTAAGTCATTTTAATCACTCTGTTGTAAGCATTTTATTAAGTGTAGTTTAGAAAAGAAGAAAAGAAAGAAAAAACTAAGAATAAAAAGGAAAGTTAAAAAAAGAGGAATACCAAAGAAATAAGATATAATAGAGAAGTTAAAAGGGGAGGAAGAGAAAGAAAAGTAAGACGAGCCAATAAAATAAATCGTTTTTATTTTATATATATATATATATATATATATATATATTAATAATATATATATATTAATAATATATATATATATATATATATTAATAATATATACATATATATATATATTAATAATATATATATATATATATTAATAACATATATATATATATATATATATATATATGTATATTTATTGGCTTGTTTTCTTCTCTTCTTCCCCAAAACACCCCTGTTTTGTCCGCATGTAGGAAGATCAGTACAACCAAGCATACCCGATCTATAACATCGAAGAGCCCAAGTGAAGTCTTGATTAGTTGCTGTTTACTGGGGCAACTTATATAAAGCACATCCTAAAGCTTGTGGCAATTTTATTTTGGCTGCGGGCCGAACACTGCTCATATTCGGTCGGGTCGCCCATCGAAGAAGTCTGTTGTTTATTTAGACCCGAAACTTCTAGTGACATGGGAGCAACAACACTGACGACGCACCTAGATTCGGCACTTAAAGGTGCATTTTTAATAATAATCTGGTTTCATTTTATTTTTCTCATCAAAGAACTGTGCCTTTTACAATCTTCGAGAAAAGTGGATTGCTTAATAATTCTGCGTAATTATTTTTCTTTATTTATATTTATATTTTTTTATTTATATAATATTCATTTCTTTATCCTTATATATTTGTGTCTACTTTGACTTTGCTCACCAGCCGTTTCCTCTGTAGCTAAATGGTATAGTACTTCAGTTCCCTCTAGGATACAGGTTCGATTCCTGTCAGAGGACCCTTATTTTTTTTTTTTACGAAATTTCTCGGACATTCAGGCCGGTAAATGTAATTAATACTGTTTATTATAAACATTTATTTACTTAAATATATGTATTTATAAAAATAACGTATAAACATAAAATATATTAAAATAATTGTCGGACCGATCCATTTCATTATATATATATATATATATATATATTTCATTATATATATATATATAGTCAAACTAGTTTGACTAGGTTTGCTCTACGTTTGTATCGAGCTCTTTAGTTAGTTGTTTACTCGTATCGGGGTTTTTTCTTTGGGCCTTGAACCTGTATCTGTGCGTTTATTTTCGACAGACTTTCATGTTCCTGGCTCTTTCTTTTTTAAAACCTTTGTTCCCTTCGAGATTGATTTGGCTATTGTGAAATCAAGAATTCGAAGGTTTTTCGACACGAGTATAGTTACCTATATTTATTTATATATATATATATATATATATATATATATATAATCCCTCACTGTTAGTACGACTCGGAGTTTTAATTTATATATTTTTAATTATTCAGATGAATAATATTTATGAAATTATTTTATTCATTAAACTCATTTATATAATTGTCTATAGTTATATTTTTTATTTACGTAAATGTATATAAATATATTTTTAATTTTATTTATATTTATTTTTTATAATTTTATTTATTTAAAATTATTCAGAGAATTATTTTATTTTTTACGCTATATATTTTTATTGATTTATATATTTATGTTTATTTATGTAAATTTATATAAATATATGTATATAAGTATATTTATAAATTTATATAAATATATTTATTTTTATTTATATACATTCTTATTTATAATATAAAAATATCTTATTTTATTTTTTATTTAAATACAGGGTGTCCATAAAGCTCGTGTGCACTTTAAAAAAATTATAACTTTATTTGTATTTGCGATAGAAATAATCTATAAAAAATGTTATAAAGTTTAATGTACCTAGTTTGAAGTATAGCTAAAATAACTAATGTGATTTCAGGCATTACTGCAAATCAGTTGGCAAATGTTTTCCGTGAACTGAACAATCGTAATACCCTTTGTATTGCTAATGATGGAGGACATGTGGAAACTTAAATAAAATTTCAATAGAACCTTAAAAAATATAGATTTGCTTCTTTAAAGTGCACACGAACTTTATGGACACCCTGTATTTAGTCGAAACACATATTCAAAGTCATTTTTCCACTAACTCTCTTCATCTTTTAGTCAGATTCATGATTCCATCCTCCTGGTAATTGTCATTTTTCTGGCAGATGAACAGTTTGAGTGATTTCTACAGGCTTTCAGAGAATTGTTCTTCCAATTCAAATAGATTTGTAGAGAACGAAATAAGTGTGAATCAGAAGATACCAATTTGGTTGTGTAAGACACATCAACTAAGTTGGGTTCGTAAAGAAACGTTTGCACCGATGCTGTCCTGATTGAAGATAATACACACTTTCCATTGGCCAATTCTGGAATCTTTTCTTTTGGAGGGGTTGTTTTTTCGTTTTCACTAAGACTTTTTTGTTTAACACGTGATGGTTTTTTTGTTTTGTTCTTTAACATCGTTGTCTGCATTAGGTTTGAACAGAGTATCGCATATAGAAATAATGTACATGAATTATTTTCCACGTATGTTTTCAAATGCTTCAGAGCGCTAATAAGAGATATTTGGAGTATCTCTGAGATGTCCCGTGTTGTGTGACAGGGATTATGTTTAATCAGTGTTTCGATGTGGTCATCATGAAGGACTGGTCAGGTTTCCAAATCAAAATCTTCCACTTCTGATCTTAGCGATCAACTTACAAACAGTACTCCATAAGTAATGTTTTTACTATTGATCGGAATTTTATCCCTAATTTTGGTAGTGTGGAAAGTTAACGTCTTCATTAGATTATGATTTTCTTGTTGCTGCTGTTGGAAGTGATTCGTTTGGTTCTTTTTTCCTATTTGGCTAAATCCTTTGTGATTACGTAGACCCAGTCGACACAATGTAATAAAGCAACATCTTTAAGATTTATAGGATTAATTCATTAGAAACGTTTTTACTAATTAATCTGAGATTAATCTGTTCTATACAGATGACATTTTAAACAGCCGTTGATCATCATGCATGACATCCAATGAGAGTTCGAATCAATTGTTCCTTTCCCTAGAAGGAATTCTTAGTAGGCGACTCTCTTCCAACCCCCAGAAATACATGGCATAAACTTGTTTCGTTCAGAACCGGCCTTTAAGACGGCTAGTGCTGGTTCATTACACTATTTACACTGTTCGGACTGTTGCCCTCATCTTCTGGCTTTAAACGTTGGATGCTTAAATACATTAAAACATTTTTCTGCATATGCCTTTCTAAACTGAGGCTGTATCTGATATGCCTGTCTAAAATTAAGCTGTATCTGATATGCCTGTCTAAAATTAAGCTGTATCTGATATGCCTGTTTAAAATTAAGCTGTATCTGATATGCCTGTCTAAAATTAAGCTGTATCTGATATGCCTGTCTAAAATTAAGCTATATCTGATATGCCTGTCTAAAATGAGGCTGTATCTGATATGCCTGTCTAAAATGAGGGTGTATCTGATATGACTGTCTAAAATGAGTCTGTATCTGATATGACTGTCTAAAATGAGGCTGTATCTGATATGCCTTACTAAAATGACGGTGTATCTGATATGCCTTTCTAAAATGAGGGTGTATCTTATATGCATTTCTAAAATGAGGGTGTATCTTATATGCATTTCCAAAATGAGGGTGTATCTTATATGCATTTCTAAAATGAGGGTGTATCTGATATGCCTTTCTAAAATGAGGGTGTGTCCGACATGTCTTTCTAAAATGATGGTGTATTCGACATGCCTGTCTAACATGAGGCTGTATCTGACATGCCTCTCTAACATGAGGCTGTATCTGACATGCCTCTCTAACATGAGGCTGTATCTGACATGCCTCTCTAACATGAGGCTGTATCTGACATGCCTGTCTAACATGAGGCTGTATCTGACATGCCTGTCTAACATGAGGCTGTATCTGACATGTCTGTCTAACATGAGGCTGTATCTGACATGTCTGTCTAACATGAGGCTGTATCTGACATGTCTGTCTAAAATGAGGCTGTATCTGACATGCCTGTCTAAAATGAGGCTGTATCTGACATGCCTGTCTAAAATGAGGCTGTATCTGATATGCCTTTCTAAAATGAGGCTGTATCTGATATGCCTTACTAAAATGAGGGTGTATCTTATATGCCTTACTAAAATGAGGGTGTATCTTATATGCATTTCTAAAATGAGGGTGTATCTTATATGCATTTCTAAAATGAGGGTGTATCTTATATGCATTTCTAAAATGAGGGTGTATCTTATATGCATTTCTAAAATGATGGTGTATCTTATATGCATTTCTAAAATGATGGTGTATCTTATATGCATTTCTAAAATGAGGGTGTATCTTATATGCATTTCTAAAATGAGGGTGTATCTTATATGCTTTTCTAAAATGAGGGTGTATCTTATATGCTTTTCTAAAATGAGTCTATATCTTATATGCTTTTCTAAAATGAGTCTGTATCTTTTATGCTTTTCTAAAATGAGTCTGTATCTTTTATGCCTGTCTAAAATGAGTCTGTATCTTTTATGCCTGTCTAAAATGAGTCTGTATCTTATATGCCTGTCTAAAATGAGTCTGTATCTTATATGCCTGTCTAAAATGAGTCTGTATCTCATATGCCTGTCTAAAATGAGTCTGTATCTCATATGCCTGTCTAAAATGAGTCTGTATCTTATATGCCTGTCTAAAATGAGTCTGTATCTTATATGCCTGTCTAAAATGAGTCTGTATCTTATATGCCTGTCTAAAATGAGTCTGTATCTTATATGCCTGTCTAAAATGAGTCTGTATCTTATATGCCTGTCTAAAATGAGTCTGTATCTTATATGCCTGTCTAAAATGAGTCTGTATCTTATATGCCTGTCTAAAATGAGTCTGTATCTTATATGCCTGTCTAAAATGAGTCTGTATCTTATATGCCTGTCTAAAATGAGTCTGTATCTTATATGCCTGTCTAAAATGAGGGCGTATCTTATATGCCTGTCTAAAATGAGTCTGTATCTTATATGCCTGTCTAAAATGAGGGCGTATCTTATATGCCTGTCTAAAATGAGGGCGTATCTTATATGCCTGTCTAAAATGAGGGCGTATCTTATATGCCTGTCTAAAATGAGGGCGTATATTATATGCCGTTCTAAAATGAGGATGTATCTGATATGCCTTTTTAAAATGAGGGTGTGTCCGACATGTCTTTCTAAAATGATGGTGTATTCGACATGCCTGTCTAACATGAGGCTGTATCTGACATGCCTCTCTAACATGAGGCTGTATCTGACATGCCTCTCTAACATGAGTCTGTATCTGACATGCCTGTCTAAAATGAGGCTGTATCTGACATGCCTGTCTAAAATGAGGCTGTATCTGACATGCCTGTCTAAAATGAGGCTGTATCTGACATGCCTGTCTAAAATGAGGCTGTATCTGACATGCCTTTCTAAAATGAGGCTGTATCTGATATGCCTTTCTAAAATGAGGGTGTATCTGATATGCCTTTCTAAAATGAGGCTGTATCTGACACACCTGTCTAACATCAGGCTGTATCTGATATGCTTTTCTAAAATGAGGCTGTATCTGATATGCCTGTGTGAGTTTTTTATACCGTAAAATATAGTAAAATCAAAATCCTATTTCTATCATTTTAAGGAATCATTTCATTGCATCCACTTTCTTATTAATTTTTCAAAAGACAATAATTGTTGCAAAAACATATCTGGGCAGCAGCTGATATTGATAACGAGAGGCAGTACTTCCTTTGGATCGGCGTGCCTCTGAAGATGCACATTTATCAATTACATGGCACTCTGTTTTTCGTAGGAACAATGAGACACACCTGCAGCAGAGCTGCTACCCCTGCTGGATGACATAATGAGCAGAATTCAGTTTCCATCCTGACAGATCTCATGATCTCACGTGCAATTAATTTTAAAAATCGCACATGAACATTACGTCTAGTAAGTTTTTGCTTATAGAACAAGGGAGCCACATATCAAGGTGACTGACATATCCAAACTTGATGATTTGATTTGAATAGTTTTAATATATTGGCTGCCTTCCATGTTTACCGATGCATTCAACCTATACAGCAAGATGATCACGAGAGAAATAGAAGTACTACCAGGAGTTATTACTGGTGGATACAATCTTAAGACGCGCAAATAACAGACAGAAACAAATACAGGAGCACGTAAATAAAGAAATAATGGAAAGCCCGAAGAAAGGACTAACTATCAAGTGTAAGAAGACAGAATCTATGGTCGTTAGCAAAAGTGAGATCCCAAGATGCAAAATACGAATCACAGTCTTCAGAATCAAGCAAGTACGGAAATCTAGGAAATGTTAAAGCAGGCGACAAAAGATGTGATACAGAAATCTGAAGTGGCTTTGGAATAGAGAAAGCTGCCTTTCAGAATCTAAACAAAGTATTAAGAAACAGGAAATTTTCGTTAGAATCCAGGTCGAGTGCCCAACTGCTATGTAATCTCGTTCCTCCTATATGGCAGTGCATACGTGACAATTTCCTCACAGATGAAGAGGAAACTGGAAGCAACAGAGATCTTGTTCTACGGGGTGGGGTGGGGTGATGAGAGTAACATAGACAGAGCATGTAAGTAATTAGGAAGTTTTATAAAAATGAAAACAAAATGGTACTTGTACGTAGAACAGTGATGGGCAAACAGCAGCCCGTTTGGTACGCCGAATGTCATGAGGAATATAACGATTATTAAAATTTTATTTATCTCGTTTCGTTCTCACTTGTTCACTCACATTTTCTCACACATAACCCCATACATAAACAATGATTAAGAAAAATGTTTCTTGAATTTTGTAACGTTTTGTTGAAGGTAACGTCTTCATCATTTTAGACCATTGGTTATTTTTACTAAGGAAGATCATGCGTGTAAATATCATTTGTTTTAGAAACATGACGTTCATAATATTTTTTCTCTGGATAAGAAATGTATTTTTTATTTAAAAAATTTTTTTAAAAATTTCGAATGAATAAATAAGAAACAACTAATTCACCTTGCAGTAATGTATATCATTTGTAATAACTTTATACCAAAACTTTTAATTATTGCGAAATATTTTCTCCAAACAACAATCAACCTTTCCTAATTTCTAAGACAAATGATTACACGTATAGTCTTCTGTAGTGAAAATGGTTGAATCATCTTTAACGTAAAATTACCTTGAATCTGAATTCCTTAATATAATTTCACGTTGTTTCTATGCTTAGAGGATAATTAACAAAGAACGTTAGCATAAAAATGAACATTAAATGTAGAAAACCTGTTTAATAAAAACAAACGATAAAATTCAAAAACTATTAGAAAAATGATTTAAAAGCGCAAAGATGTGTCCTTTGCGGCGGTGTAATGGTTCACAAGCTTGTCTCGCTACGACTGGGTAGTGAGGTCGATCCTCAAAGATTTTCGGTCTTGTGCCACATCTAAGCTTTATAAATCATCATAAAAGCGTAAAGATGACATGTTTCTTCAGACAAGCAGTTCTTGTACAATATATGTTCTGGTGCCCCCGCTGTTCGTCTCGAAGTTCTCAACAAAATCGAAAGACGGATATGCAATGTGATAGGTCCTGACCTGGCATTTCAACTTCAGTCACAGACGTGATGTGGCTTCCCTCTGACTTTTCTACAAATATTTTCATGGAAACTGCTCTGATGAGCTATTTGCACTGGTGCCTCAACTACATAAATTTAAGCGTGCTACTAGGTTGGCATCTCAGTCCCGTCTCTTCTACTCCAACAGCTTCTTCTCTCGCACTTCCCTACAGTGGAACTCCCTTCCTCTTACTTGCTTCCCTGATAGCTATAATCTTCAAAATTTAAATGTCATGTTAATTGACATTTTCTTATGACCTCATCTTTGTCGCCATATTTATTACAACGTTTCGGCCGTTGTACGCTTCGGCCTTCTTCAGATGGTTGGAATGTCAAACTGAACCCTTTATTTCGCTCATTTTGGGTAGACACTTCCAGTTCCACGTGCCATGTTTAATGGATGTCAGTTATCAGTTATCTTCTGTTAATTCCCCTCTGAAAGTTCTGATAACTGACATCCATTAAAAATGGCACGTGGAAGTAGAACAGTCTACCCCAGTGAGCGAAATAAAGGGTTCAGTTCGACATTCCAACCACCTGAAAAAGAGCGTACAACGGCCGAAACGTTGTAATAAATATGGCGACATAGATGAGGACAATAGTCCGAATAATGTAAATAGTGTACATAATACCTCATCTCAGAAATATAGACAGATACTGAAAGGCCGAAACGTTGTAATAAATATGGCGACATAGATGAGGACAATAGTCCGAATAATGTAAATAGTGTACATAATACTTCATCTCAGAAATATAGACAAATTTTATGATGATTTGATCTTGAACCCCGTCCTTCTCTTAATCCTTTCCACAAACACCTGTCTTTTCTATTACTTTCACTCTCTGTAACCCGTTGCGTGCTAGTGGCACTCCCGACTCGCCTGGGGTGAAATGCTTTAAAAAATGGCATAGCATTTAAAATTTTGGTATTTCTAGATGTAGATACCAGAATATTAGTTTCTGCCCTGGCCAGATGTTTTAAGAAATAATCTATTTACCAAAAGAAATATTTGAATGTTATTTATCGAGTTTTACTCTTTGCATTCTCGAAAATTCCAACTGTTTATTTGCTCCTACGAGTCAATTTCATCCAAAATGCCTCGTACATTAGTTAATATTTTGATTGGAATGGTCACCTCAGCGTGGTGTAATAGTTAGCAAACTTGTCATTCTTTTTAATTATTTCATCCCAAGCAAGGCGATACAGCCACTAAGATGTAGACGGTAGTAAGAGTGAAAGAAACTAAGAAAACATTATTGAGGAAAGAGGTCAAGAACTGAATTCAGTAAGACAGAAGATGCCGATTGTCGTTACATTTAAATATTTGGAAATCATATTTAACAGGAAAGCAAGAAGCCGGAAGGGATTTCCAATGGTAAAATGATAAGACCTAATTGCCAATCTAGTACTGCGCTTAAATTTATGAAGTCTTAGTACCAAAAAGCAAAACTCAACAGAACAATTCTCATGAAAAGACATAGGTTCTATGATACGGCTGTGGGTATGATTGAAGTCGAGATGCCAAGTTAGGACCGATTACATTGCAGATTCTTCTTCAGATTTTGTCAAGAATTTCTAGATACATATCCGAAGAACTGGGCCAGATGTGGCAACAACATTCAATGCACGGACGATTGGAAAATTAATAAAATCTACAAAATTCTGGTGGTAAAATTTAATATAATCGTTTCCCTTCATATTAGTGGAAAAAGATAGACCGAGAAGGCGCAATTAAAAGTTGAAAAGTTGAAATGGCTGGATGTAACCGTAAGTTCTATGCTAATAGTTTCTTCTATCGCTTGCGGAACTCTCTTCCAGATTCTTGCTTTCCAGTCAACTGTGATCTTCAAAAGTTTAAGTACAATGTCTATCGTCATCTTTTTAATCCTTGTTTTCTTCTTCTCGTATTCCCTCACACTCAGTAATCCCTTGCGTCTTGGTGGCTTTATTGCCTTACTTGGGGTGAAACGATTAAAATGAAAGAGCGGTATTATAGTGTCTGTGGTAAGAGAGTGCTGTATAGATGAAACAGAAAGTATTCGAGTGAACAGGTCAGTGATTGTGCCGAGCAAAGTTAATTAGAAGAGGATAGTGAAGACTAGCTGATACATGTGTATTTTTTCATGTATGTATACTAGAAGGACTCGTGTAATTTTACGATTTTCCTATTTTAATATCCTGGTGAATTTTATTATTTAGATTAATGATTGAGCAAGCCCATGGCGAGTTCTACGACAATAAAATACCCGTAGAAATTCACCCATCGCATCGTTAAATATTACAACTTTAACAAAATATTGCAAGGACAATCATAAATATGAATGCTGCCCGTTATTTTAGGAAGATTTAAAATTGACAACTTTTTTCATTTCAGTTCTAACTCCCCTTTTTCCTTTTGTTCATTTTCTCACTGAATCCAAGCATCTCGGATATGTGTTTTCTTTATCAAAACGGAATACCCTAATATTTATGAGGTATTGTGAAGAGACGTAAAACACTTCTTTCTTTTCTTTCTTTCTTTATTTATTTATTTTCTTTCTTTCTTTCTTTATTTTCTTTCTTACTTTCTTTCTTTATTTATTTTCTTTCTTTCTTTCTTTATTTGAAACCAATTAGATTTTCCCCTCTTTCCAAGCGATCAAAACTGAATAGTCCATTATTGATGAGGCATTGGCAGGACATGACGGTCGTGCAAAGGGAGGGGAAAACACAATAATAATAGGATATGTGTGGATTCTCGCATCGAAAACGTTACAAATTTGGAAAACGTTCAGTAATTTTTCAAGTTTTACTGAACAACCTGCACAAATGAATTGCTTAAAGTGGTCAATTTCCTTTGCCTTGCAGTGCACACTCTCTCAATCACAGCACCATATCCTGCACTATGTGCAAAATGTAAGATGATGCTACTATCGCAGGCAGTGGGGGTTGGGCTAGGAGTCTTCCATCTCTCAGTTGCATGGCCGACGGCCATATCACGTTTAAATCTTGGTTCTCATCCGATCACCGAAATTAAACAACGTTGAGCCTGGCTGGGTGACCGCTTGAGAATATCAAGTGCTGTAAGCCTGGATGTACGGATGGTGCAATGGATAACGGCTCGGGATGCGGAATCGGGTAGCCGATTTCGAATTCTAGTCAAGATCGTTGCATTCACTTAGGCACAAATAACATTGGGAAAGATATGAATCCATCTCTTCACCCCCGCACCACCACCACAACCAACTATGAGTAAAAAGCAGAACAGACTAGTTTGTTAACCAGTCTAGGAGAAAGAAAACTCTGAATCCAAACAAGCCTGGTGGAGGGTGATAAAGGGTGGATGAGCTTTATATATACATTACACCTGCTCGTTTCTATCTCCTTCCTAAAATACACAAAAGCAACAACCCAGGAAGGCCCGTCATTTCATCATTCAACTGCCACACGACCAAAATTTCAAAATATGTAGACCATTACATACAACCCCTAGTTAAGGAAGTAAAATCCTACATCAGAGACACAACAGATCTACTAAACAAAATTAACCACATACAAACAGTTCCAGAGAATGCTATTCTAGTGACTATGGACGTAAGGTCACTCTATTCAAACATTAAGCACATCGAAGGGCTAACCGCCCTTCAGGAAGCACTTACTAAAAGAAGAAAACAAGAGCCTCCCACAGAAGTTATCATAAAACTCATGGAGCATATTCTTACATTTAATACTTTCAACTTCAATGGAGCACACTACCTTCAAATAAGAGGTTGTGCCATGGGCACCATTGCAGATCCTTCATATGCTACAATATTCATGGGAAAATTTGAGGAGACCCATATCTATCCCCTCATTGGTAACGACTGCGTATTCTATGCAAGATATATCGATGATATATTCTTTGTATACACGGGCAGTGACGACAAACTCACCCAGTTCCTCATGACCATAAACACAGTGTACGACTCAATTAAGTTTGACTCTGAAAAATCCAAAACATCAGTAACATTTTTAGACACACGCATTTACATAGATGAAAACAGGAAACTACAAACGACACTACACACTAAAATCACCGACACCCACAACTATCTACACTTTAAGTTTTCCCACCCTAAACACCTCAAAGAGAACCTTCCCTATTCACAAGCACTTAGACTCAGAAGGATATGTTCCCACAATGAAGAATTAAACAAACACATTGAAAATCTGGAGCATCAATTCACAACACGTGGCTATAAACAACACCTAATCAGGGAACAAATAAATAAAGCAATTTCCACACCTAGAGAAAACACCCTAATATACAAGATTAAAACTAAATCTAGCCGCATTCCTCTAGTAACAACTTTCAACCCCACTCTGCCTCCACTATCCCAAATAATCAAAAGTTGCTGGGAAATGCTACATCTCAAACCAGACCTAAAAAAAACTATTTAAGGAACCGGCCTTCTAGCATATCGTAGACCTAAGAACCTAAAATAAATCATAGGTAGTAACCACATTTTAGGTAATCCGTGATAAACTAACAACAAAAACAATAGGATTTTCCCAACCATGTAACAACAAAAGAAGTTTATGCTGCAACCACGTTAAACACACGAATTCATTCACTATCTCAGTCACTAAATCTACTTTCAAAATCTACCACGACTTTAACTGTAGAAGTCATAACATAATTTACCTCCAAGAATGCACACAATGCCGGAAACAATATGTAGGAAAATCTGAATGGCCCTTTCACTACAGAATTAATAATTATCGCAATCGAATTAAGTCGACTCCCCATGAAAAACTTTTACCTGTAGAACAACATTTCCGCATAGAAAAACACGACTTCAAAACCCATGCCAAATTCACTATAATTGAGAGAATAGAAAAGCCCAAAGCAGATAACATTAGAAAGACTTTAGAATTCCATGAACATAAGTGGATACGACGTTTACATAAGCTGTTTCCAGCCGGGCTAAACCATAAATTTAACAATATAGATAGTAGTAACACATAACCCTACAAATCAAAACCTGCCCACATATTTCACACCCATACAAAACAGACATGCTTACGGAGGTGTTGAGGCCTCACACTTATACACACACCCACACGAATATACACATTTACACACATCATACTCACTGACTTTCCTAATGAGCCAAATGATAACACACACCCATAGCAATATACAAGCTAACACATATCATACTCACTCACTCCCTAAAAACTAAATAACACACACACACACACTTACCAGAGACTAAATAACTAAATAACACACACACTAAACTAAATAACACACACACACTTACCATCTCCTCTCCAGGTACCAATAAAACTGCCAAACTGACCGAGGGAAAGGAAACTAGCATGAATCCATCCGTCTCTTATCTCAAATGACAACTTAAAAGAGACTGTTTGACCAACACAAGGAATGTTAATAAACTCATGTTAAAAAGATTTTAAAAAAACAAATAAAAAACAAACTACAGGCAAAAGTTCATTTTCTCCATCAAGACATTCATTTCTGTAGTTTACTGCCGCCAGCAAGCAGAAACATTTTTTCTCTCCCGATGATGGCCATGTTGGCCGAAACTAGTCGAGGAATCTAAATGAAATAATAATAATAAAAACATAAGAATATTAATCTATAACCCAGTATGTCAGAAGATTTTAATTAATTTTTTTAATAATTTTTATCGTTCAAAAAAAAAAATATATATATATATAGTCAAACCTAATGAGCCAGACAAACCTACCAAGGTTTCACTTATGCAGATCGTCAGGGTCAGCTGGCCCTGACGATCTGCCTAAGTAAAAACCTTGCTAGGTTTGTCTGGCTCATTAGGTTTGCTCTACGTTTGTATCGAGCTCTTTAGTTAGTTGTTTACGCGTATCGGGTTTTTTTCTTTGGGCCTTGAACCTGTATCTGTGCGATTATTTTCGACAGACTTTCATGTTCCTGGCTCTTTCTTTTTTAAAAACTTTTTTTCCCTTCGAGATTGATTTGGCTATTTTTAAATCAAGAATTCGAAGGTTTTTCGACACGAGTATAGTTACCTATATATATATATATATATATATATATATATATATATATATATACATATACATATATTCGATAATTATAACCGAAACATGTTATAAAATCACTACAAAAATAGCGATTTTGTTTCAAAATTCCAGGTGTTTTATCAAGTAATGGTGTTGAGTACTTAATAAAGCAACAAATATAATTGCTCTACTCTGTATTGAGCACTCTTTTAAGAATAGTATTTTTGCTTATTGGAATTTAAAAACAAAACTAAAAAGAGAAAACTATTCTTAGCCGACGCGTTTCGTCCTCTGGGGGACTTTATCAAGGCAATGTAGGATTTATTTTGTTGCACGTGTTTATATACAAAGGCGAGGATGTCAAACCAACTGGTTCATTGGGAACCCTTCGAAATCGTTAATAAGCAATAATGTCATTTTTAAACGAAGCATAAATTTAAAAACGCACCATTCAATATTTTGGATTTTTCGGTGAAATTCGGACAAATGGAACTCACTGTTATGAACTGGAACTATATATATATATATATATAAATATATATATATATATATAATAAATCCTAATGAGCCCATGTAGTGAAACCTAGGTAGGTTACCTGGCTCATTGAGATTTATTTATTTAACTTATTATTTGCTGAGTTTTTTTTCTTTGTGCCATAGATTTAAGGTACTCGATGATTTCTTTCGCCCTCTTCGGAGGTTTCTGGTGGTTTCTTGACGAGGAACCGAGACCAGATACCTTAATTCAACTTAATTTCAAAAATTATATTGAGGGTCTCGGTTCTCGCTTTTGAAACATGAGAACTCTTATGTAGAGAAGGAATCATATTTTTTTTTTTAAATATTATATATATATATATATATATATATATATATATATAGTGTATTTGGACAGCGATCTCTATTTTATACAAGTTTCATTAAAAACGTCGAACAAGGTAGTGGGGTTAAGTTTTTTTTTATTTAATTGTTCACGCGTTCTTAGATTTTTCTTCTTTTCTGGACGTAAATTGTATAGAAATGAGAGCTTTCGGATATACGTTTAGCCATTATCAAGGATGGCTTTTATTTTTTCTTTTAACCGAATGTATGGGTTGTTTTATGTATGTATCTAGAGTTATAGGAATTTTATAGGATTGCAGGAATGTGCTGACAATGTTTCGAAAATAAAAAATAAAAATTCCTATAACTCTAGATACATACATAAAACAACCCGTACATTCTGTTAAAATTAAAAATAAAATCCATTCTTGATAATGGATAAACGTATAGCCGAAAGCGTTCATTTCTATATGATTTACGTCCAGAAAAAAATATGAACAGGTGAAATTTAAATTAAAAAAAAACTTAACCGCAGTAACTAGTCAGTCGTTTTTAACGATACTTATATATATATATGACTACAAACACGAGCTTGCCTATCCTGTCATCAGATGAGGCGAACAATAAAGAGTAAAAAAAAAAATGTTCTTTTAAATTAAATGTACACAGAAAACATAAAATAAAGAAGCAGTTTTCATTAAGACAAAAAAAAAAATGGATAAACATTTACTTCTTTTAATTTTGGAATCCTCCAAGATACATTTTCCCATTTTCATAACCCCCAAAGAAAAAAAAATCATAACGTTAGGGGGTGTGAATTAAACGTACAACAATCGACAAAATTTAACTTTGAATTTTGTTGACTGATACAGAAAAAAATGTGATATATATTTTTTATATATATTTATTTTACATTTCAACTGTGGTGGCATCATTGACAGGTGTCAAGGGTCAAATACACCTAATAACTTACACCTTTGAAGAAACATTACGACACGACAGTTATTATGTTAACTATTTTCACAAGTTCTGTCTTTATTTTCTATATCATATCGATCTGTGATAAATCATATTGGAAGGACAAAATAAACTTATACAACGTTTACAATATGTGACAAAAATACCAGTAATTGTATAGTTAGGTATTTGGTGGACAGAAGGTTTCAACCAATCAAAAGACTTTTATATTTTGTTAATAATGAAGCCATTTTAATGTGTGATATTTCCAGTGCTATTTGCAAGGATAAAGTTAAATTTCAGTTTATTGGTTTTCATTTTATTTTGAAAACAAATTTACATAAAAAGATACAATATAAAAAATCATCGTATTATTCATAATCTTAAAAAAAATACTTTCAAAAGCAAAACATTACATCTATTTTATTTCTGATATCCAAAATAATTATTCATATTAATAATTTTCTATAAAGAACTAATTAAAAAAAAAAAAAAAAAAAAAAAAAAAATGTAGTTTCAGACATGTTTGTTGCGCATGCGCTAAATTTCAGCAAATATTTTTTTTCCAGTTATCTTACAAAAACAAAGGTACAAAACGGCATTTCGGACAATGATTAAATGTGTTTTGTGACAAAGAAATGAGAAGAAAAACTGTTTTTGTTCGATACAACTTAGAAACGCACAAAATTTTCTCATGACTTATCGGATTCATTCAGAAAGTCATTACACTGTTTTTAGGAAAAAAAAAAGAAAATGAATTTTGAGCGATAGAAATGAATTTATATATATATATAAATATATATATATATATATATATATATATATAATTTGTATATATATTATGTTTTATATAAAAGAAAAACTGAAAGGTTCGTTTTGTTTTGGATTGTTATTACTTTGAGCATTAGTTTTGCTTTTAGAGAAACCAGCGAAAACTATAATTCGTTTTAATACATATTTTTAAAATTAAACATGAAAATACTTGGTTAGACTCGGGACACACCCAGTTAGTTTTCTTATTATAAGTGAGAATATTTGGTTAATTGATCTTACAATACATTCGGATATCTTTGCCAAAAAGTATTAACAATCCCGAATTAAGTTTAAGTGACAGAAGTTTGAGAATTTGGAATTTAACTGTTATTTTGTTTTGTTGGTAATATTTGATTGATGAATAATTGTCATTAAAAGTTTTAGCTTATTATAGATATTCTTATCTTCAACCGATGAGATGTTGTTCTTCCATGAAGTATGAACTTGAGAACCTACGCAAATTTGAAAACCGGTTTTGTTCAAAACTCTGTCAAACTTGCTTAGAATGTCTGGTGTTCCTCATCTGTCACTTTTTATTTACTTAGCTTTGATTTGTCTAACACAAAAACCCAAAATTGCTTTCAGCACATACTGTCCCAAGAGCAGTCACCCAAATTAATAACCAGGTCCAACGCTGCTTAACTTGACTTATCCATCAATTTATTGTGCACTCAACAAATCCCGGGCTGATTTAAAAAAAAAAGCAAACAAACAAAAAACTTATACTCATATGCTTCCTGTTGAACTTTTTGCATTATATATATGAAGGGGGGGGGTTACGGATTATACAACTTACGGATTATACATGTTTGTAGGAGGGGGATATTGGTTTTAATCAATAATACAAATCCACTGTATATTAACACGCTCAGCGCCAAAACGTCAGTTATGTAACGTTCCCCTTTTGGAAATTCACGCCATGTCTTCATGTTGTCCTCTGCACACTGTTGCAACAAATACCTGCTTTCTGGTAATACTATTTAATCTATGGGGATTATCTGTTTTTGTATTATTGGTCTACGCACATCAGCGATATATATATATATATATATATATATATATATATAATAGGCGCTGAAAGTGTGTTTTTTTTATTCCTTCAGTTTAAACATTTTCTTGCAAATAGTAGGAGATAGTTCTGGTTGCAATAGTTACAAGATTGGGGTTATCTATATTTACACATACAAATACTAAAGTACTTTGTTTCTACTTTTTGGCATCGGATGAATTTTGATTAAAAGAAAGAACAATCGAATTCTGAATCGATTTATCAGCACAGTGATTGGCTGTTGTAGGCAAGAGTGCACGGCGTTACCCGACAGAGAAAAGACTGTCATCATCATCGAAAAATTCTTCCGAATTAAACGATTTTAAAGAGAAGAGATATTTCTTTTTTATTGACAGGGAGGGAAAATATTAATAACTGAAAAACAAAAAAAAAAAACTATATTCATTTTGATTTTTCTCTCGCTCTCTCTTCCTCTGCTTTTTATACGAAGATGAAACCCTTCTCTTTCTCAAGGTGACACGTGCAGTCCTCCAACTTTGTTGTGAGCACCCATTCGCCGTGGCAGTGGGGGACGTCCAAGGCGTGCCAATTAGTGATTTCGTTAGTGACGCCATGACCTTTGCACCGAAGACCCAGTTCCCTGTGCATGGCCAGTGGCTGACACTCGACACACACTTTCTCCTTCTTCCGCAGAATGTTCGCCCATTCACTGCTGTTGCACCCTTCGCGGCTGCTGGTGATCAGGTAAGTTGCACAATACCTGGAAAATAAAAAAATAAAAACATTCAAAATAGGAATATACGTGCATGTTATTTATTCGTCATTTTACCCGAGTAAAGAAAAGAAGGATATTTATATGGCATTAGAAAATATATTACAGTCTAGATTTTTTTTTTAATGATACGTCTCCTCAGGGTAGAGGCGATCATGGTTTTCTCTTTATAGATTCCTTTATTTTATTATCTTCTTAGAAAATTTAGGGTTTACATTCTTCACGGTTTGGAATTCAGAAGTTTACTTCTCCCAGACTTAAGTGGGTGGTTAGCAATCCTGTAAGGCGAAAAATATGACCGATAGAGCGAAAGAACTAAAAAAAAAAAAAATAAAAGAAGGACTTAAAAAAGAAAGAACTGAAAAGGAGCGAAAGATGTGCTAAATAGCGAAAGTATTTTTAAAAATATTTAAAGACAGAAAGAAATCAATAAATATGACCTAAAGAGCGAAAGAACTAAAAAAAATGACCTAAAAAGCGAAAAAACGGAACAACATGATCTAAAGCGCGGAAAAAATAAAAGATTTGCCCTAAAGAATAAAACATTAAAAAATGACCTAAAGAACAAAAAACATGTAAAAAAAAAATAAAAAAAACGACCAAAAGAAAGTAAAAACATAAAAAATGATCTAAAGTGCGAAAAAAAAAAAAAACATTTTTTAAAAATGACCTAAAAAGCGAAAACACTGAACATAATCTAAAGAGCGGAAAAATGAAAAATATCATCTAATGAGCGAATAAACTGAAAAATATACCCTAAAGAATAAAATATTAAAAAATGACCTAAAGAACAAAAAACATTTTTAAAAAAAAACGACCAAAAAAGAAAAAAAAACAAAAAAATGACCTAAAGTGCGAAAAAAATGACCTAAAAAGCGAAAAAACTGAAAAACATGATCTAAACAGCGTAAAAAATGAAAAAGTTGATCTAAAGAACAAAAAACATTAAAAAATGACAAACATAAAAACTGACCAAAAGGACGAAAAACATTAAAAAATGACCTAAAGTGCGAAAAACTGAAAAACATAATCGGAAGAACGAAAAAAACATAAAAAATGTTCTCAAGAGCGAAAAAACTGAAAAATATGACGTAAAGATTTGATAAAACAAAAAGTGGCCCAAAGAACGAAAAAAAACTTTTATTAAAAATGATCTAAAGGGTGAAATAACTCATAATGCTTAAAGAGGCAAAGAACTAAAATAAAATGCTATAAAGAGCAAAATAATGCAAAATCTATTACCTAAAGATTGAAAGAGCTGAAAAATGTTACAAAGAGAGAAAGAAGCAGAAAATAAATGAAGAAACGTAAGAACTAAGAAGAAATGATCGAAAGAAATAAAAAGACTCAACGGCCAACAAACTATTAAATCAACGTAAATAATGCAAAGGAGAACTACTGCATTATCTTTACTAAGGCAACTCATTGTATGACACAAAACAGAACTTAACACTCACAGGATAGATTAGAAGGAGAAAGGTCAGAGTGAATGATCAAATAATCTACCTAGCGAGTTCGTGTAAATTGATGGAACTGACAGGTAAGGTAAAGAAACAAGCCTTGTTCACAGCTACAAATGACAGGAAAATGTGGAGAGTCATGATCAAGAAAGTACACGGTAAATCAACAGCTAACGACCAAGGCTAGAGAATTCAGTTTACTCTTCTATTTAACCCATAACTGGAAGCAATATAAATGGATTCATGCCTTTTTTCAAAGGCATTTAACTAAAGTAATCGCAATAAACTCAGCCAGGATTTGAACTCGGCCCGCTGATACCATTTACCGTTCTGAGAATTGGTAAACTATTTGCATATTCTAAAAATATCAAGTATATCCTTGAAATAAGAGAGTGTCATTAATAATTAACATTTGGATTATGTTTTTGATTTATTTCTTAATCTTTTTAACGCAGGCAGAATAACAATTACGAGCTTCTGGGGAGTCAACGAGATTCACAAAGTGAGTAATTACACAGATTTCGATATAACTGCAGTTTGTGTTCGGTAATGAAAATGTTTTAATTAAAACTCGAAAGTTTATGCACGTAGTCGATACCTTACAGAAAAATAAATAAATAAAACGAATTAAAGGAAAGAAATTAGAAAAGCGCCTGAAAATTAATTCTTTTCGGTCAATGGAAAAGGTGACATGTACCGAAAACTGTTACAAAGTCCCTTTGAACTTTGTATGCTCATTTCTCGTCACAAACATAGGTGAAGAATATTTTGACAATTTGCATCATAAAAAAAAACAAATCGCAAGCTTATCTCCACGTGGTCACATGATCTTTGGTTTGTACTGTCAAAAATAAATCCACGCATTAAAAGTTTAGTTGCTAAACAACATATCCACCTCGTCTCATCATAGTTTGATGGCTAATTCATTCTTAATTGTTACTGTTAATTGTGACCAAGACATTCATGAATTTAAGCGTGCTACCAGGTTAACATCTCGGTCCCACCCCTTTTACTATCGAAACAGTTAAATGTAACCCGTCTCTTCTACTTCAACAGCTTCTTCTCTTGCACTTCCCGACAGTGGAACTCCCTTCCTCTTACTTGCTTCCCTGATAACTATAATCCAAAATAGCTGTCTTCTGATGTCTTGATCCTCGTCATTCTCTTTATCCTTTCCTCAAATACCCTCTCTGTTTTCTTACTGTGACTCTCTGTAACCGTCTTGCGTGCAAGTGGTATTCCCGCTTTCCTTGTAGTGAAATACTTTATATATATATATATATATATATATATATATATATATATATATATATATATAAAGACATGTCGCATTGAATAATTTAGACAATTTTGTCTACTTATTTTCAATAGGATCCTCATATTCAGCGATAAACTTCTTAGTATCCTTACTAAAGGAAGAGAGAAAATTACTATATTGATACATATTCATTTATTCCGAATACTTTCGACATTAGCACAATGTTATCATCAATGATGACATTGTGCTAATGTCGAAATATGAGAGTATCCTATTGGACATAACTAGTCAAAACTTGTTATTCAATGCGATAGGTCTTAATGAAAACATCCTGTCAAAATAAACGATATATATATATATATATATATATATATATATATATATATATATATATATGATGGGCATTCAAGAATGTTTACAACAAACTTGGTTAGACATTTAGGGTCTGGCTCTTTTTTTTAAATTATTATTTTTGACTGTCAATTGAAAGTTCAGTTCGACAATGGCGTCGATGGACGATGTTACCATTTTGACTTTTTCAAAGACTGCTGAATTTGACTTATATATATTAAAATATAAGCTAAGGCTTAAAATAAGCTAAGAATTTAAAATATAAAATAAACTCAGGATCCAATGCCAAAGTCACCAGAATATAATAATATGTATTATCACATAGAAACTCTGAGTATCGGATTTTAATTATCGTTTTAATATTACTACATTAATAATGATATGATAATGGTCTCTCTCATCGATTTCGACATATGAGGATCCGACAACCTCATTCAGTTTTGTGTCAGTCTTATTCAAACCCAGTGTATAGACTGTGTTCGTGTCGGAATTAGAAATTTAACTTATTGACAGCAATCGAAAAATTGATACAGAATTTATCCATTTCGATGTTTCAGTCATTGATTTTATTGAGCCCTTTTTGTGGATCAGTTTTAATATTTGATATTACTACGATCCACTTGGATTATATATCAACGGATTTATTACCTGTAATATATATAGTTTGCTTACAAGCATGAAACAGTGTCGCTGCTCGGTGTTGATCTCAACGCCCATATATATATATATATATATATATATATATATATATATATATATATATATATATAATTCTTCAAACGTTATTTTAGTGGATATTCATATTTGAGTAGACGACCCGTTTTTACTGTTTTACCATTTCATTTTTTTTTTTTTGAAGCAGTGATCTCTACAGCCAGTCAAAAATGGATTGCCTAAAAATGTTCTCATTGTGTGAGATTTGTGAAATGTGTCTGACCGAGACCTTTTCAGTCCACCTTTGCATACATCAGAATTACAGTGACGTTTAGTTAGTGACGTGGCAACATCTAAAGCAATCTCTGAACCCAATATGTCTCAATGAAGACGTTTCCATTCATTCCGTCTAATTTCTGATTAAATATATATTTTTTCTTTTTCATTGGGTCCACTACTATTCTGATCTTGAACCAGACTTAGCTTATCTCAGCAAATATTGACTTTCCCCCTTTTCCCCTTGCCCTTCGAATGATTTATGAAAAGTCACTAATCACAAATATTGACTCCTTTTTCCTGTCTGCTACATTTTGATTTGTAAGAAAAAATATAGAACAAATAAAGAAAAAACGTCATCTGTTTGTTCTAAGTACTCACAGAGATTACACTCGCCTTTTTGACAATAAGATCATACGACGTGACCCGGGATAAGATAGTTCTTGGAGTAATGGTGGACATTGTTTGTACACACATAATTAAACCAAAATTTTTTCAACCCAGTGGTAAAATAAAAGAAAAGATTAAAAAATATTTTACACAAAATAGTATCGCTTGTTGCTTATTTCCTAGTACGTTTGCTCAGGTGTCTAGCTAATCCCTGTTGCAGACGTCTGCTCAGACATTTATGTTTGCTCGACTGTAGCTTATACTATAATGAGCAGACCTTAGTTACAGATCGAAAAATGGACAGACACATGTACACCGCATCATTATAAATCTCGTAAGCTAGGAAAGGTTACTGAATAGAATAATCACACGAAGGTTGGTAATGAACGATAATAGTTAATATAATACACAAGAACAACACATATAAGATTCACCAGCGGCACGTAGAAGTAGTCAACTGCTACAAGTGAGTCAATTGAATTCCACAATGAATCTCCAACTGCAGGATATATACCAACCGCCCCACGTGGTCAGATGTGGCACAAGACCGAATTTAATGTGGAGAATCCGAGCCCGTAGGCTCGGCCAAAAATTCCCCGTAGACCCTGTATAAAACGAGGTCGGGTAGCTGTTTCCCCGATACGAGACACTGCCCTTCGATACAGCCTCGTCTGGGGATCCTCTCTGCCCAGAGTCAGAGAGTTTGACCAGTACAGCTGAAGACAAATCTCCAACTGCAAACCAACATACAGTATTTACTACTGTATTTATGTGAATGGAGACATACCCATTATCATCCGTGGGTATGCTGCAACAATAGATTAATAAGAAAAACCTAGTTATATGTTTATATGAATAGATAACAAGTTTTCTTTAATTTTTCAATCTGAATCTTTTCTGTAACTTGACAAATGAATATAAATTAGTGATTCGTGTATGTAACAAGTAACTAAAAATTTTTGATCGAGCGCTTTCAAAATGAAATTTCGATTTTCACCAATTCTTAGTTTAGAATTCTGTGTTTGGGAATCGAAAGGTTTATATTTTCCCTAACCCGTGCACCATGTTCTTAACCTACATTCCTCTAGACTCAAGGGTTCTGAGATAAGTCACAATCAACGCTCTTGTAAGAATTTCTGCGTTAGAAATATTTTAATTGCTTCGCATACTTACGCAAAAAAAAAGAGATTTAATTTCTTTTAAACACACAAGCGTGTCCGCCCATTTCTCTTTTTAATATTGTAAAATGGCACGCATAAATTCTTAGCGATTAACTATAGCAATTATTGTCTGGCACTATTCGGCTTTACAGTGGTAGCCAATTTTAGGGTTTCATTCTGTGTTATTAAGACACTTCAGAATAACCATTAGCTGCGGGTTAAGTGGTTAACGTCTACGTATCTTTTGCTATGTCCATTTATAGTGAATTTCAGACCTTGGTCAACCAAATGTAATTTGTACTTGTCATATTCTCTATCAAAAACAACTTGAAGTAACAGGTAATAACTACTGTAATTACATGCGATTAAAAATTAAATAAATAAAATATTTAAAGTTAAATTTAATTATCAAACAGAGTGAAAGGTTTAAAAAAAACAATTCTTTATAAAAGGTTTAACTTTAATTTCGATTTTCATTGCAATTGCAATTGATATAGTTTAATCTTTAAAACTTAATTGGGACACTGTACGTTGCTCATATATATATATATGTTTTCTTTTTCAGCCACGCGTATTGTGACATATTCGAAATGTTACGTATTAAGGAACTCGAAAGTGTCTTTTAAGACAGATTTTATGTGAAGAGATAATAAAGAATGGTGATTTTAAAAGAAAAGAAAAATTGCGTGCAAAATATATGTAGACAAACTGCGGAGATCGGTTGCGTATACGAAGAAAGATTACGTCAAATTAAGGTTTCGAATAAAGATTAAATAATTTTATCATTTCTAAATTCTTATAACCTTTACGTACATAGGACGCTGAAGGTAAAAGGCCAAAAGTCCAAAATCCCTCCGCAGGGCGACTTCTAGACTAGTAAATTAATAAAACTTAATTATATGTAGTAATCCCCAGTTTAGTTTTGATTTACGTTATCTTACACCCACACATCGTTACCTGTTTAAGGACCAGTTATAAAACCACACAAAATAAAAACCCTTTTTTTTGTAGCTCTTTTTTGGGCTTGCCTCCTGCGTAGCCTAAGTTTCTTCCTTTTGTCGATACATGAAGCGTAAGAACTCATCCACTATATATGTCAATTAAAACCAACAAATACCTTATATAAATAAAGAATTAATAGATTTTTTCCTATCTCAAATTTGCTTTTCATCTTCGTTTTGCAATTGTTTAAATCTCCGAGGTATTGCCTTCCCAATGAGAATTAAATTGCCATTGGAAAGACAATACCCCAGCGATGTAAATACGGGCAAACGAAGATGAATGCAAATTGCAGAAGAGAAAAACATTGTTAATTCTTCATTTATATGAGGTATTTTGTAAATTCTAAATGGCACACATAGTGAATGGCGTTCTTCTACTCAGGTAGCGACAGAAAGAAAGAATCTAGGCCCCGGATGTGGGCTAAAGCAGCTTACCTCTACCGTTAAGATTAGCCAAAGTTACCATGTGAATGTAGGCTTACCAGATCGGTTACCGTTATTAAAAATGCATAATTTTCACCTCTTTAAGAAATTACTTCTGTATAGTGCGACTCCCTAATTTTTGCATAAAAAAAAAACTGATCCTAAAACTCGTAGTATACTCGAGTATATGCGGTAAAAATCCAACCAGTCGGTATTTGTATCTTGTTCGAAAATTGATTGCAATTTTATTCTTTGTCTTCAAAATGAATTAAATAAAAAAGAAAGAAAAACTGACTTGTATTTGCAGTTTGCAGACCGAAGTAATGTACGGAATATGGAGCTGATTTTTTAATTTGTTTTTTAAATTTACTGTTCAGTACACTACTGCATAATATTTACGAATAAATTCTGGTGTGGTGCTTCTGCTATGTATTTAGAGATTTCTGATAAATCAAAGAAGAATCTGCAATGTTATTGGCATCTCGGCTTCAGTTACTTTCTCACCGTCGCAACATGGTTTCCCTGTGCCTTTTCTATCAATAAGTTCATCGTACTTGTTTTAATGTTCTTTCTTCTAGGGTACCTAGATTCTGTGAATTTATGCGCAGTAATAGATTGGCGACAAGGTTTCGTCATTATGCAGTTGAAATGGTTAGATGTAACCGTAAGTTCTATGATAACAGTTTTTTTTTCTCTCGCACTTCTCGTTTGTGGAACTCTCTTCCTGTCTCTCGCTTTCCAGTCAACTTTGACCTTAAAAATCTTAAATGCAATATCAATCATCATCTTATGTCTTCTTAATTCCTGTTCTTTTATTGTTCTCTCTCCTTAATAAGGTTTTTTTCTTTTTATCATAGTCTCTCGTACTATAGTCATTAATCCCCTTGCATCTTAGTGGCTTTATTGCCTTGCTTGGAGCGAAATGATTAAAAAAAAATAGAAACTTTGCAAATGGTGCAAATTGACATCGAAGCTATCTGAAGCTGGTTAACACAAACACAAACCAAACTGGAATAGCAAAAGATGTCTTTCAAAAGCTAAGCAAACTACTAAGAAACAGGAAAATTTCATTAGAAATAAAGAAAATAGTGTTGGGCTGCTATGTAAGATAAGTCCACCTATATGACGGTGAATGCTGGGCAATCTCCATACAGATGAAGAAACTCGAGGCAACGGAAATGTAGTTCTACAGAAGGATGATGAGAATACCGTGGACGGAGCGTGTAATCAACGGAATGGTTAAGAAAAATGAAAATTAAATGAAGCTTGTACTTAAAATCAGAAAGAGACAGTTGAAATTTTTAGGACACCTAATGAAGAATGAGGGTTTGGAAAATCTAGCACTCACAGGACTTATTGAAAGCAAGTGAAACAGAGCAAATCAGCGAGTAACCTAGCTTCCCAGCAGGGTGGGTAGGGGGGAAAATACAAACATTACTAAGAGATACAAAGAATAAGACGTTGTGGAGAGACATGACCGCTTACGTCTTGAAGAGACACTGAACATAAAAGAAGAATAACTTCTTGTTTAACGACCAGTTCGTTGAAGTTACCCGGTCGTTAAGTGAGGATGGGTTGTAAAACTAAAAATGGTGGTTGCTGCACATATTGGGAATGACTCCTCTTACGCACCGTGTCCCTTCATGCCATGACGCTCATGGCTCTCCACAACTTTCTGTCTTTTGTTGCTCTAAGTCCATTTTTAACATTGTCATGGATGTTTTTCTTTCTTCTACAATCCTTTCACTCAAACATTTTTAAGTAGGCTACTCGAATTTTCTCTGTTTCCCTTCCCTTCATTATATCCTGTGAATATTAAATTCTCCAGGCCTTCTTTCCTCATTATATCCCCCGGAAATTTCTTTCGTAAGCCCTCACCATGAAATTATCTGGAACATATAAAAATAGCGAATGATGCCTATCTGGAACTAACCAAAGAGAAACAGAGAAATATAGTTAGAAAGAAAGAAAAGAGTTCTGAACTGTTAAGTAATATTTAATTTCCTATATAACAGCGAATTCTGAACTATTTCTTTACAGGTGAAGAAGGGGCTTGAAGAAATTGAAACGTAGTTCTACTGACAAGTACTAAAATATTCTAGACTGAACGTGTGAGCAATGAGGTAGTCTTGAAGCAAAACGGACACATCAAAGAAACGTATACTTACAATCAGAAAGAAACAGATGAAACTTAACAAGGAAGGAGGGCATGGAGACAGTAACGCTCACACTGAAGCAGGAGAAATCATGAGTAAAATACTTAACGAGTTTGAGTGAATGGATGGACAAACATAGAGGAAGGAAAGTTTTTTTTTAAATTAATTAGAGCCACAAAAGACAGGAAGTTGTGGAGAGCCATGGTCGTCCACGTCTTGAAAGGATATGACACATGAAATAAGAATAAGAATTATAGTGAAATTGGTAGAGAACAAGAAATGTAATTCTCTGAAGGGCTTTGGTATTTCTGGTATGAAATTTGCTCAAAATATGAATGTCAGCAGCTCGTGTCTCACTAGAGACAGGACTAAATAAATCCGGCCACTCGCGTCATTACAGGCATTGAAGCAGCGACGCACCCACATGTCTTAGCATCTAGTATTAATTGAAAGGTATGTGCGTGTAGAATGAGGGTAATTGGCATGCAAAGTGAAACTGGCGAGCCGCGTTCAAGTCGTGTTCATTTTCTTATAAAATCCTGACCTGGCATCTGCACTTCAGTCACTTTCCCACCGATGTGACGTGTGACTCCCCCTGCTTTTTCTAAAAATATTTTCATAGCAATTGTTGGTGCCTCGATTGCATGAATTTAAGCGTAGTACTAGATTGGAAATTAGGTCTCACTGATGTAATGTTAAACTAGCAGGATGCAAGTGTTTGCTCTATTCTAATAATTTCTTTACTTGCCTGTAGAAATTTCTTCCAGTCTCTTGCTTTTCTCTCACCTACAATCTACAAAAGTTTAAATTCAACGCCAATCGCCATCTTCTGTTTTCCTGAAACCTGTTCTTTTATTGTCCTTCCTCTTCACTGAAGTCTTCGCATTCTCTTTCACTCCCAGTAACCCCTTGCGTCTTAGTGGCATTATCGCCATCTTCTGTCTTCCTGAAACCTGTTCTTTTATTGTCCTTCCTCTTCACTGAAGTCTTCGCATTCTCTTTCACTCCCAGTAACCCCTTGCGTCTTAGTGGCATTATCGCCATCTTCTGTCTTCCTGAAACCTGTTCTTTTATTGTCCTTCCTCTTCACTAAAGTCTTCGCATTCTCTTTCACTCCCAGTAACCCCTTGCGTCTTAGTGGCATTATCGCCATCTTCTGTCTTCCTGAAACCTGTTCTTTTATTGTCCTTCCTCTTCACTGAAGTCTTCGCATTCTCTTTCACTCCCAGTAACCCCTTGCGTCTTAGTGGCATTATCGCCATCTTCTGTCTTCCTGAAACCTGTTCTTTTATTGTCCTTCCTCTTCACTGAAGTCTTCTCATTCTCTTTCACTCCCAGTAACCCCTTGCGTCTTAGTGGCATTATCGCCATCTTCTGTCTTCCTGAAACCTGTTCTTTTATTGTCCTTCCTCTTCACTAAAGTCTTCTCATTCTCTTTCACTCCCAGTAACCCCTTGCGTCTTAGTGGCATCATCGCCTTACTTGTGGGGGTGTGGGGGTGAAATGATGAAAAAAGAACTAGCTAGATGCAACCGATAGTTCATGTCTTATAAGTTTTTCTTTTTTTTTTTTGCACACTTCTCGCCTGTGGAAATTCCTGCCGATTTTTTTTACTACCCTGACAACTACAATCGTTATCTTTTGTCTTTCTGAATCCTGTTCTTTATTTTTATTTTCTGCATTTCTCCTCACTAAAATCTTCACATTCTCTTTCACACCTGTAACCCCCTTGCGTCTTAGTGACATTATCGCCTTGCTCGGAGTGAAATGAAAAATCAATTCTTCTTCCCCCAATTATATTTTGTGGGGAGATTGTGTCCATTTTGTTTTCTTTCCGTCAGAAAATCTTATTCGATGTTTTTGTATCTAACAAGTTTACATGTTTTCTTCTAACGTAATTTATGGTAGGATGTACAGGTACATTAACAGATATTGGCGCAAAAATGGAATAAGCAAGCCGAGTTCTAATTGCGGCTTAATTTTTTGCATTTAATTTCGCACAAATGTCATTGGGAAAGGCATAAATCCATCTCTTCTCCGTTCCAGTAGCGCGGTATACAATGCTCTCTAGATTTGAAGAACAACCAATCAAATAGATCGTTGTAGAAGCCAACGGGAAATACTTCCACTGTTTTTCATTCAAAAGTTCACAGATAATAAAAAAGAAATCGCGGAGAGCTATGAACGTCTACATCCTGAAAGGATATGGCATTAAAAAAAAAACATGATAGAGTACACGCAGATATTAAGCGCAATAAAGCCAGCCACTAGCGCCATTAAGCGCAATGAAGCCAGTCAGTCGCATTATTAAGCGCAATAAAGCCAGTCATTCGTGTTATTAAGCGCAGTAAAGCCGCCCGCTTGCGTTATTACACGTAGGGAGAAAGAGGAAAGGAACGAATAACCTCTATAATAAGCTTGTGTAAATTGTTTGCAGAAGAGGGAGTATTAACTAGGGTCTATCCTTTTATTTCCCTGTGCTTTGCACAGTGACAAGAAGAAGAAATAAATAACTCAAGTAAAACAGCGTGTCTAAACACTTATCACAAACAAAAACAGATAAAACAAATGATTTATTACGGGCGATAAAGAAGTGATATTTACAGAGGTGTAAATAAATAGACAACATTACATTGATTAATATTTGACATTTACTTTCTTATATATATATATATATATATATATATATATATATATATAATGTCTTAAAATAATTGTCGGACTTTTGTCCATTTCATAATGTGTGACGTCATTTGTTTACATTTGATACGCCATGAGCAGATATGAATGTACATGAGAGATTCATGGAAGATTGTAGTTTAAAGGCAGTAAAATTGACCTTGCTAATAGAACCATCCTCTGTGGCTCTATCGGTAAAGTCACGTCAGGCTAAATGACGGTTCCGTAAAGGATACAGTTCGATTCCTGTTGGAGGACGAATATTTCCTATGAAAAAATGTTATTAATACTGTTTATTATAAAACAGAGCATTTACTTAAATATTTGTATCTCTAAAAAGAATGTATAAACATAAAAATATCTTTTTATATATATATATATATATATATATATATATATATATATATATATATATATATATATAAGAAATATAGTCTTAAAGTGTGCTATATTTATGGGATAAAGTGCTCAATATCAGAGATAGAGCGTGTGTAAATATAAAAGTGGACATAGAAGTCAACACTTAGAGGTGACAGTCTGTTTCATGCTAGATGCAATCATCGGGCCACGAGTGCTGTTATTTTTCTCGGCTATTTATATATACGGGTCAGTGGTGCATTGTGGGTAGTCATTTTTGGCAGGTGTTTTACCGGAAGTCGTTTATTTGTTTATTTATCTATTTGTGTCAAATTATTTTGCTTGTTTTTATTTAATTTTATTTTTGTTTTTTATCCTTTATATTTATTTTATTTTTATTTTATTATTTTTTATTTATTTTGATCGGTGTTTTTATTAACGTAGTAAAAATTTGTTTATATAGCTTCTTGTGTGTGGTCTATTATGGCGGCAATTTTACTGAAAGCCGTTTATTTATTTAGTTGGGTCAAATCATTTTGCTTGTTTTTATTTATTTTGTTTTTATTTTTTATCTTATATATTATTTATTTATTATTTTTATTTTGATCGGTGTTTTTATTAACGTAATAAAAATGTGTTTATATAGCTTATTTAACAGTTTTGTTTTTGTTTGGGAAGATAAAGCTCTTTGTTGAATTTTGGGGTTGATTGTTGTGGTTTGTTCTGACTATTATTTTTTGGCGGGAACAGTTTTTAATTTATTTATTTGGATTGATTATCTTTATTTGTTTTTTCTAAACGGCTAGTTTATCGGTATCGGTTGTTAGTTTATTTATATATTTGGATGTATTTAGATCAATTTATTATACTTGTCGTTATTTATTTATTACACTGTATATTTTCTCTTTTTGGTTTTCGTTTTTTAAATAACGCAGTATATTATTTTTATATATTTTTTTAATCGTTATATAACAGTTATAGCTATTTTTCATCCGATTTTTTGTTTTGATTTTTTATAGTCTAATATTTTGTTTATTATTTACTTTATTGATTTTGTCCCTTAATTTTTATTCTATTTCGTCTATTCTAACAGGTGTGATTTGGTAATTTGTTTGGATTAATTTATTTTTCTTATTTTATTGTCATTTTGTTTGTTTATGTATTTATTTATTTTTTCAGTTTTCGATTTTTAAGTTACGTAGTAAAAATTTGTTTTCATTTTGAGATTAGCTCGGATCTTTTATTTAATAATTTATTTTGGTCTGGAAAGGTAATGATAGCTATTTTTCCTCCAAGCAAAGTTTGCAAGTTTTTGATAGGTTGTTGTAGGCTGATGATTTTTTCCTTATTTTCCAAGATATTTTTTGGTGTGGTGTGCGTTTTGTTTTTTTATTTCCCAGATATACTTAGAAAGCATTGTGCTGTTCGCATATTTACTATTTGTGAAAGATGTTTTGTGTACATAATTTCTTTGTTTCCAGGGTCCTTCAGTTACTTCTATGTATACTTTTTCTTCATTATCTGATTTTATCGTGGCTTGGTAGATTACGTTGTTTTGTAAACAATTACCGTTTAAGGGACATTCGTTTTTTATTCTGCAGTTGCACGTGAGTTTAATTTGTTCGTGTGGTTTGTTAATAATTTTCCTGTGGTGCTTTTTTATTATTTGTGCCATGTTCTCGGTGCAACTGTAGCTGATTTTTACTGTGTTTTTGTTGAATATTTTGTGTAGGGTGCTTGATTCCGGGAAGTATTTGTGTAAAAGTTTGAAGAATATTTTTCCTACGTTTGTTTTTACGTTTTTGCTGTACGGTGGGTTGAACCATATGACATTTCTTTTCTTGTTGGTCTTTTTTGTGTTCGGTGGTGAGTATATGAGTGTTGCTGGGAATCCACTATCTTTTAGGGCTGTTTCGTCGTCTTTCTTAGCTTTGTTAAATATAGATTCATTGGAGGAATTGTCGGAAAACCTGCGGTTAATCGATTTTGGTATCTGTTTGATTATAGAAGGCGGGTGGTTGGAAGATGTGTGTATATAGAGTGGTTTATCATTGGGTTTTCTGTATAGTTTGTATGTACCTTTTCTTAGGTTGAAGGTAACATCTAGAAAATCTACTTCGTTTAGGTTAGTTTTTATGTCTATGTCGAATCCGTTATTTTTGAAAATATTTATTATTGCTTTTCTAGTTTTATCTGTCTTTTGTTTGTTACAGTTTCTTAAGATTATGAGACCGTCGTCCCTGTAGAGTCCTGTGTCATTTCTATTATTTTGCTTACTTCGTGTAGTAAGTAAATACCTACGATTTCGCATGTGTCTGCACCGTCAAAGCTTCCCATTGTAGTGTCAAATATCTCATCTATTTTTATCCATGCTTCTTCATGGTGAAATAGTAATGATTTACGGGAGTGCTTAATGATGACGATTTCGTTTGGTCTTATTATTATTTGTTCCTGAGCTAAGTTGATGGCCTTAACTAACATGCGTTCTGTTATGGATGGGTAAAATTCTTTTATGTCTAATTGTAGGAAGTGGCAATTTTGTTTGTTATTTATGCTGTGGAACCAGTCAATAGTTGCTTTTGTATTTTTCCACTGGTTTACTCCTAACTTCTTCCTGAGTTCAGAATTAATTTTTTCTAGTATCGTTTTACTTATTTTACCTAGTTCGCTTTTGGCTGGGTTTATGAATCTACATGCAGGGTTGGTTTTGAAATTTTCTTTGTGGTCTTTTAGTGTGATAAAGGCTTGCGCCTTGCTGATGCAACTTATTCGGTCATCTAGGTCTAATTTTTGGGCGATTGCTTTAGCTTCTTTATTGATATCGTGTTCTATTGTTTTAGGTACCTTTTTGTATGTTTTGGTTATGTTGTTCTTGAGTGATTTATTGTGCGTAGGAGGGGTTAGTTTGTATAAATTTCTTGTTTTGTCAGCTGCAATAAATACATTTGTTGAATTGTTTATTTTAGTTATATCTTCTTTTAGTTTTTTTTTAATGCATCTTGTTTTTTTATGGAATTTTATGTTTCTAACTAGGTCAGTTAAGTCTTTCTCAAAGTCATCTAATTCTTTTTGTTGCGGGGGACATTTTTTGTTTTGAAGCCGTATTTTTCCTTGAGTGCATTTTTGTTGTGAAGGTCCTGGTTTAAAAAGTGGGCTTTCCATCTCATTCTTTTTATGAAACTTTCTGTTTTTTTTTCAAATAATTTTAGCTTATGTATGGAAGGGGATGGGATGAGTATGTTTTTTAAGGAGTAGTCGAGGCTAATTTTTTCTATGTCCATACTGTGTTATAAATGTAGCGAAATATCTTATATATATATATATATATATATATATATATATATATATATATAATATCGCACATAGACTGCTGGTGTTAATAAAACAGTGCTCAATGTAATATAACAGAGCTACTAAGTATATATTAATAAATATACATATTATTCCTCAGCGACAGCACAACTTGGAGTTTCATGTACGACGCAATCTTCAGGTGCTCGCGGTGAGGGATAATATGTTTATTTATTGATGTGCGTGTGTATGTGAATGCAAAGTGTAAATTAGCTCATTTATTGGAAGAATCTAGTAAAGGAAAGCGAGAAGAAAGGACTAACTATGAACTGTATGAACGTAAGTGACATAGTTGTCAACAAGTGAAACAGCTCAAGAAGCGAACTACGAACTGGGGATGTCAAAATCAAACCAGGACTGAAGTTTAAATACCTGGGAAGTGAATTAAGAGACGATGAGAAAATGCTTACCAAAAAAAAATCCAAGTGCGAAGAAGCAGGAAAATTCGTTCGAAACAAAGAAAAGAATGCTAAATTGCTGCATAATAGCAATCGTGAATGACGGACAATTTTCTCACAAATAAAGAGGAAAGTTGAGGCAACAGAGATGTGCTTTTATAGAATCATAAAAAAATATCTAAAATAGGTGTAGATAGGTTCGCCTATCGTTCCGTTCACACTCCTCCCCGATCTTCTGAACAGGTGTAGAGGTTTATACCTTGTTCCCTGTTTAAGATTGATTTTCCGGTTACTTCTAAAGTCTTTTCATTCTCTTTCACTCCCAGTACACCCTTGCATCTTAGTGGTATTATCGCCTTGCTTGGGGTGAATTATGGCCTATCGTCCTGTTCACAATCCCCTCCAGTCTTTTAAATAGGATTAGAAGTTTATCCCTTGTTCCCTGTTTAGGATTGGGCTTCCGGCTACTTTTAAAGTTTTTTCATTCTATTTCACTCCAAGGAGCCACTTGTGTCTTCGGTTCGCCTATCGTCCTGTTCACATTACTCCCCCGTCTTTCAAATAGGAGTAGAGGTTTATCCCTTGTTTCCTGTTTAGGATTGGGTTTCCGGTTCCTTCTAAAGTCGTTTCATTCGATTTCACTCCCAGGAGCCACTTGTGTCTTACGTTTGCCTATCGTCCTGTTCAGACTCCTACCCCAGTCTTTTAAATAGGAGTAGAGGTTTGTTCCTTGTTTCCTGTTTAGGATTGAGTTTCCGGTTTCTTCTAAAGTCTACTTCAATTCTATACACCTAACAGTTGTGATTTCTTACGCTAAATTTAAAATTATCGCCTACTTTTTACTGACAAAGAAATAAAATATCAGCGCCATTATCTTTGACCGACACATTAAAATATATTTTAAGCGTCATTTGACTCCATATAATTGCCTTTGTGCAAAAAGAGAGTTACCCAAAAGTAGTGAAAGATGCAGAGAAGTTGACAGAACCAGAGGATATGACGAAGTTAGAAACCCTTAAGCGGACCAACTCAGCGTTTTAATTACTAATTAAGTCACACATCTGATGCATTTGACAAGCAGCTGATATTCTCCGCATTATCGAAACAAGAGGATCAAGTTCTATTATAGACAAGCTGAAGAGAGCAAACAAAAAGATGGTTGGTGCCTTAAATATATGCACCACTCGACTTCCTTTCGACTGCCAAATTCATTAGAGTTGCTTCTGAAAAATAGACGAGTATCATAAGGAGACGTTCTGGTTTGATTTTACGATGTTTGAGGTTAGAACTAAACAAAAACCCAAATCCACATCGAGGCTTGAAAATCAACCCAATCAGTGGGAAAAGACAACCACAAAAAAAAAACTAAATAAAAATAACCCCAATTGAGAAAGACATAAAAATATCTAAATCCTGATAACGGTGGAGAAAGACAGGAAAAATAACTAACCCCTATTTATTGCGTCTTTAACTAACCCCTATTTATTGCGTCTTTATCCACCGTTGTCATGGTTTAGATATTTATAGCGTCTTTCTCCATTGGAGAAAGACGCTATAAATATCTAACCCTTGACAAGTGTGGAGAAAAAAAAGCGAAAAATATCTAAACCCTGACAACAGTGGAGAAAGACCCAATATATATTTAACCCCTACCAACGGTGGTGATAAAAGCAAAAAAGATATCTAAACACAGACAACGGTGGAAAAAGACCCAATAAATATCTAACCACTAACAAACGTGGAGAAAGACAGGAAGAAAATCTAATCCCTGCTAACGTTGGAGAAAAACGCGAAAAATAACTAACCCCTGACAATGGTAGAGAAAGACTCAATAAATATTTAAACCCTCACAAAGGTGGGGAATGACACGAAAAATATCTAAACCCTGACAACAATGGAGAAAGAACTCAATAAATATTAACCACTGACAAAGGTGGTAATATAGTTTTAAGGTACGTTATATTTATGGGATAAAGTTCTCAATATCAGAGATAGAACGTATGTAAATATAAATATAAAAGTGAACATTGAAGTCAACACTCAGAGGCGACAGGCTGTTTCATGCTAAGCGCAATCATCAGCGCAATGTTCACTTAATATATTATATATATATATATATATAAAAAATGAAGAGGTTATAATGGTTCCAACGAGAGAACTAGATCTAAGGGATCTAAGAACACACAGGGGTTATTAAAACATTAAAAGATAAGACAACCGATTCATCACTTCTCAAACCAACCTTAATTGTTTTATGACCCTTCGCTCAGAACTGTTCACTACCATTTAGAGAAAGACATTGGAATGACCAACACAAAAACAGAGAATGTCTCATATCGAGAACATTTAACATTGAAAAACATAAAGGAAAAAAATTAATTATTTTTAATAATTATTTTTAATAATATGTGGAGATCTCCACCCTTTACCTGAAGACGGTCGTGAGACCAGAAACACGTGTTGTAAAACTATGAAAAATAAAGAATAATATTTTTTGAAAAACCCACATTACAACCAAAAAAGTTTGCGGTACCTCTCTTCTTTTTAATATATATATATATATATATATATATATATATATATATACACACATGTGAAGAAATATAGTCTTAAGCTGTGCTATATTTATGGGATAAAGTGGTCAATATCAGTGATAGAGCGTGTGTAAATATAAAAGTGAACATTGAAGTCAACACTCAGAGGCGACAGTCTATTTCATGATAGAAACATGCAGTGGCCTGACGTTTGCGTCTGGCATGAAACAGTATGTCGCCTCTAAGTGTTGACTTCAATGTTCACTTGCATATATATATATATATATATATATATATATATATATATATATATATATATGTATGTATTTATTGTATAGCTACAATAGACCAAATATAACCCAATTCTTTTTTGTTTTCCCTAATTTGATCAGAAAAAGTTCTACTTATAAATTCACTCTAAAGTTCACGTAAGACATTTTATATTTGTTAGAATATAGATTACTGAAAGGGATATATTTTTAAAAATCTTATTCGGAAATTAAGATATCACACACGAACACTTAGGCAGTACTTAATTTCCTTCGTCGTCTGTTACCCTCAATTGTTGGCGCGTGTAAACGAAACGAGAGACGGATCTAATAAGTGTAGAAGTGAAGGTGAAATTCAACAGTCATTATTCCACAGTAGCAATGTCCTTTTCCGTCGCGTCCACAAGAGACGAGAATAAAGGACAAAATGATTCTTTGACATTTCAAAGCTATAGAAAGACAGACATCTAAAATTCAAGGTCAGACAACTTTTAAAGAACACACGAAATTAGAACACATTCACTCTGCTCGTCATCACATGAAAAAGATAAGGGGCGAATAAACGTCGTCGAGTATTAGAGGCTAGTAAGCTATTTCTGCAGATTTCAGTTAAGGGTTCGACGCCTACTTGGGTATCACACAGCGAAATAAAGACAGAATCCAGTAAAGAGAATCTTGAACAAGACAATCTCGGTACAGATACATTAGGAGTGGAAAATTCCTTTAAAGAGAGACTGAAACAATAAAAGGCCGGATAAGGGAGACTGAAACAATAAAAGGCCGGATAAGGGAGACTGGGACAAGAAAAGGCAGAGTTAAGAGAGAAAAACGCTTTTAAGAGATTGGGACAAGGAAAAACCCGCTTGAGAGACACAGAGACAAGAAAAAATCGCTTGAGAGACACTGTGACAAGAAAAACCCCGTTAAGAGAGACTGGGACAAGAGAAACGCGGTAAAGAGACACCGGATAAGAAAAACCTGGTAAAGAGAGACTGAGAAAAGAAAAACCTTGTACAGAGAGACTGAGAAAAGAAAAACCTTGTACAGAGAGACTGGGGAAAAGAAAAACCTGGTAAAGAGAGACTGGGAAAAGAGCTACAAAGAACAGGAAATTGTGGAGAGCCATGATCGCCAACGTCCTAAAGGGACATGGCGCATAGAAGAAGAAATCTATTTTGTCTTTAAATGGGGGGGTCTTGCAAATATTTTTGAATATCTTATATGAATCATTTTTCGTCAGTTGATTACATACACACACACACACACACATATATATATTATATATTAGCTTAAAAGTCACTCTATCAGATGGCGTTTAAGCTACTACATGCGGAGAGCTCTTCAATGGGTCTTCGGCTTCTTCAAGATTTTGAGAGTCCCAAATCTTTGCATATTCTCAACGCTGGAAGGTCTCCTGACTGCTGTTCAATCTGGGTTTTCATTTACCCGGGACTTTCTTTCCCTCTCTGCTACCTTGGCTCTTTGGATTGCAATCTGGTCCTCTGTTGGCGGAGATTTCTTTTTGCGAGGCATACTGCTGCCGTATGCGATAGACAACAATAAACTACAAAAGAACTCAAGATTGATCGCTGCATTTAAGTATTGCATTAATATTTAAGCTTCCCTTTTAAAAGTTCAATGATAATTCTTCTGTCGCCACTTAATTTAAAGACAATTTGATGTACGTAGGTCCTTACTTTCCGTACAAGCAATTATTTTTATTCCATATGTGACTTTCGCTGGATTACGCAGTTAATTTCGATTATTCCCAAATTTATTTCCACGTTATAAAAATTATTATCGTACATAAAATTCGTCACAAAAAATCCAATAAAAAAAATCGACGAAAATAATCCAAAATTTATCATATAAGCTATTGAAACTTAGAGAGTTTTGTCTATTTAACCATCGCGCCCTATATATATATATGTGTGTGTGTGTGTGTGTGTGTGTGTGTGTGTGTGTGTGTGTGTGTGTGTGTGTGTGTGTGTACACGATCCCAGCGTGCGACACTTTGGAAAGTGCCTGAAAACACCAAGCCTTGTAAGTGAAATTGGGTAGACGGTCAAATCACGATGAACACACCGGTTACCGTTCGATCACGGAAGTTAAGCATCGTAGAGCCAGGTCAGTACTTAGATGGAGGACCACTTGGGAACACCTGGTACTGTAAGCAGTGTGGCTGTGTGGCTGAGTGGTCTAAGGCGTTGCTTTAGAATCACGAGGCACCGAGTTCGAATCCTGGCTGGAATTAATTTCAGCAGCTATCGGACACCTTTGGCAAGTGTCTGTTCCATAGCCACGGGTCCACCAAAACCATGTGAGGGAATTTGGGAGATGAAACTGTGTGGGCCAAAGCTAGCACGATATCACAAAAACACCGTGATTGCGAGTTGAGGTGGCCTTGTTCATTCATGTTTACGCTGGGTTCGCACCAACGCCCTAAAAAACTGTTAATTGGCTCTGCACACGCCAATAACAGTATAAACTGCAGGTGGGCTCTGTGGGCATTTCCCAGTTGGGAAATTGCAAAAATGCCTGTGCAAATGTTGCAATATGCGCTAGCTAGCTGTGCATTGTAACGGGTGTCCTCGATATCGAGTGGCCAATTATTATTTTATG
>OZ038502.1:90078734-90096234 GCA_964036315.1 Acanthosepion esculentum | reverse complement strand
TTTATTGGGATTCTTTAGATTATTTTTTATTGACTGTTGTTATCTGCGAATAAAATTTATTTTGAACTCAGATAGAAAAATGAGTAACGACAAAAGATAACCTAAAATCCTAATCTTTTCCCCCCCAATCAACAAAATAGCATCCCCTTACGAAAAGCTTTTTTCTTCTTCTTCTTTCGCCCTTAACCCAGGAAGGAGTGGTTAGGGCACCCAAATGCTGAACTGTCCACCCTGCCCCTCCATCTGTTGCGGTCGTGTACCAGAAACTGAGTATACGCCAATGATTTTTTTGGTGTGCTCATAATGTATCGGGTCTTGGGCTTTTTGACATGGCGGACCCCATCCCTATGCAGGTTAGGACACAACCGATGTCCACCAAGTAGGTGGTTCGCCTTGGTTGCGAACACGTGGCCGTTGCAGTTCATCCAAGGAACCTTCCCACACTGGCCGGTGATCTGCGTCGAGGAGGTCCTTCGACCCAGTAGTGCCGTGTTAATCCCCTCCTCTCCGCTTCATGTGAGTTTAGCCCGCCAGTTGAAACGGTTTACCGGGGCATGGCAAGTTGGGGCCATCGCAAGAGAAATTTAGGAAATCGTTGAGGGCCAATGATATCCGTCCACTCGAAGCAGCACGCAACAACAAAAAAAACAGGCAGCTCTATGATCGTCTACGTCCCTCACCAGAATCTATCTTAGACATTTAGAAGTCTACCATGCAATGAATATTGCTGTCACATCTGATCCGGGGCTTCTGTTATATATTTAGAGATTCTTGATGAAATACAAAGAAGAATCTGCAATGTTATTGTTCCTGACTTGGCATCTTGGCTTCAGTCACTTTCCCCACCACCATAATGTATCTTCCCTGTAAATGACAAGTGTTAAAAAAATGGAATCTATTTTACACTGTAGTACCTTAATAAACAGAGTATCAGCAGCAGCTGTGAGGGTATAAAAACAAGCGAACTCTTAAGTAACTCTCTCTCCTTGTTTTCCTCCTTTCAAAGTGTGCTATTGACTTTTTGCACTGAAGCGAAATAGATTGTGGACACTTCACACACATCTACACAGGCAAGTCACACTCAAATGCATTTATTAATAATTTCTGTTGTGTATACAATTTACTTCTACGAAAAGAAACCCTTAAACTTTCTTTTGTTATTTGATTTAATAAATGTTATCTTGCATTGCAAATCAGTCTGTTATTTTGTGCATGTTCCTTTTCACCATAACTCATGCGTAAACTATTCTCGTAGAAACCTTACATTAATTATAGAAACAGCCAATACACTAAGACGCCTTCATAACTCTATCATTTGTCTATGCAAGGAATATTGCTGTCACATCTGGTCTGGTGCTTTTGCTATATATTTAGAGATTCTTGATAAAATACAATGAAGAAAAATACGAGCAATGCATTTTCATAAGAAAAAATATTTACCAGCAATTAATTTTTGAAAATTATTAATACACCCAAGAAAATTTTAAAAATTGGCATTAAATGACCCATAAAGGAGTTGATATGCCGCTAAACAAACAAACAAATAATTTCATGGTAATTGTTCTGATGAGATTTCATCTTTGGTACCTAGACTTTATAAATTTAAGCGTGCTACTAGATTGGTGACAAGTTCTCATCATTTTACAGGTAAAATGGCTAGACGTAACCGCAAGTTCTATGCTAACAGTTTCTTCTCTCGTACTTCGTCGCTTTCCAGTCAACTTTGAAACACTTAAATGCAACCTCAATTTTCTTAATTTCTGTTCTTTTATTGTTCTCTCTCATCAATAACTTTTTTTCTTGATATTATCCAACACTCGGTAACCCTTTACGTCTTAGAGGCATTATTGCCTTGCTTGGGGATAAAATGATTAAAATTAAGTTCTTAGCATTGTTTGTATTTTTATTTAAGTTGATTACTCGATGATTTTTCTCTTCCTCTGAACCTGTCCTATGAGTGTCAAATTTTCTAAGCCCTCCTTCCTCATTATGTACCCTCAAAAATTCAACTGTAGCTTTTTTTATTCTAAGTATAAATGTCCATTTCGTTTCTGTTTTCCCTAATAGTACCTCGTTACTCACGTTCAGTTCATTGGATTCATAGCATCCTTCTGTAGAACCACATTTCAGCTACTTTCAGCCTCTCCTTCATTTGTGAGGAGATTGTCCAACATTTATTGTCATATAGTAGGACTGATATTGCATAACAGTTCAGTACTTTTTTTCAGAGTTTAGTACTCTTTTCAGAGTTCAGTACTTTTTTTCAGAGTTCAGTACTTTTTTTCAGAGTTCAGTACTGTTTCTAATGAAATTTTCCTGTTTCTGAATATTTTTGCTTAGCTTTTGAAATGAATCTTTATTTTAATAAAAACAATGTTTCTTGAAGAAAAACATTTACAGGTCTTGAAGCTGTCTCTTCAAAGTCAAGGTTTTCGGTCAATTATTTTTTCCGAGCTAATTTTGCGATAGCACTTAACATCGTCTGGATATTTTTACCCTCAATTTTTAGCTTACACTGTCGCCTGATAAAATTAAGCGATCGGATCTTAAAAGAGAAACGTAAGATAGAAGCCTGGTCGGATTTCAACACAAAGATAGGGTCAAACAGCACCAGAGAAACGATAAGATAAAATAAGATGCGAGAAGAAACCAACACTTAAGAAACACTTACATAAATTCAAAGCTTCTTTTTCTATTTTATATTTAAAATGGCGAACTATTCAGCTGTTCTCAGCAAATTTAACATTTGAAAACCAGATTCGCTGTTTTGTAATCTTTTCCTGTGCGTTTTTGCAGGCAAAATACAAGTCGGAGGTATTGTTAAGTTGAAAGGTCACGCTTCTACTTCTAAATGACAGTTCCGTATAGGATACAGGTTCGATTCCTGTCGGGGAACGAATATTTTCTATGAAAATTTCTCGGGCATTCAGGCCGGCAAATGTTATTAATATTAATACTGTTTATTATAAAACAGAGCATTTACTTAAATATTTGTATCTATAAAAAGAATGTATAAACATAAAAATGTCATATATATATATATATATATATAGATTCCGTCCCCAAAATGTATACACACTTCAGGAAAGGAAACTTTTCTTTCGTAGTTTTATCATATTGCTATAAAACTGTTTACTGTAGTAGAATATTTTGCTGATTTAACACCAGTAGACCCTTAACTACGGGGGACTCTAAAGGATGTTGTCTATCGTAGAAAACTGACGACATTAGCGGCCCTTAGACAAGAAATTGCAAATGCATGTGCAGCATTACCACTGGACACTTTGGCCAACGTTGCCCAAAAAGTACTTCGTCATACTAATAGATGGCCGGAAGCTAACGGCCGCCATTTTGACTATTTTCGGTGATTGTAATAAAAGTAAATAAATAAAAATAAAATAAAGAATATTGCTCTACTTTGTATTGAGCCCTCTTTTAAATTAAATGTTACGAAGTTGCAATTGTACTCTATTCGATTCTCAACTTACCGATATATACATATATAGAGAGAGAGGGCGGAGAAGGAGGGAGAGAGGGATGGAGAAGGGCAGAGGGAGAGAGAGAGAGAGAGGGATGGAGAAGGAGAGAGAGAGAAAGGGAGAGTCCGCCACCCAAAAAGTATACATACTTCAGGAAAGGAAAAAGTTCTCTTTCGTATTTTTTAGATTTTTACCTATGCGTGATCCTAAAGGATATTGTATTTCGCAGAAAGCTGACGACGTTGGCGACCCTTAGTCAAGAAATTGAAAATGCATGTACAACGACCCCACTGAACACTTTGGCCAATGTTGCCCAAGCAGAAGTTCGCCGTCCTAATAAATGTCTGGAAGCTAATATCCACCATTTCGAGCATCTCTTGTGATTGTAAAATCCAAAGATAACGTGTATTAATCTCTAAATGTCTAAAAAAAAAAAAAAAAAAAAAAAAAAATTAGTATTACAATATCTTTAGAAGATTTTACTTTCCTGAAAGGTGTGTACGTTTTTGTTTTTTTTGTTTTTTGGTGGACTCTGTATACAGTGTAACCCGGATATAAGAGAAACTGATATAAGAAAAACCTGGATATAAGAGATTTCCTCTGGTCCCAAATTAGAGCCTGTGTTAATGTATATACAGTGTAACCCGGATATAAGAGAATTGTCGGGACCGGAGAAGAAGTCTCTTATATCCGGGTTTGGTCAATTTTGTTTTATTAACACAGGCTCGAATTTGGGACCAGAGAAAATATCTCTTATGTCCGGGTTTCTCTTATACCAGGGTCTCTTATATCCGGGTTACACTGTATAATAGACCAAGCCCGGATATAAGAGAAACCCGGATATAAGATACTTCTTCTCCGGTCCCGACAACTCTCTTATATCCGGGTTACACTGTATTATTTTTAAGGGTTTAAAAAGAAGAATTCTTTCATAAAAAGGAGTTTTTATTCTTCTATGTTCCGTATCGGGACGTTGACGATCACGGCTCCGCACAATTTTCTGTCCTTTGTAGCTTTTGGCTTTTTGCCATCTCAAAGAACTCCGCCATCCATTTACTCAGGCTCTCTAGATAGGTCATCCTTAACTTCAATCTGTCTTAAGAGTATCAAATTTTCAAAACCCGCTTTCCTCCTAATGTGCTCTAGAAATTTCAACTGCCTCTTTCTGATGTTAAGTATAAGTGTCCTTTTTGTTACCATTTTCTCTAAAACTCCGTTTTGCTCACATGTTCAGTCCATGGTATTTCTGGCATCCACATTTATGCTGCTTCAAGTCTTTTCTTCATCTATAAGGAGATCGTCCAGTATTCGTTGCCATATAAGAGGACTGATGTTACATAATAGCTCAGTACTCTTTTCCTTGTTTCTAACAATTTTTTTTCTGCTTCTTCATATTTTGCTTAGTTTTTGGAAGGCATCTTTCGCTATTCCAGTTAGTACATTTATTTCTCGAGAATGAGAACAAAAATATTCAACTAAATAAACAATTAAATAGATATTCAATTATTTGCATGATTATAAAAAGATGTAAGAATAACAGATGTTAAAGGAGCATAGAACGTAATTTGTGATCTATATCGATTTACTAAGCTTAGCTTAGATGTGGCACAAGGACAAACGCAAGGAGCACCCATTGAGACTCGAAGTATTATTCGTTTGTAATTGATCTAGCGAGATAAGCTTTTAATATTACACCCTGTCGATGTGCCCATGTGATCTCCAGCAATAAATCATTTATTTACAAGAATAGAAAAATATTCTTACAGTTCATTACAATTGAGAAAATGTTTTCCCGAAAAAATGTTTCAATCGATATCTGCACTGATTGCCCGATGAATGAATACCAAATGTTTCCTTATAAGGAAACAGCTAATATTACCATTATCATTAGAAATGAGTTGGCAAGCCCTTTTCAACCGAATTCAGTTGGTAAGCCCCTTTTCAACCGAATTCAGTTGGTAAGCCCCTTTTCAACCGAATTCAGTTGGTAAGAGGATGATATAATCGGATCCCGCCCTCAAGCACTGAAACAATTTCGGGCCTAATTTTTCTATTTAAATCCACGTTTATTGGAATCATTCTTGAAGTTTCTATCAGTATGTACATGTTCACGGCTCTCCACAGATTCCTTTTCTTTATTATCTGTGAATTGCCATGTCCTATCAGGATGTACAAGTTCACGGCTCTACACAGATACCGTTTATTTATCATTCGTGAATTGCCAAGACTTTTTGGAGAAAAGAATGTAATGGTTTCTCGCTGTCGCCTTCAGGTTTGGAATTCAGAATTGTTTTTATCCTAGATTGTAGCCATCCGAGGCTATAGAGCTCACTAATTATTGCTACTTAACCTTTAGTCAGTAAGGGGAGGACTTTTGTGCGAAAGTAAATGTGACAGACGGGGCCTGAGTTTGAACTCGGTACGCCGGAATCGCGTTGATAACCGCTACACTACCTGCACAATTTAAGTAATTAGGAGAATTGGTTAAAGATGGTAAAAAGGATTTAGTTAAAAGAATAAACGAAATGAATGAACATTCAAGACTGTTTTTTTAAAAAATAGAATGCAATGGCTCCTTACGTGGCTCGCTTTCCGATTTCATTAGGATGGTGATAATGGAAAAATAGATTTTTGTTGATTCCCTTTGCCGGGTCGTATTCTTTGTCTGTTCGCCAGGCACCGAAAGATCCGGGAAGAATGTATCCAATCTCTGGAAGCGGAAAAAGAAACAACAAGATTTTTAATACAAAGTAATTTTCTGAATTCGTTAGGACTTAAAGATAAAAATTAAATTAGAAATTATATATACCGTACATTTCCACGTATAAGACGACCGTTAAATAAAAAATAATCACGCCCCGAAATTGGGGGGGGGGTCGTCTTATACTACGATTCTAAAAAAGAAACCTTAAAGTTTGAGTGATGTTTGTCTGTAGTCGAATTTCGCGCCTCGGTGCGATAACCAATAACGTACATGAAAAGATTCACATTATCAAATAAACTGATAATAAAAGTAATAAAACAATTTCTACCTTATATATTACCTGCATAGCTTCATAATAAATTGCCTAATAATGAAATGAACTTGCATCCAAGCAAACTCAGCTGAGAAACATCGAGTTATCATTGTGCTCACAGCAACTTTTATCTTTCGCTAAACTTTCAATAATCATCATTGTAGTATTAATTACGGCAGTAATAACATTTAGGATGACATAATATTCATTTCTCATTCATTTTTTATTGTCGATGGAGTATAAGTAAAAGGCCATTAGTACACCAGGCTGTTTGTAACTGTTTAAATATAGAAAAAGAAGAGGAAGAAGAAGAATCAGTACTCGCTAGAGATCACGTGATGAAATTGTATTGCTACATATTTAGCCATTCAAGATAGTAAATATATATTATTTTGAGGTTTATGCGTTTTTTTTTTGGGGGGGGTCTCTTTTTTTTTTGCATGAAACAATAAAAACATATCGAAGCATTAATGATCGTTTTATTCCTGTTTTAATCTTTGTTATACCTGTGATAACAGCAATATATATATATCTACACTGATCTATCAAGATTGTGTTTACAGAGGGTTTTGTAGGGGAGGGATTTCCCTCATCCGATATTTTCCGTGGTCCGGTAGGATTCTGTTTCCAAGGGTTACTGATTGAAGACGTCGGACTGCAGAAAAAAAAAGATGACTGAACTGTTACGTAGTATCAGTCCTCCTATATGACAGTGAATACTGGTAAAATCTCCTCACAGATGAAGAAGGGACTTGAAGCAACAGAAATGTGGTTCTTCAGAAGGATGCTGAGATTAATATAAACCGAACTTGTGAGCAACTATAAAGTTCTACAGGCAATGGCAACAAAAAGGACACTTATACTTAACATCAAGAAGATACAGTTCAGGCTTCGATATTTAGCAACCCTCCCACGTTGGCCGGCTTAATGTGGGTTCTCCGAGCCCATAGGCTCGGCCAAAAATATGCCCATTTAGAACCCGTATAAACGGGTTCAGGGACTGTCTACCTCCCCGGACGAAACTTTTCCCTTCGGTAAAGCCTCGTCCGGGTTCCTCTCTGCCAAAGCAGAGAGTTCGACAGGAGTCGCACACAGTCAGAGACTGCTCACGACTCGATTCCGTCTCTCTCTCTCAGCTTTCTGGGCTAGATAATGAGGAAGGAAGGTTTGGAAAATTTGATACTCACGAAACGGATTGAAAGTAAGAGAGACAGACGAAAGGACGCTCATCCTACTTGGCGAGCTTGAGAGAATGGATGGCGGAGTAAGGGTATTGGAGAGATGGTTAAAAGATATAAGTTAGAAAGAGCTACAAAAGAGAGGAAGCTGTGGAGAGCCATGATCGCCAATATCCTGAATGCACATAAAAGATTTTTTTATTTGTCTGTTTGTTTAGCGGCATATCAATATCCTTATAGGTCATTTAATACCGAAATTTAATTGACTTGGGAGCATCAGTAATTTCTTTTGACAAAAAATGTATTGTTGGCATTTTTTTTTTTACTCTAAAAATGTATTACTGGTACTTTTACTATATTTTTATTATACTTTCATAGTGTTTTGACCCCAGTATGAAAGTTAACTATTTGCCCTGAGTCAGGGTGGACCATGGAACAACAACATTTATACTCCTCAAAACCTTCAGATCAGAGGCCTTGCTGCTGGATGTAGTTTATCGTTATACCCAGGATGAAGCACATAGAAGAAATATTTGTCTTATAACATGCTATATCGGAAATAAATAACCACCATAAATCTATTGAATTGCTTTAATTACGACTATTTTACAGAGCAGACAAATGTCTTAAACAAACGAGTACGTATCGTTGCCAGTAATATATAAGTATACATACCGTGTATCTTTTTTGGTATTTGATACTACGCCTGTATACTTTATATATATATATATATATATATATATATATATATATATATATATATATATATATATATAATTAATTAATTAATGACGTTGTCTGACCTGGCTGTAGTTGCGTCCAAATTAACTCCTCGATTAATGAGTGCAATTATTGAGACGAGAACAAATTACAAAAGTTATTTCAGCATTTAGACGACTAAATCAGAGATTGATTTGGCAGCCGGTAAAATTGAATAAACAAATTATTTAAAACAATTGTATGATTAAAATTCATCATTATTATGAAGCCTCCAAGTAAAACAAGATACAAATATGGCGGGGAGGTGTATCATATATATTTTGCCGATTTTTTTTTATAAAATATAAAAATAAATAATAAAAGAAAAACCGATAGAAACTTCTGTTTTTTCTTGAATTTTTAAAAATTGGTATCACCCCATGAAAGGCAATGAAGCCACTAAGACACAAATGGTTACTGGGAGTTAAAGAATTAAGAGCAGAAACATTAATAATGAGTGGGAAGAGGAAAGAGTAATCAGGAGGACAGTACATAGCGATTGACATTGCGTTTAAAGTTTTGCATATAAAAGTTGGCTGAAAAGCATGGAGCTGGAAGGGAGTTCCACAAGAAAGGCAGGAAATCCACCATGACACAAGGGGTTACAGGGCGTGGAAGAATTAGGAACAGAAACATTAATAATGAGTGGGAAGAGGAAAGAGTTATCAGGAGGACAGTAGATAGCGATTGGAATTGCATTTAAATTTTTGTAGATTAAAGTTGGCTGAAAAGCATGGAGCCTAATGGTGTTCCACTGGAGAAAATAAACTGTTAGCATAGAATTTACTGTTACATCTAGCCAGCTTTACTGTAAATTGATGAGATCTTGACGCCAGTCTAGTATTGTACATAAATTCATAAAGTCTAGATAACATAGCAATCATCTCATCCGAACAATTACCATGAAAGTATTTATAGAAAGGTACAGGAAAGCAACTTTACGGCGGTGTCAAAACATCGGTTAATTGTCAATAAAATCGAACTTTATAAAATAGTTAATAAGGATTCCTTTTAGTTGGCTCATATATTTCAATAATTTACTAAGTGTTTATAAATTTATGAATAAATTTTTTTTCCTATTTATTTCTTTGTGAACTGATAAATGATAGACACTGATTTGCATTAGTCTGAGTACAATTGTATCAATTTTTAGGATGTTGTAAATATAAAATAATTCTTGTAAATAAACAATCTAATAAATAGTGTTTAATTTTTTTGTTGGAAATTCTCAAAAACAAAAAAATGTATAACTTCACTTTTATCATATGTTTAGGTTTTATTACAATTCTAATAATCGCTTTTTAAAACAACATTGCCGAGGAGTGAAGGTAGTTAAAATAATGGCGGTGTGAAGGGGAAAACAGTCCTTTTCACACTCGGACCGTTGTTCTCATCTTTATTGTCATATTCACGACGTTTCGACCGTTTTACGCTCCAGCCTTCTTCAGGTGATTGGAATTTCGAACTGATCCCCTTATTTCGTCCACTGGGGTAGATTGTTCTAGTACCACGTGCCATGCCTCTTCTTGATGTCTCAGTTATCTCCATTTAACTCAGATCTCCAAGTGTTTGTTCACCAATGCAGTAGCCAGGTATTGAACTCACAACTCTTTGCTTCAAGTCACTGGATCCAACCTACGCGTTTATCTACTGGGCCCTGTGTCCTTAGCCCAGGACACTAGAACAATCTACCCACTTGGACGAAATAAAGAATCCAATTCGAAATTCCAATCAGCTGAAGAAGGCTGGAGCGTACAACACCCGAAACGTCGTTGATATGACAATAAAGATGAGGACATTAGTCCGAACAATGTAAATAATGTAAATAATTACAATACAACTCAGAAATATAGATATGCTATTGGAAGTGTTCAAGTGATATTTTTTTTGCTTTTATTTTTTTATGATTCTGTAGCGTCAGTCTATAAGATCTGATGAAGAGTTGTTTTGTTTACAGCCTAGAAAATTCATTCATTTAAAGTCATTTTTAATCATCGGTCTAAGGAAACGGTTGGAAGTCTTTCAAAACTGAAGGAGGCATTACGAAACTGGATAATTTCGTTATCAACAAATAAAAGAGTGCTAAAGTGCTATGAAATATCACTCCTTCCATCTGGCACTGAATACTGGGCGATTTCCTCTCAGATGAAGAGAAGACGAGGCAAGAGAGATGGGTTTCGACAGGAGGATGCTGAGAATACCATAGATAAAGCATGGGAGCAATGAGGAAGTTGTCAGCAAAGGAAAAACCAATTACAAATTGTAGACACTAAAAACAGGCAAGTTTAAATATCTAGGTGTTTTGACAGAGGACAAAAAATGCGACACCGAAAGTCGAAGGTGCACTGGGATAGCGAAAGATGCCTTTTAAAATCTAAGCAAAGTATTAAGAATGAGAAAGTTTCGTTAGAAACAAAGAAAATATTGCTGAACTGTTATGTAATATCGGTCGTTCTATGTGGCAATGAATGCTGAACAATCTCATCAAAGAGTAATAGACTTGCAGCAACTAAATGTGGTTCTGCGGAAGTATCTTTAAATCATTTCACCAGAAGCAAGGCGACAATGCCACTAGTACTCAGGGGGTTACAGAGAATGAAAGTGAAAGAAAGGACTGGGTATAGGGGAGGATTCCGGACAGGATAAAGATGACGATTGGCGTTGCATTTAAATTTTTGAAGATTGTAGTTATCAAGGTAGCAAGTAAACGAAATAGATTTCCACATGCGGGAAGTGCGAGAAAAGAAACTGCTGGAGTAGAAGTAGTGGTTGCACTTAGAGTAAAAGGGGGGGCCTACATGCTTATCAAGTAGCACACTTAAATTCATGTAGTCGGGCACGAGGGAAATAGCTCGCCAGAGTAGTTGCCATGAAAATGTTTGTAGAAAAGACAGAGGGAAGCCACATCACATCTGTGAGAAAGTGACTGATGTCGAAATGCCAAGTCAGGATCGATTATATTACAATCCCTTCTTTGGATTTTGTCAAGTTCAGGACCATGTATAACAACAGTATTCAATACACGGACGAATGGTAGATTTGTAAATGTGTAAGATGGACTGTGACCAGAAAAACCTTCTGCTACGACACAAGGAACTAACTTTCCTTGCAGTAGATGCAGCTATTGATTCAATGTAGTTGTTCCATTTCAAGTCAGTTGAAAACGTGGAGGTCAAAAGATGAAGTGAGACACTGTCCAGTAGTCGAGCATCAGCCATGCTGGTGGCGGACAGGGGAGTTTCTCTATTGGTGGTTAAATGAGATCAATTTGCGTTGGAGGCATTAAAATTTACAAGTCATTTTCTATTGAGAATACCATAGATTGAACATGTGAGCCACAATGAAGTTTTAGAGGAAATGGAATCAAAAAGGACACCTAAATATAACATCAGAAAGAGACAGTTGAAATTCTTAGGACGCGTAACGAGGAAAGACGGTTTAGAAGGTTTGACATTCACAAGAAAGAAGGCAAGAGTGACAGATGAAAACAGTGTATAACACCCGCCTTACGAGCCGGTGTCAATGATTAAGTGAACAGGGATTAGGAGAGATAACAAAAAGAAAAACTTTACTAAGGGATACAAAAGACAGGAAATTGTGGAGAGCCATGATCGCCTACATCCTGAAGGGTTATGATACACAGAAGAAGAATGAACTTGAGTAAATAAATGGCAGAGCAGTTTGGGAGAAATAACAAAAAGACAACATTTATTAAAAGCTACAAAAGACAGGAAATTGTGGAGAGCCATGATCGCCTACATCCTGAAGGGTTATGATACACAGAAGAAGAATGAACTTGAGTAAATAAATGGCAGAACAGTTTGGGAGAAATAACAAAAAGACAACATTTATTAAAAGCTACAAAGGACAGGAAATTGTGGAGAGCCATGATCGCCTACATCCTGAAGGGTTATGATACACAGAAGAAGAATGAACTTGAGTAAATAAATGGCAGAACAGTTTGGGAGAAATAACAAAAAGACAACATTTATTAAAAGCTACAAAGGACAGGAAATTGTGGAGAGCCATGATCGCCTACATCCTGAAGGGTTATGATACACAGAAGAAGAATGAACTTGAGTAAATAAATGGCAGAACAGTTCGGGAGAAATAACAAAAAGACAACATTTATTAAAAGCTACAAAGAACAGGAAATTGTGGAGAGCTATGATCGCCTACATCCTGAAGGGTTATGATACACAGAAGAAGAATGAACTTGAGTAAATAAATGGCAGAACAGTTTGGGAGAAATAACAAAAAGACAACATTTATTAAAAGCTACAAAAGACAGGAAATTGTGGAGAGCCATGATCGCCCACTCCCTAGAAAGATATAGCACATAGAAGAAGTATTTTGAGGAATGAAAAATTCAGAGTAAACAGCTGATTCTTCTATTCGATCCTATTAATGCTGAAACAAATGAACAACTAAATCTCCCCCCCCCCCGGACGTATAACATTACAAGAAAGAGAACAAATGTTCGCCTCACACACGTACACATGTCTTCAATTTAAATAGTTTGATAAAAAGACTATATTTTCGTGTTCAGGATTGGGATTCTGGTTCATTCTAAAGTCCACTTCAACTCTCCGGTTAAACACTGAAATGTTTTCACTAATTATAACTTGACCTCTACATGTCTAGAGTTGATCCTTATCTTACCTTCATAGCTCCAGGAATTTCACTTTTCCTCTTTTCTTACGATAATACAACCCGACACAGTAACCCTCTACCTTGAGTTACCCTTGGGCCTTGTATTGGGTGAACATTAGTAAAAAAAAAAAAAAAAAGCCAATTTTAACGTATTTAAAATAATTGTTCGAAACTTTCTGACTTCTTAAAATAAAATTTCAATATTTTTTAATACTAATATTCACCTAATACACACAAGGCTCAAAAGCCACTCAAATTAGAGAGTTATTGTGTTGTATTAGTGTAAGAATCTGATTGATTGATTCGATTTCTACGGCTTATCAACCTTTTCAGGTTATTTAAAGACAGAAAATATTTTTAGATTGCAAGATTTTTTTTGTTTTTTTGACATTATAATGATTCGCGAAATTCTTATTGAAACATTTGGATCCCTGGAATTTCAATACAGTGAGTCCCCGTATTCGCGGGGTTAGGGACTAAAACCGGCCGCTAATACTTAGAATCCGCGAAAACTTGTAACCCCGCCCAAAAGGACCTATTTTGATTGTTAAAACCCCATATGCCTTAAACTTTCATCCTAAACATTTTTAGATACATTTCAAACACTTTTTAAAACATTTCTGAAAAAATAGTATTAATGACCATACACTTAGCGTAAATCTTTCATACGTACACAAGCCAATGTGCCATGCGTGATACACGCATGGGCGATCATACATCTTTCCATACATGACTGAGAAGGCAGATTTTTCCCGCAGTAGGTTGCCATTTCTTTCTGCAGTTGGCATATAAAACCCGGTCTGTCCTGCTATTTATCCATAGTTGGAGGGGAAGAAGAGGATTCATACCTTTCCAAAGGGTATTAGCACGTAAGTGAATGTAATAGATGCAAATGGAATTCGAACTCGGCTCTCTGATTCTTCAATCCGAGCCACTATCCATTCTCCATCGAGCCTCCTTTACGTAGAAGGACTGTTTTTAATTAAGCATAGATCAATACAACCATTGAAAATACTGTATAAGATATATGTAACAAGATATGAAATACAAAGTTTATAACATTTTCTAAAAACAGAACTGTGATGATACCACCTGACTTAGCATAAGCCACTTTTAAGACCCCAGCCGCTGCCCCTAACAAAGATTGACAGAATTGTACATCTTCATTGTAAAAAACAGACAAACGTGTTTGGGCTTTCCCCAAACACGTTTGTCTGTTTTTACAATGAAGATGTACAATTCTGTCAATCTTTATCATCAAAATGAACTAAGTCACTTAAATAACAGAAAAAGAATATCAGAATATTTTAAATATGTTCTATCGAAAAAAATACGCGGCTCGAGGGAATAATTTATACATATGTTCTTCAGAAAAACAAGCGAATATTCGGGATTTCTAAAGAAAAATCCGCGGATACGTGAAGCTGCAAAGACTGAAACGCGAATAGGCGGGGGTATCGCTATATTCTTTTCTACCGTCAATGTTTATAATCTCTTCTGATAAAAAAAATCAAGTGAGTGTCAGGACACAATCACTAATTGATAAACATTATTATTGACTGATTTGTTTTTGACGACTTATCAAGCTTTGTGCAGGTTATTTAAAGCTTGAAACGATTTTTGCAGCGTAAGAATTTTTTTTCTTTGAGATTATAATAATTTAGTAACACAAGTCTTACTATTTAACCCATAACTGGGAGAGAAGAGGTAGATTCTTACCTTTTCCAAGGGTATTTGCGAGTAAGTGAATATAACGAACCAAACTGGAATTGGAACTCAGCTCTCCGATTAACAATTCGGAGCCTTTATCCATTACACCACCCGCACATCCAAGCTTATAGCACTTGGCATTCCCAAGCGGTCACTCATGAAGGCTCGACGTTGCTTAACTTTGGTGATCGTATTGACATTAAAAACTGAATCAACAGAATTCTTGTACCATCACGTGGTTAAATTAAATGTTTTAGTAAAATGATTTGTTGACTAAAAGTACTCGTGATAGTTTCACGGGTTTTCCTATTTGAATTTTAAGATTAATCATATTATTCATTTAATGAATAAATAAGCTCTTTGCGAGTTTGAAGACTATGAAATACTCGTGGAAATTCCCCGACCGCATCATAAAATATTTGAGCTTAACAACTTTAATATTTCAATAACAATCAAATTTATGAGTGCAATTCACTACTTAAAGAAGTAATTGGGTATTAAATTAAAAGATTTGAAATTTCTATTTCACTGAAGCAGACATTAGTCACAGGAGAGCGTTATCGCCTACTCTACTTTCATTTTCTATCTATTTAACTATGTGTCTGTCTAAAACCAAACAGCATCTCTGCTATCTTTTTCTTAGGTCTTTCCTTAGAAACTAAACAGAATGGTTTGTTATTTATCTAAAATAATGGCAAGAAGGAAAACTCCTGCTAATTAACTTATTAACTAACGGAGGAATCAAGCAGAATTATATCAAGGTGTCCTACGGCGAATATAATAATAGCAATTAAAAAATTGAAATTAAATAGGAAATTTATCGTCCTTGTCCTCGAACAAAATTAAAGGAAATATGAATGTAAATGCAGTTGTTCAGTATTTTCTGATTTGAGAACCATGAAAAAAATCCTGATGCAAATTTGAAAACAAAAAGTTTGAAAAGCACCGCCGTAAGTCATTTTAACGTCATTGAGACATTACACATACTGCAGCTGTGACAGCAATATGTGAATCTAGGGCAAGATAGTCTAATGTCCAGACATCTTCGGGCTGGTTTTGAGTCCCTCCTAGTCTGATTACCTTAGAACTTTTTCACTATCTAGCGGGAGAAAAGATGGGTTTATGCCTTCGCTTCATGCTAAAGGCATCAATAAAAAACGATTGCTTTTAAAATCTACTTCAAATCTGTATCTAAAGTTTCTGTCTAAACTAAAATTTATAATTTATACTATTTCTTTTCCTTCTAAAGTCTTTTATCTTCTAAAGTCTTTTATCATCTAAAGTCTTTTTCAATCTAAAGTCTTTTCCTTCATATTCACAGCCAGAATTTTAACTGTACACCATTTACCTTTTCCGCACAAATGATTCTGGCTACGACAAACAGATAAATGATCAAATTGGTTCTGTTGTAGAGCAAATGTTAAGGAACTTTCTTCATTCAGTGACATTTTATAACTGTTCGTATCAGAGGACAACTAGTTTTGGAGAGACCCGGTCTTTTACACAGGGGTAAAGCTTTATCTCTTCTTTCCTGTTTTGGATCGAGTTCCAGATTCCTTCTAAATTCTACTTTTAACGTCTCTGCCTAAACTCTAAAATGTTTACCATTATTGGGTTTCCTGTTCCTTCTAAATTCTACTTCAGCTTTATACTTCTAATGTCTACGCCTAAACTCAAAAATGTTTGTTATTATTGGGTTTCCAGTTCTGTCTAAATTCTACTTCAACTCTATACTTTTAACGTCTCCACCTAAACTCTGAAATGTATAAACCGGGTCCATCTAAAGTCTTTTATTTCATTTTCACAACCAGTAATCCCTTGCATCTTAGTGGAGTTATCGCCTTACTTATAGAGGGGGGATTGATTAAAAAAAATGTTTTGGATTTTCTAATCTGGCATGAATTTTTGCAATGATCTAATATCTTCCCTGAAGTGGCGTCTTGATGTAAACACGTCCGTAGCTACTTCGTAATATAGTTTGTTGCTGGCATTACTCGTGAATTTTTCCCTTTTTTCCTATTTGAATTTTCTGTTAAATCTCAATCCTTAAGTTAATGATTAAATATGATTCTTGCAAGTTCCACGGATATAGAAGTTCTAGTATTGCAAATTATTCGCGTATTACAACTTTATCAAAATATTGCAATGACAATCATAAGTCTAAATACAGATCAGTATTTAAAGAACTGAGAGGATACAAATGAAAAGATTTTAAACTGACAACGTTTTACCCAAGCAAACATGAAACACATGAGAGCCCACTCATTCTTAAAAAAAACCCACATTAGATATGTATTTTCTTTCGGTTTTTAGACAAGGACAAGCAAAATATTACAGGTCTGTCCTCGTAATCAAACAGAGAAGGTCCATTATTTATCTAGGGTAATGACAGAGCGTAGCATAGGAACGAAGGAACAGGAAGAATCTGTTTATTGTGAGGAGCTTGATCTTTTCCCGTCGGGATCGATGCTACCGATGTAGTATCTGTTCCTTGTCGGGGGCCTTTTCTCCTCCCTTGCTCCCCCCACCCACTGTTGCTTGACATCTGTTACGTAGCGGTCGTATGACCGGCTATGGACTAGCTTAGACAAGCAATGACCAGCTTAGACCAGCGGCCTGAGTAGAAACACCTGGGTCCCCAACTTGGGTCACAACTGGACTCAGTTTTTCAAGTAATTCTTAGGCAGTCCCAAAACTGTAGGTT
>OZ038502.1:90051234-90068734 GCA_964036315.1 Acanthosepion esculentum | reverse complement strand
AATAATGATTTTCAGATACATCCTGCTAATTAATCCATAGCTGGGGGGAAGAGTAGATGGATTCAACCACTGATTGATAAACAGTTAATGATGGAAAGAAGATTGACTTGTTTTTTTACGCCTTATTAACCATTTGCGGGTTTTATTTAAAGCCAGAAAATAGTTTTAAGATTGGGGTGGGGAGATAATTTAGTGATACAAGTCTTACTAATTAACCCATAGCGAGAGGAATTGGATTCATACCTTTCCCCAGGGTATTTGCGCGTAAGTGAAAGTAATATGAAAAGGAGTCATTATTAATGATTCCCATTGAATCTGTTTATGGCTTAACGCGAATTCGTTTTCAGTGGACAAAAAATGTAACGAGTTAATCGATTTGCTATTACATCCATATTGTTCGAAAAACAATCTAGCGAGACAAGACGTGACACGGGAAATGTATATGGATTTCTGAAAATAGATTAAAAAAAAAATCACCGAATTTCCAAACCAAAGTGGCATTTTAGAAAGAAAAATAAAGAAGGCGAGTAAAAAATCAACTTTCGACTTGAACTGATCATTGCCGCGGTCGTCGTCTTCATGCTGTATACTTTTAGCTCCATTACCATAACAACAGTTCCAATACGTTTTGATCACACCTCATATATATATATATATATATCTCACCGCCAGATCAAGGTAGACATTTGGGTCACTAACACACAAAAAAAGAGAATGTCTAATATCGAGAATGTTTAACATCGAAAAACATAAGAAAAATTAATTCCTTTTAATAATATGTGGAAATATCCACTCTTTGCCTGATGAAGACCGCGAGACCAGAAACCCGTGTAGCAAAATTATGGAAAATCAAGCACAATATTTTGTTTTTTTAAAATTCTCATTAGAACCAAAAACATTTGGGTTTTCTCTCTTCTTTTTAATTATATATATATATATATATATATATATATATAAACTAAAGAGCCAGGCAAACCTACCTAGGTTTCACTTACGCGGATCGTCAAGGCACGTACCCTGACGATCCGTATAGGTGAAACCTAGGTAGGTTTGCCTGGCTCTTTAGGTTCAAAATTAGATTTGCTCTACTTAGTGTATTGAGCACTAGTTACTTTTGCTTTACTCGTGTTGGAGGTTTTTTTCTTTGGACTCTGAGCTTGGATTCTGGACGATTGTTTTCGCCTCAATTTCATGTTCTTCGTTCTTTCTTTTTTTATCCCTTATTTTTCCTTGGGTATTGGTTTGTTCATTTACAAGCCAAAACACCTAAGGTTTTTCCAGACGATTATAATTACTTATATTTTTATTATTATTATTATTATTATTATATATAAATAATTGTCTATTTCGGTAGCAATCCCTCTTTTATACAAGTTTCTTTAAAGACAACTGACAAGATATTGCGATTAAGCTTTTTATTTAATTTTTCTCGTGTTTGTATAAGCGTTTCTTTTTCTGGACATAAAGTATAAAAAATTGTCCAAATATTCTGCATATTCCAGCGTTTTCGGCAATTCTTAAAGCCACTATCAAGGCAGATTTTGATTGAATGCATGGATTTTGTATGCATAGACTTATACGAATACAAGAAAAATTAAATAAAAAACTTAAGCACAGTCCCTTGTCTGTCGTCTTTAATGAAACTTAAGTTGACACTGAGGTCAACACCCAGCGACGATAGTGTTTCATGCTTACACACAATCGTCAGGCTATCTAAGCCTGAAACAGACTGTCGTTGATGGGAGTTGACTTGAATGTGCACTCTTATGCTTACACACGCTCTATTCCAGATATCGAATTATTTAACACATAAATGTAGCATACCATTAACTATATATATATATATATATATATATGATATAAATAATTGGGGGTATTCGTGTCAGAGGTCAGAGTGGTATGAGAAATTTCGAAATCAGTCGTATTGACCGGCGAAGTGACGAAAGACACTGGCGAAAAGCGTCAGCAAATATTCTTGTTGCAATGTCCCGAGATCCTCGCTGTTGCACAGTATGTGAGCGCTTCTGTGCAGTTCAGTAGCGAGATTGAAGTTTCACATATGACACAAACATAAAGACCGAATGAGGTTGTCGGATCCTCATATGTCGAAATCGACGAGAGAGACCATTATCATATCATTATTAATGTAGTAATATTAAAACGATAATTAAAATCCGATACTCAGAGTTTCATGTGATAATACATATTATTATATTCTGGTGACTTTGGCATTGGATCCTGAGTTTATTTTACATTTTAAATTCTTAGCTTATTTTAAGCCTTAGCTAATATTTTAATATAAGTCAAATTCAGCAGTCTTTGAAAAAGTCAAAATGGTAACATCGTCCATCGACGCCATTGTCGAACTGAACTTTCAATTGACAGACAAAATAATAATTTAAAAAAAGATCTAGACCGTAAATGTCTAACCAAGTTTATTGTAAACATTCTTGAATGCCCATCATTTATATATATATATATATATATATATATATATATATATATATATATATATATATATATATATATATCGTTTATTTTGATAGGATGTTTTGATTAAGACCTGTCGCATTGAATAACAAATTTTGTCTAGTTTTATCCAATAGGATACTCTCATATTTCGACATTAGCATGTCGAAAGTACTCAGAATAAATGAATATGCATCAACAAGGTAATTTTCTCGCTTCTTTTAATAAGGATACTAAGGAGCATGTCTGCGAATATGAGAGGATCCTATTGAAAATAAGTAAACAAAATAAACAAAACTTGTCTAAATTATTCAATGCGACATGTCTTATATATATATATATATATATATATATATATATATATGTGTGTGTGTGTGTGTGTGTGTAAGTTTCATTCAAAGCGACAAGGTACTGCGGTTATTTTTTAAATAATTTTTCTTCAAGAAGGCCGCAGCGTACAACGGCCCAAACGTTGTAATAAATATGGCGACAAAGATGAGGACAATAGTCCGAATAATGTAAATAGTGTACATAATACCTCATCTCAGAAATATAGACAGATACAGTCCTAAGTTTATTTTCTATTTTGAGTTTTTAGCTTATTTTAAGCCTTAGCTTATATTTTAATATATGTGTCAAATTTAGTAGTCTTTGAAAAAGTCAAAATGGTAACATCGTCCATCGACGCCATTGTCGAAATGAGCTTTCAATTGACAGACAAAAAAAAATAATAATCTTTAAAAGGAGCCCGAGCCCTAGAAGTTCAAAGAAGTCTGATGTAAACATACTTGAATGATCAAGGCGGTTGTTATGTCTGACTTTTGATGCATAAGCATCCGCCCAGACATGAGTGTCTAAGAAGCAGGGCAGCAAGTGAAAAGGAAGGCGGTAGATGATGGGTGGAGTTGGGCAATGGCAGTTATGTACGCGTGGGAGAAGTTCGAGGACACCACAAGAACATGATGCCTACGACTGAAATATCAAGAGAAGAGAAATTGAATGTGGGAGTTTCAGAAGATTTTTACCTCTTCGCTTGCATGGATACCTTTCTTGACAAACAAGCAGGTGTGAAATGACATGTACCAAAGTTAAAATGTATATTGGGGACCGAAGAAAATCGGAAAAGATTCGTATTACCTGCAGACAACAAGAAATTTCAGACTAATTCTATTGAAGACGTCTGGATAGCTACTAGTCTGCAGATAATTTTAAAACGAAAAATACTGAAAAAAGCCAACTTGAAAGATTGACCCTAAGACCACCACCCCCGACCTCGACAAAAGGCTAACACTGAGGCCACCAGCTTCATCATTGATACTAAGATCCAGCCTCATGGGTAATAGTTTATATTTACATATACAGTTCTGTTCGATAAAAGTGAGTCACCTGATTTTTTTTCTTCGCAATCAAAACAGAATGGTCCATTATTTATCTGAGGTAACGCGCGCTAGCTAACTTACGAACAGAGAAACACGCTGAATTTTAATACGATTTCTATGACTCGAGTTTAACCTGATTTTTACATATAAATGTGAACACCGGAGAGCCATCAGATGGCGGGGGATTCCGATTAGTTTGTACATTGGGGAGGGAGGGACATTTCCGGAATTGTAATATATTCCTTTTGTTTTAAAGACCCCTCCCAACACCACCAACACCCAAAGTAAAGGGAAAATTGGTTCTTTTGTTAAGTTATTGATTATAAATTTTAAATCAGAATTTGTTTAGAGTGCCATGAAGTTGCTGGAGGTAAAACAAAAATTCAACGCCAAGGAGAATGGTGCCAGATCGAACAGCCTCCAGATTATGGGACACAATCCGAAGCTCGATTATGTCAGATTGTTGGAAAGGATAAACATTTTTGAAGGATGATCCCAATTCTATTCAGCTGACTGTAAATGACCCAGAAACATCAGCTCACAGGCAAACAATCGAAAGTACCTGTGTGAATTCATTAGGCAACTTAAGACAAAAAATAACAATGAATGCATTTTTGTACAAATTTTAAAGGACATTTCTGAATTTTGAAGTGAATTTTAGTAAATAAAAATTCTTTTTATTTCGAGACGAATTAATATTTTGGGTTGAATTAATAGAAAAGATCCGAATCAAAAATTTAGATAGAGGTTCAGTTTTCACTAGAGCCGAAAAGAAGACAAAAGTCAGGCTTTGCACTAACACGCAAAATAGAAAACAGGGGACCGGTTTGACATGAGAGTCGAAAAGGCAGACAATTCCAGTTTCACACCAGACTAAAATGGCTGACAAAGGTACGGATTTACGCGATAATTAAAATGGCGGATCTTCTCTGTTAAATTCGCCCCAAATAATGTAAAGTTACTTATCGCACAAATATCAATTCACCCCATGAACTTATAAATTTTATAATCTTTAAGTTGGCTTTTTTTTCTTCTAAATTTGGCACTATTTTGAAATTATAAATAGTAACTCAGAATTTGTTTAGCTTGCCTAACCCTACCATCAAAATGAAAAAATACCAAAAATCAGGGAGTTGTTCAGATTTAGTAAATGCTAATAATATTGGAGGTACTGAAAGGAAAACTTATACAATTTAAAGAAGAAAAAAAATGGAGAATGGGTGAGGAGGTGGGAAAGATGCGAAAATGTTTTTCAAAGTCTTACCTGATAATTCTTGACGTTGTTTGTCCACGCGTTGCATATCGCAAGCCTCACCACGACAGACTCTCTTTTGTTTCAGCACAGGACATTCCTTGCCACCGTGAGCCGCTTCCACCTCCACTAACCTTTCGCGGGTTTGCACTCCGTTTATACAAGAATCACCACAACCCCACTCCGACCATTGTCCAACGTAACAATCGACCGCTGCAAAAGAAATAAACAAAATTAATTAACAGAAAATTAAACCCATATCTTCCTAGGGTCAATTTAAACTGGCACCATTTTTTCTTTCCTTATATCTAAACAGCAATTTTAATGATAATAGTAATCTGTCTACATTTCTGAGATGAGGTACTATGTACACTATTTACATTATTCGGACTAATGTCTTCATCTTTGTTGCCATATTACAACGTTTCGGCCGTTGTACGCTCCGGCCTTCTTCAGGTGGTTGGAATGTCGAACTGAACCCTTTATTTTCACTCGCTGGTGTAGACTGTTCTAGTTACACCTGTCCCGTCTAATGGATGTCACTTATCAGCTAACTCCTGTTAATTCCCCTCTCCAAGTTCTCTACTGCCTTAAACAGGTATTGAACTCACAGCTCTTTGGGTCGTGTCACTGGATCAAACCAACGCCTTTATCCACTGTGTCATGTGTCCTTAATCTGCATATGAATTTTTGAGACTTATAAACTTAATTTCTTTAGGAACATTTTTTACCAGTGTTCATATTGCATTTTGTTTTTGTTTTTTTGCTGTTATCATTGCATTTTTTTTACCAGAGCTCATATTGCAATTTTCGTTGTTATTATCGCTTTTCTTTGGCACGCCTTATTACTGGTTCCCATATTGTATTCATTTCTATGCTTGGCCGGTTCAGGAGATTTTTGTGGCTTAACATATGTGCTGACTCCTTAAGTTTACGAATTTTCCAATCTTTGTCTATAATTTCAACCTGATCCCAGAGAGGGCGGTGATCTCCCTTTTCTCTCCATATGTGGTCAGCCACGCCTGATTTTTTCCACTTCCCCTCGCGTTACAGCTTTCTGGTGTTCTTGAAGCCTTACCTTAAGGGGGCAGCCTATCTCTCCTTTATATTTCTTTCCGCAGCTGCACGGGATAGCGTACAGACAGTCTTTAGTGATGTTCTCCTCTATGGAGTAATGGTAATGTTTGCTCTTTCTATACGAGAAATAACTGACATTCATTGACCAAACTGCTAACGTTGCTCTCAATTGATAAATATTTTCTTTATTAAACTTTTAATGCCTCTCGTTACACAAGTGCAGCAATGAAGAACCCTTATTGTTACCGGGTCATTTTGGGATCTTTTAAATTTGTCCTTAACATAAATGTATCGCTCATATACTGGTTACTGATTTTATATACAGGGTGCGATGGATAAATTGTCGTCTAAATTACGCTAAAATGAAAATAACACTGATATCTCATTTTAACAGATATATTTACCAAAATTACACAAAAAACATCTTGAAATACTAAAGAGTAAATTTATTCAATAAAATCTCCATCGGCTTCAACCACAGCCTCCAGACGATTTCGGAATCTCCTGCAACTCTTCTGGACGGTCTCTTTGTTTAAGTTGGTGAATGCTGCCATAATCCTTGCCTTCAGTTCATCTTTGGTGTTACAAGGAATTTTGTTGGTTTGCCGCCCAACTGCACCCCACACATAAGAATCAAGGGCGGGGTTCAGCCTGGAGAGTTAGATGGTCAGGTGTAAGAGTTGATGTAGTCGCAGGAATTGTCTGACAGCCATAATTGGGTTTTCATGCATGTGTGGCATAGTGTAGTGTCCTGTTGCCAGACAGGGTCTTCCAGGCACCCTCTTGACTCAGGACAGCACTACCTCCTCAAGGCACTTGCTGAAGGTCTTCCTGTTGAGTTTGAGGCCCTGGGGGAAGATGAATGGAGGCATAACGTTGCCATCACTTCAAACACCTTCTTAATCACCATTAGACTCATCCAACTCTTTCCAAATCCTCTGAACTGTCCTCAGATTGACACCCAAACACTGTGAAATGTTCGTGTTACAATGCGTTTTGTTGGTCTCTCACTCAATTGGTTGCAGTTTGGGGAGTTAGGTGGCCTAAGTGCAAGAGGTGCTGTAGTCGCAAAGATTTGCCTGACAGCCATGAGTGAATTCTTCTACTTGTGCGGCATGACGAGCCATATTTCATGGTGCCATTTCACTGACTCCTCACGGGGCACTAAAAAGTTGATGGTATGTCAGATCAGGACCGGCGGGTCAGCAGTTCGTCATCTCCGTTCTTCTTCTCTTATGTGCCGTGTCTCTTCAGAACGTAGGCGATCATGACCCTCCACATCTTCCTGTCTCTTGTAGGTCTCAATAAATTTTGTCTTTTTGTTATTTCTCTCAAACCCTGTTCTACCCTCTATTTACTCATGCCCATCAATCATGTTACACACTGCTTTCCTCTGTCCCTCAATATTTCCTGTGAGTATCAGGTTCTCCAAGCCCTCTTTCCTCATTACCTGCCCCAGAAATGTCAACTGCCTCTTCCTGGTGTTACGTATAAGATTCCTTTTTGTTTCTATTTTCTCTAAAACCTCGACGTTGCTCAGATCTATTTAGCTGCTTTTATAGGTCTCTGAATGATTATATTTCATCAGAAATAAAAATAGAAAACTTTTCACTTTTTCACCATCAAAATCTATGTGATACTAGATTTAGTGTTCCCTTATCTACTGGACAAGGCGGTAAGTATTTTGATTTCCAAAATAACAAACGTGAAAATTTGACTACTACAATGATTACTGGTTGTGTTGTTTCATCTTCAAAAGATTTTGAAACTGATACATTTAAATAAGTTTAAAAAGAATACATGATACAAACAAATAATTATAATACTAAAATCACAATTTAACACACAACAAATAAAACTTGTTTTTTGTTAGATTGTTTCAGGTTTGTCCTCAGCATTCATTTTCAGCATTAATCCTGTAGATTCCTCTGCTACGATTTGCAGTTAAAGGTACAGATCTTCAACACCATCGTCAAGTCGGTTCAACTTTATGGCTCAGAAACCTGGCGGGTTCCTAAGACCAACACTCACAAACTTCATCCATCAACCGATGTCTCAGGACCATCCTCAATATCAGGTGGCCGGAAGTCGTCTTCAATGACCAACTGCAGGACAGGACCAGACAAGCCCCAGTCGAGATTGACATCAAGAAACGGAAATGAAGATGGATCGGCCACACACTCCGCAAGCCTGCTTCTAATGTCACCAGGAAGGCCCTTGATTGGAATCCACAAGAGGAGCGAAAAGTGGGTCGGCCAAAACAGACTTGGCGCAGAAGTGTCGACGCAGAGGTGAAGGCAGCCGGCACGACATGGGCCGAGCTGAACAGGAGGATCTCCCAGAACCGCGTCCGTTGTAGAGTTGTTGTTGCAGCCTTATGTTCCCCAAGGAATCGAGAGGCTTAACTCTAACTTGTTACGCTTTTTCTTCTACTGCCACAACTCACACTCATAATAGTCGCAGATATTTACCCAGTTCCCCACTTAGACATGATACAAGGTCCAGTTTAATGTGAGGTAACCAAGAGCGTACGCCCGGGCCAGGTATAAAAATTGCCCAGCCTCTGCAACCACCGGTTGCGCTGGCATCGGTACGACTATCGATCTCCTCTCTCTAGTGCAATGAGTGTGTGTGGGGGGGGTATGCATCCGCGGGCAGCTGTTCCCCGGGACTGGGCACCTCTCAGTATTTTGATTTTCTCAATTGTGCCTCTATTTGCGGACGGAACCACAACAATATACCCGAAGATAGAGACGTAACGGAGGGGATGGTAAACCCTACCCGGCATGTACTATAATAATAATAATAATATCTCCCTAATATACAGCAATGGTGATATGTACTACCAATTGCTTCGATATTAACGATCTGCCTATGAACATACTAAGAGCAATTAGTAACTTTGCTATAACAGTACCTTCATCTCAGACCTCAAATGGAATTCATATATTCGATCGATCACTAAAGATGTTTCGAATTAGCGTTATTTCATTATCTGAATTTAAAAGTCCGAACGTTTGTTTTCCACATGCTGGCTATATCTGGACAGTACGCGCCAAACGACAGTTACATAAGCCACCCGGCTTCTGCAGGGATCATTGCTCTAGGTTTATAGGTGTAGCGATATAGACACAGATGTTTGTCTGGTGTTAGATTTAATTGTTTCCTTATAATAAGAAAGAAATGTCTTCACGTGAAGGTTGGAAGGAGGCACTGGAATTGTAACCCCGCATATTCGATCGGAGGATAAAGTTTCTTTGATTGTTGAATGTGATCGATTTTTTTTTTTTGGCAGAAGAAATCCGATCGGAAAGCAGAATCCTTCACTCAAATCGAAACTAAATAAATCAATCCGGTGACTGCACAAAGCTTAAAGAAATCGATCTTGAAGTTTCGACGTGTGGATGAGCCACGAATCGAACATTTCGATCACGACAAGAATATGAAGGAATTACGTGAAAATTAAATTAATCTCAAACCAATTCCAAATGGCTGTACATTCTTGAGTGAAAACTTGCTAGGGGTTTATGTGCCTCTCTCTCACTTTCTTACTTTTAAACAACATATCAATGTAAACAAGTGCTGTAGTCTGCATCTAATATATAAAGCTCACTGTTTGTATGTACGTGTGCCCGCAAAAAAATCTGGAAAACTAATTAATCATGAAGGAATTAACGCATTTTATAACCAAAACTACCTACCACTATTCTAAACGTTATTTATTGTAAATACATATGTTTCAGTGGACACCCAGTTTTTTGGGGGTTTTTTTACATTATGAATTACGAATTTGAGTTTTAATAGAGATGTGGTCTCCGGGAATGTAGGGGAAGTAAACGTCTGATCTACACCTTTATTAAGTCCCACGAATAACATTGTTAAAAAAATAGGGCGTCTATTCAAACATGTGCATCCACTAAGAATATGTAGTCTACATATATGACTGCTTCCCACTATTCCAAACGTTATTTTAGTAGATGCACCTGTTTGAATAGGATCCTTGTAGTATTCACACACACACACACACACACACATCTTATATATATATATATATATATATATATATATATATATATATATACCTTCCCCGAGTCACCATTTCTGAACTGGGTATCTATGCTGATGAAGCAACTATTTACTGCTATCATAATGTTATAGTTCGATAAGGTCAAGCGGAGTAGTGGATAGCGGCTCGGATTGAAGAATTGGAGAGCCGAGTTCGAATTCCAGTCGAATCCATTACATTCACTTACGTGCTAATACCCTTGGGAAAGGTATGAATCCTCTTCTCCCCCCCAAGCTATGGGTAGATAGCAGGACAGATCGGGCTCTACAGCCTTGGATGGCAACTGGTCTACTGCAGAAAGATATGGAACCTACTACGGGAAAAAAATCTGCCTCGTCAGTCATGCATCGAAAGATCGCCTAAGCGTGTATCACGCATGGCACATAATTGACTGAAGGTCAAATTGAGAGCTAGTCTCATAAATGATCAGTAAGTGATGACATGTAAAAAGCAACCAACCCGATTCGGCATGGGGTAATGGTTAATGAGACTAGCCTGGTTGTACATTACTATTAATTATCGAGTTCTATCCTCACTAGGTGACCCACACAAAATTCGACATTAAATAACCCAACAAGGGGTGGCAGTCGTAAAATCAACAAACCAACCAACCATTACTACTGATTAGTGAGTTGGCTCCTCATTGGGTGCCCATAAAAAAATCGACCTAAAATAGGCCCAGCAAGTGTTGACATCTAAAACCAACCAATCAACATCTTATCAGCCGTGAAATGAGAACCATGTTCGGACCACTTAAACGTTGGCCGTGACGAGTACAGAATGTTACCGTACGAATTTTATTTATAGTTTCGTACTTGCAAAAGAAAAGTTATTACGCACTAACGATAGCGACAAATTTTGTAAATTCTTTAAAGCTGAGAATCACGTGTAAAAAGATGACATTTGAGATGACTACATTTTAATTAGGAAACGAATATAATTTTATTTGGATTATATTAATTAACTTACTTTTGCCCGATGTGGAGTTATGTTACTTACTGTTTGCAATATTCGGCACACGACATTTAAATATATCTATATTTTGTATAATGGCTACCTTAGACTCGCCTGCTTTCAATTATACAGCTGTTCCATCAACTATGCATCGGTTCCATAATAAATTGCTTATTTCTTGTTCCAAGTTGCCTTTTTCTTTTTCACTCTCTTGGAAAACTGAATCCTTCATCTCAAAGCTTTCTAACCGGAATGAATTGAAAAATTTATTTATTTTATACACTATTTACATTGTTCAAACTGTTGACCTCATCTTTATTGTCATATTCACGACGTTTCGGCCATTGTATGCTCCAACCTTCTTCGGGTGATATACGTTGGAATTTCGAACCGAAACCATTATTTCGTCCACTGCAGTAGATTGTTCTAGTTCCACGTGCCATGCCTTTTCTGGATATCTCAATTTCAGTTATTTCCTTTTAGTAACTCATCTCTCCAAGTTTTTTTTATTCACCTCTTCTGTGGCCAGGTATTGAACTCATAACTTTTTGGATTACTTCAACCAAAGCTTTTATCCACTGGGCAATGATTTATTAGCAATAATAAGACTTGACTGATTTGTTTTAGTTTTTTTCGGTTTATCAACCTTTTGTAGATTATTTAAAGCCAGAAAATATTTTTAGATTATAAAAATATTTTGGAGATAATAATGTTTTGCTGATACAAGTTCTACTAATTAACCCATAGATGGGGAGAGATGTGGTGGATTCATACCTTTCCCAATGGTATTTGCACGCAAATGAATATAATGAAACCGACTCGAAATGGAACTCGGCTCTCCAATGAAAATTCCGAGCCGTTATCAATTACACCACCCGCATATCCAAGCTTATAGCACCTGGTATTCCAAAGTGATCACCCATCTAGATTACTGACCAGGTTCGATGTTGCTTAACTTCGGTGATCATACAGGAACCGCTGTTTCAACGTGATATGGCCGTAACCCTATTAGCAATGATAAAAACAGAAATTTTCTAGATGTCTTGTTATATATAATACTGACATTTTTTGCTGAAAATCGGTGTTCTTGGAGTAGGGCCATCGGGGTGGGGGAGACTTTCGAACTCAACTGTCAAGATGAAGAGGTTCTTCTACTTTCTGTCAAGAAGACCCGACTCGGGTTCAAGTCACGTCAACCACCCACACCCATCTGTGATTCCTGTTTACAATTCTTCAGGAGTAGGCTGGGATTTCGTAGCCACCTCCGCCAGGAGAAAGAGAAGAACGTGACTCCATCGCACCCCGGGAAAATTTGACTATGTCGTTGAATTTAGCAATTTAAGAAAAATCGTTTTAATTTTTTTATTTTTTATTTTTTTTTTGTTATCACCCCAAGCAAGGCTGGAAGCCACTAGCACGCAAGGGGTTACAGAAGGTTTGGAGGAAGAGCCGATAGGAGTGGTAAAGGAGAGGATGTGGAGAAAGATAGTGGATCGATCAAGGCAAAGGGGTTACAGAAGATTTGGAGCGAGAGCAGATAGGAATGAAAGGTGAAAGGATGTGGAGAAGGGAAGTGGATAGATCAAGGCAACTGGAGATGTCGATTGACGTTACACTTAAATAGTTGGAGCTTGTATTTGTCAGGGAAACAGGAATAAGGAAGGGAGTACCACAGGCGAGATGTGCGAGATCTGTATGGATGAGTGTGTGGCTGAGCGGTTAAACAGTCAGTGTTCCTACCCGGGTTTGAATCTTTGGATTGTCGATTCTATCAAGGATGGAATTTCTTGATGGTCTCCTCAGGACGATACTATCTCAGATCGCATTTAGGTTTATTTATTTAAATCTATTATTTTATCGATTTTATTCGTTCTTGGTGCTCGTCTGCATCCCCACCAAAAGGTGACGTCCCTGCAATTCTCGTGATGCTTTTCGCCAGTCTCTTCGAATTTCGTCGCTCCATGCTTAAACTGAAAATATTCTCAAATCAACTGCATTGAAGGGAGCTGCACCCCTGAAGGCAAATCTGACTGTTAATCTAGTACAAGTCTTATTTAGTATCGCTGGTAATGTTATTCTAGCCTTCCTCCTTTGAACCACACATTTTTCATCAAAATAAAACCCCATTGCTACATTTGCTGGTGTATTTGGGTTTCTTTTTCGTATGAGAGCAAAATGCCGCCATCTTCTTTTTTTCTTCGTATCAGATATCAATTTATGGTTTATCTTGTATATTGACTTCTCCCATATAATCTTTGGGCATTAAGTGCCAAAGGTGCACCGTGTGTTTTTTTCTTATGGAATACATCAATTTTCTCTTCGGCTTTGGCCCCCATATCTATAAATGTCGTATATTGTAACGCTGGTTTTATTAGGGACTTTTGTATATTTTCAAGTTTATCATTATTTGTATGTTATCTTTTCTTAGCCAGAAGTTATGGACTTTGGTTTCGTTTACGGTATCTCAACATTTTCCGGTTTATTTAATGCCGAATACTGACAGACAATAAATAGGTAGACAAAGATATAATTTTCACGAGAGTTGAAAATATAGATGAAGTTTTAGTTTGTACGAGAGTCACACACGGTAGACGCGTAGGTTTGGTTTTAGCCCGAGTGTCAAAAAAGGTTTGGTCTGCACATTTTCAGTAAAATTGATAAAATTCCGCTTGGCAAAAAAAAAAAAAAAAAAAAAAAAAATCTTTCAGACCAAAGTAGTTAAGAATTCTTCACTACTACCGGCGAAATGAGAAATAAAGTCGTCGACCCACGGCCAATCGCCTATTGAGTTCTGTGAATTAGGTAACATAGTAATCGCTAGTTCAATCCCTGAACAGGGCAGTGTGTACGCCCTTGTACAAATTAATTGAAACAACTGCTATAGTTTTCTTTCTTTCACGATACGGTCAATTTTAGACCAACTGGAGTAACAGGGTGTAATCGATTTTTATTTTTCCTCAGATTAGTTCATTTTCAGTGGGGTGTGCAGGGATATGAATCGTTTCTGAGTGCGCGATGAAATTTGTTTGTCACCTCGAAAAATACTGCGTCATCCGTGATCGCATCCGAGTTTTCTTACGCCCAGACACTATTGTCTTGACTGTCGATTAGTTGTCCTACAGCCATTGTCTAGGATGGGCGTTAATCCAAGGAAGCGTACGAATTTGTAACGCTGCACGAACACACTGGCAAGTGTGCAAATCAAAGTAATATAGAGTGGACCGGAAACTCCCATGATTTAAATCCAATCGAGAATCTGTGGTCAATCTGCAAGGAGCGACTTCGTGGAATGGACATACAAAGTACAAACATGTGCACTGGATCATGTTTCATTGGTAAAATGCGAAAAAGAGTAAATAATAACATAATTATTCATTTTGTTTCAATTAATTTGCACAAGGGTGTAGTTGAACTCATTGGAATCAGGGCGAGCAATAACTGAGCAATACTATAAATAAGGACTAGACGAGATATCCCTAGACAGGGCCAATGGAACAAGAATAATCTACCCCCGTAGATTGAATAAAGAGTTCAGTTCGGATTTCCTTGTAGGTTACAAGGATGGACATAAATGACCGGAGGACACAACGGCCAAAACGTTGTTATAACAACAATGATTAGGATAATAGAGCGCATGTAAATAGCGTAAATAATGAAAACCTCTCACCCCAGAAAATTAGGTTTTCCTAGCATTATTCAGTCCTAGTTTACGTTATATAGTTGTATTCATCTCCTCATCCCAGAAGTTGAGATAGAAATGAAGTGATTAAATTAATTCTCTTTGATTTGATTGTTTTTGGTTAGAATGAGAGACAGAATTTTAAAAGAAATATATTAAATAACTCTAGAAAATGTGATTCCTTCCAACTGCAAAGACCAGAGATTCTCAACTGCCGTACTAGTGTGCCGCGCGAAAGTGTGATTGGATTGGAAATACCTTCATAAATGTTCCTTCTAATATTGGACTTCAGTTATATGAGGAAGAAGAATTAACCACCATTTCTAGTGATCCAAGGATCAAGATAAAACATTCGACGGTAGCCATTGGATCTCAATACAAAAGGAATATCCCACATTAACTAGAACGGCTTTATCAGTTTTATTGCAATTTTCTACTTCTTATTCATGTGAATTCGGCTTCTCAACTCTAAATAACATTAAAAATAAGAAGCGACAAAGACTACGTTCAACTGATGAAGAAATGAGGCTCTTCTTATCACACATTCGACCAAACATGGAAGAAATCGCGAAAAGACACCAGGCACAGGTTTTACACTAAATAAACTGCACAAATATTTGAATAGAAACATTGAAATAAAGTAAGTTCATATTTGTGGGTGTATTTTTAAAAAGTCTATGCTTTTATTTCATGCCATTCAAATGTACACCCTTTAAAAATTCTTCTTAGTGTGCCTTGATATTTTCATTTGCTCTTAGGTGTGCCGTTGCTTAAAAAGGTTGAGAAACACTAGTATAGACAGACTGGTTGAACTCGAACTGAGATTACCTGTATTCACGTGACACACGTACCCTTGAGAATGACATGAATCATCTGTCCTCTATGTGAATAGAACACATGAATATTTTTTTTAATCAATTCACTCCAAGCAAGGCGATAATGCCACTAAGATGCAAGGGGCTACTAGGCGTGAAGGAGAACGAGAATACTTTAGAAGGAACCGGAAACCCAAACCTAAACAAGAAACAAGGGACAAATCGCTACTCATCTTCAAAAGACCTGGGAGGAGTGTGAACTGGATGATAGAACATATCTATTCCTACCAACAGTAAAAATAAATAAATTAAGAATAAATAAGTTAATAAACTTTCTGAGTTTAGATGGAGATGTTAGAAGTATAGAGTTGAAGTAGAATTTTTAGAAGGAACCAAAAGCCAATCTTGAACAGGTAAGAAGTGTTAAACAACTATGCAGTTCAAAAAAGCCGAGGTGAAGTGTGAACCGGGCGGTAGGTGGACTTATCCTACTCCTACTTATGATACAAGCCCCCCGCCCGTGAATTGCTGCTTTGTGAAACAACCTTTCACGTATATGCTTTCCGGGATACTATAATCTTAATCTCTTTTAAATCAAGCGCCAATCGTTGCTTGCCTATCAGTCTTGTTCTTGTAAAATTCACTTCCTGCCACATACTCTTATATTCATTTCCCACACGTCATTCAGTGACCGTCTACCTTGAGTGACTCTCGAGCCTTGTATTTTGTGAAGTTTAGTATTAAAAAAACATGCGAATAGATAAAGATTTAGTTTCAGTTCATACACTAAATTAGAAATGTATGAAGTCGGATATGTCCATTAATGAACCGATAGACTCACTAACCAGAGTTTTATGCGTAGAAAATCTATACAAAAAGGACTTAAGAAACGAGGACATTTCCTTAGAATCAAAGAAAAGAGCGTCCTGGGTATGACGATAAACTACGTCCAACCAAAAGGCCGTCGATCCGATCAATCGGCTGGTCATGTCATGCCCCATCACATCTAACCCATCCCAAAATAACTACAACTTAAAATTAACTTTTCCACCCAAACCCTACACTAAATATACTAACACCTTACCCCTAAAATGTGATGGAAAGTGGTGGCTTAGGGTCAATCAGTAGAAAAAATTGAAACAATGATGTTGCCAGCTATACGTTTTTGAAACAATGATGTTGCCAACTATGTTTTTGATATATCTAGTAAATACTGGATCTGGCATTAAATAACCCATAGTGGTTGATATGCCATGAAACCCCAAACAAAGAAAGAAAGAAAAGAATGGTGAATTTTGTATGAAATATCAGTCATCCTTTATGTAGATTTACTAAGCGTAGTTTAAATGTGGCAAAAGACCGAAAATATGGAGCAAGCAGTGAGGATCGAACTCACTTATTTTATACGGTCGAGTTAGATCAGGCATTCATGAGCCTATCACGCTGTCACTGTCCGGCATCAAGGTAGGAAGGTCATTAGGGAGGCATAACATAGTTGGTCAATGTAGCTGGTTGCTGGGTGATCAACCAGTCTCGCTCTTTGACTAGGTTTTTTCCAGATCAGTCGATCACTCACGAGTTCGTGTTTTGCTTGCCAGCAGTGTCCTGTAAAGCATGTCCTGCATTCACGTAAGATTGTAGAAATATGAGCGATGGGTCCATATAGCTGTGATTTAGTTGGATCTTCTCTCCAACTATTAAGTACAATTCTCAGCATCCAGGTGTATTTGCCATCAACCTTAAACTCAAAGGGTTTCAGAATGTAAACGCAGTTAACACCGACTCTCCAGTGGCACGAAAGAAGCCCTG
>OZ038502.1:89908734-90046234 GCA_964036315.1 Acanthosepion esculentum | reverse complement strand
TTATCACTAAACGATTATTATCTAAAAAAAAAAAAACGAAAAACCTTTCAATCTAAAAAATATTTTCTGGCTTTAAATAACCTGCAAAGGATTTATAAGCTGTAGAAAACGAATCAATCCACTGTAAAGATTTGGCGACTCGCTACTTTATTCCAGACTAATTCTATCCACGTAACAACTTTTACAAATGTTGTTTCTATTATCTTCAAGTAAACCCAACATTATCAGTTGTAATCCTGGCAAAGGAAGAATGAAACATCAATATATCTCTGCCTTCCTATCTTTTATTTATCTAACCGACAGCATTTGGAAATAAATAACTTGAATAAAACCGGTGATATGTCTTAAAAGAAACTAAGACGAATCAATACGATAGCCACTTTCATCTTTGTCAACACTTATTTCCTCTGTTTTAAAAAAAGGCTCCAAAGAAAAGAAACAAACAGATGGTGTCATTCGCTTCCGACTAAACAAAGTTAATCTTCGCGCACGCGTACGTTGAGTGCATTATTTGGATTATCAGAAGGCGAGATGAAATAACAATTGTAAAACGTCTTAATCTTATTAAGTGAACCTAGTATCAAAGGGAAAAGAGCATAAGTTGAATTTAGAAGAGGGTGATGGAAGGAGATAATAAAAAAAAAGATGTTACAGCCAGAAGGAAAATTTCTTTTCAAACCTATTGTTATCTGAAGGAGATTACCTTAACGGGCCGAGTGTGCAATAAGCAAAAGCGAAATGCCATCATGAAACTTAGAAAACATAAATCATTAGTAATAACGTATTTAATATATCGCACGATACACACTCTTTTGAACTGGAGTAGTTTTTTTTACCCCTCGCTTACTGTTTAGGATTGGGTATCCGGTTCCCTCTAAAGTCTTTTCTTTGTCTTTCACTTCCGTTGGCCCTTTGCTCATTGGTGACATTACCACTTTCCTTACTCTGTAACCCGCTACCTTGAATGGCTCTTGGGGCTTGTATAGGTTGAATATCATTGTAATATACATCTATCTATATAATACTAAAAATCTGTGATTGCGTGCTTGTGCGGTATATCTCCAGCGCATAATGATTTACGAGTTGTTTATACAGTAAATAATTTTATTTTAACTTTCTTCAAACAAAAATATTTTAATTAAAAAAAATTGTCTAAGTTGAAGACAGACACAAAGAGATCCCGCTTTGCTGTTTTGTCCAATTGTTTGTAGAGCGATTATTTATATTTCAGCTTTCTTTAAACAAATAATATCTTAAATAATTAAAAAAATACATTTTCATATATTAAAAAAAAAAAAATAAAGTTTATCTGATTTAAATTTCAAGTTAATCCCGGAAAGTTCCATTTCTATTAAATGCTGTAAACAATCAATAAAACATTAAACATGAACTTGTAAACCGGATCAGTGATGACACGGACGAATTGAAATATTTCACTGAATCATAATTAACTTTCACTTCAATGGAATGTTGAAACTTCAATGTTTTATAACTTGAACCGTCAGTTATATATTATGTGGTACAGGTTCAATTTATATTACGCGACTCATTCATACGAAAAGCAGATAATGAAGTTAATGATATAAATGGCAAGAATCACTCTCGCAAACAATTTTTAATAATAAAATACATTAACCTCGAATCCGTTAATGAATCGTATGATCCTTGTTTATAAATTCCGGTTTTATAAGGTCTTTTTTTACTACTAGCTTTCAATTGTTTCATACAATCATCTTCAGGTAGGGAAATAGGTAAGTTTATTTATATATATATATATATATATATATATATATATATATATATATATATATATATAAGAGGCACGGTGGAGTAATGGATATCGGCTTGGATTGAGGAATCGGAGAGCCGAGTTTGAATTCCAGTCGAATCCAAAGGAAAGGTGTGAATCCACTTCTCTCTCCAGCTATGGGTAAATAGCAGGACAGACTGGGTTCTATAGCCTTGGGTGGCAACTGGTCTAAGAGAAGGACAACTCTGAATTCAAACCCGGAGTGGAGCCCCGAAGGCGGATGCACGGTACTTTGTGCTACCTTCCGGCAACTCCTGCAGCCGCGTTGGTACCAAACTCTATTGGTTTACCCTCTCCTTTGGACTCTGCTAGCAAGGCCGAGGGGGGGACTAGACGTCCGGGCAGCCCTAGTTCTCCATATATCCCGCCCAGGCTCGTAGCGCACCGCACTACTCCATCGCCTCTCTTTTTGCAGATTAACATGACACCTGTCGAAACTCAGTGCAATCCGTGCACATATGGATAAGACGGCACATCAGGAACGAGCAAAATACAACTATCACTAGACACGAAACGCATTAGGGTCGTAGGGACAACACATGTACTGCAGTCACAGTAGTGTTTCCTGGGTAATGTAGCCTTAGAGAGCCCAGCCCTCTCCAGGCTGGTTTTGAATTCAGAGCTTTTCTTTCTCCTAGGCCAGTTGCTAGCCAAGGCTACAGGATCTAGTCTGTCCTGCAATTTACCCATAGCTGAGAGATATGAGATGGATTCATACCTTTCCCAATGTAAGTGAATATAATTAAATCGGCTGTAATTCGAACTCGGCTCCCCCGATTCCTCAATCCGAGCCGCTATCCACTACCCCACAATGCCTTCTCTATCAACATTAGACAAATGTTAGCGGATAGTACACAAATCTCTAGAAGTCATTATTGTATTAAATAAACATCCTACCGTAAATAAAAATGCAATTCACTACAGGATCTTGAAGTGCATATGATATAATATTAACGTGCGCACATATATTCAAATAAAATACTAATAAATGAAATAAGAAAATAAATAAATAAAAAATCGCATTCTTTTTGTACAGCTTTTATCCCAATAACCGTTACACATGATGTCACTGTAGACTATTTCAACCTCCGAGCTTTCCAAAGAATACAAAATAATTCTGACACACAGACATCACATTGGTTCATGAAAGTAACAGCGATGGTCGAAAGTACCTTTTATAGAGTTACTGAACTTATTTGTTATTTACAAATATAAAATATGAAACTGTTGATATCCTCACTGACTGCTCCTGACTACTCATTATATGCACACCGGCTGTGGTCCCCGACTCCTATCCGCCCACTTGTGTTCCGGAAAAGGAAACCATCCAAATACTGGATAGGTGGTCATTTTTTCAAAGGACTCTACTTTTATGATTATCTAAAATCACTAACAAAATAACAAAATTTTAACACTAACAAAATTTTATGTTTTTCCAATTCAAACGCGAGCTGGAGACAGGAATCCTGAAAAATCTGGTCATAAACTGACTTAAACTATGGACTGGAGACGAGATTCCTAAGAAATTCTGGTAATTAAATTGACTTAAAGGGAAAAAGGATATATATCTATTTATCTCCGAACGATGTGCGAGAAATCGTATTGCTACATTAGGATAAAAGAAGAGTCAGTTAAAATACCTAAGGCATATAATGAGGAAAGAGGGCTTGGAGAATTTGACACTCACTGGACATGGTGAAGGCAAGAGGAAATGAGCGAGTAACCTACCTAAGGAGATTATGTAAATAGATGGAAGAAAATGAACATGACTGAATAATAAGGAAAGAAACATTGTTTAGTGCTACCAGGGATAGGAAGTTGTGGAGAACCATAATCAACAAGCCCTCACCACAGTTATCTTTCGCCTCAGCTATTGTAGGTATCCTGACTTCGCAGTAAGGTCTTTTCTTCTGTTGATTGTCTTCGTTCTGTTTTATTCATTTCCATATTATTTTATTTGGAAGCAGGAATTTCTAATAATATCAAAATATGAACTTTGGACAGTTTATTGACAACTTTGTACACTGTATTCAACACTTTATCCGAAACTTAACACCTTATTTAAAAATGGGAATATACAACAAAAAATTTAACAGATCTCGTCGGTTCTTCTTCATCAAACTTCTTTGGATGAATATTTACATAAATATATGATGAGCTGAAGCGAATAGGTCCAGACACAAACTGCGAGACACCAGCGAGAGAGAGAGACGGAGACCCAGCCCACGCGGATACATTCAAGACACAAACAAATAGACAACTACCAGAACCCACGCAGATACATTGAGATACCCACATGCACCATGCAATAGCCGAGGGGTGGAGCCAGAGCTAGAGCCGAGGCGGATATAGCCAGACACAGACAAACACTCGTCAGAAGCCACGCGGATGCGTCCAGATACCAGGCGGAGCGGTAGCTCTAGTTCACGCTTAAACGTCCAAAGACAAGCGGATAAATACAGCCAGTGAGAAGAGTAAGAACGGGCACAGGAATGGACGGAGAGTAGTTAAAGCTTAGGAAGATAGATCCAAACACAAATGGCCAAACACCAACCAGAGAGGGAGACAGAACAGACTTGGTCAGTTTAGAAACTAATTTCGTCCGGTAGACCGTTAAGTGTGTAGTAAGATCGATTTCTCACTGCTCTCTTACGATTGTGCCTTCAAGCAAGACTAAGATGGTTACTACATTGACCTACAGTCTCAGACAATCATATCATTCCTTTGGTAAAGTTCTAAATACACGCAATAAAAATATTTCAATCGTAATAGAATAATTTAAAAACTCCGTCTTCCGACCGAAGCGCTCTCTGTAGAGTTGAAGAAAAATCTTAGATCTCGATTGTCTATAATGTCAAGATAATTGAAGTCTCATTTCTAAAGTAGAGATTGTTTGATTCGTTTTCAACGGTTTATCAACCCTTTGCAGGTTATTTAAAGCCAGAAAATATTTTTAAATTGTAAGATTGATTTTTTGACATAATAATTTAGTGATACAAATTTTACTAATTAACCCATAGCTGGTGGGAGAAGATGTGGATTCTTACCTTTCCCAAGAGTATTTGCGCGTAAGTGAATATAACAAACCCGACTGGAATTGGATCTCGGCTCCCCGATTAACAATTCCGAGGCATTATCCATTACGCCACCCGCACATCCAAGCTTACAGCCCCTAGCCTTCTCAAGCGGTTACCCATTTAGGGACTGACCAGGCTCGACGTTGTTTATTCGGGAACCGGTCTTTCAACATGATGTGGTCGTAAGCTTTCTACAGATGGATTACTCTTTTTTATTCAGGTTATTTAATAATTTTGTTTCAACGTGATGTGGTCGTGAGCCTGTAAAGGGGAGGGAGCCGAACATCAGGCATCGCGAAACCACTTACGAAGATTGGATATATCAAAATATTGGATTATCCATTATGAAGATTATATAGTGCATCAATGAAGAACGCGTGTTAGGCAAATGCGTCGGGCGTAGCGGTTATCGGCGAACAAAAAAAAAAAGAAAAGAAAAAAAAAGAAAGGAATCGACATGCCGACTAGTGTGTGGCAGTCACTTTCGCCCTCGTGCTCTCTTGAATTCATCTTTTCGCACCCACACCTACGGGTTAAATAGTTGGGTAAACTGAGTTCTCACGCCTTGCAGGAGAAAAAAAATTCTTGGCATAGGAAAATTCTGCAATCAATAGCTAATGAGAAAAGCACTTTACAATATTTCCCTAAATGTCATGGCAAATAAGAAACTATGGCGAGCTATGATCGTCCATGTCCCTTCAAGACATGGCATTAGAGATAATTATTGATTGATTGATTAACTGATTCGTTTTCTACAGCTTTTTTTTTTGTTGTCCCGTGACCCATAGGGTTGTCGGGGCACCATGTGTACTGCATCCACAGTAGAAGTGGTGTTTCTTGGGCAATATAGCCTGATGGAGCCCAACCCTCTCCAGGCTGGTTTTGAATTCAGAGTTTTTCATTCTCCTAGAACGGTTACCACCCAAGGCTATAGAACCCAGCCTGTCCTGCAATTTACCTATAGGTAGGCGAAGAAGAAGATGATAAATACCTTTCCCAAGAGTACTAACAAGGGTATTAGAATGTAATGGATCCGACTGGAATATGGATCCATTACATTCTACAGCTTTACGGGCTATTTAAACACAGAAAATACTTTTAGATTCTAAGAAATTGTTCTTTTAGAGATGAGAATGGTTTAGTGATACAAGTTCTACTACGATATTTGCCGACGTCAAGGATACAGTTTTTTTTTCTTTCCCCGAAATAATTCTCGAAAATTTGCAGTGCATCTATGAGTTTCATCGGCCGATGCTAACCCCAGGGGAAGGTTATCTATGTCAGAATTCCTGATGTTATGCTTATTTACTAGACTTATATCAAGAAAAAAAACTGCGTGTTTGACGCCAGCAAATATGGTAAGTCATAGCTTTGGACAGCGGGTGAAAAGGTGTAATTATAACTTCGGCAAGGATATTTGCGCCTAAGTGAATATAATGAACATGATTGGAATTGGAACACGACTCTCCGATTAACAATTCCGAGCCATTATCCATTACACCACCCGCACATCCAAAGTTACAGCACCCGGTATACCCGGAGATAATTAAAGCCAATGAAATACACTAACATTGACCTTAATATAATTTATCAGGCTAATTACTTCTAGCCCCGAAAAGAAACCCAATGAGAACATTCGAAACTAGAAAATACAAGTTTCACAAATAAGATTTATTGAGAGTATCAATTGTTAACTTTATGTCTGTGCAAGATTTTAAAGAATCGATTTGATTCCAGGTGAATTCAAAATGCTTTTATCTCTTTCAAAGTATAGTCCACAAATGTAAACAGAAAATGCATTTTTCTTATCCTATAGACACAATTCTTTCTCGTTCCTCCTCCTCCAAATTTATACACGAACAGCTCAGCTTACGAAAGTGAGATCTATTTTTACTGTTATAAGGATTCTACCATAATCTTATACTTTCTTGCATTTATCTCTCTATGGGACTTTGTAATCCGTTGAAGACGTTAATGGAAATATTAACCGTCTCCTTATCTGAAACCATTCCGAATTCATTGACCCAGCAGTCTGTGTTACCAGAGCTACGCTTTTCTTCACTTCCTGGATGATAACAGTTACCATATATTCCGGCTATTTCCAATGTTTTGACTTTACAGACTTATAGACCATTTAATGACAGAGACGGGGTTTTCAAGCCCTTTTTAATGATCCGACGCGTTGGGTTCGCCTCCGAAAGCCGACAACATTAAGAAGTTACTTACCTGCCAAATCGACCATGGAGTAATTAGAACTCGGCACTCATTGACGGAAAGCGAACGTTCTAACCACTCTCTCTCTCTCTCGTATATATATATATATATATATATATATATATATATATATATATATATATATATATACGTACCGGGTGAAACAGCAAAATTGGAGAATCTTGCTGTTACACTCGGTATATATAAGAATACGTGGCTCCTAAAATAAGTCTGCGATAAAGGCACATTGGAAAATGCTTCTATACAACTTTTCTTCCGGTGCACCGCTATAGTGGACTCTTTTAGGGGCACTATAGTGCCTATAATAAGAATAATAATAATAAAATAAGCAAGCTTATTGTTATTCTGATTATATAATCTAGCATGAGGCTCCCGTTATTGTCTCGTACTTCTTTGCTTTTAGCAGAGTATATTCTTTGCTGTGGTCCAACTGTTGACCAACGAGTATCGAGCAATCTTTTGACACACCGATCAGCCATTTCTGCCATTGTTGCTTTTTTATTTCTTTCTTTTTTTTTGTTTGTTTTGTTTTCAATTGTGAATTTACGGCTTTTTCATCCATGTCGGGTGGGCATTTTTCTCTAAAATAGTTGGAATGTGCATCGTATGCAAACATCAGGTACTTTTTTTACCATCTTAGACTAACCTAAGGAGATATAAAGGTGCCATTTTCACATATGACTTTTACTCTGTGTGTGTGTGTGTGTGTGTGTGTGTGTGTGTGTGTGTGTGTGTGTGTGTGTATGTGTGTAAGTGACGCGCGGGCGCGCACACACACACATACATAGAAGACTGGGAGTTTGTTATGTGAAGGAACACCTATCCTATGCTGAAATCTGGATATATCATGTGGGAGAGAGTGATTCCTTAACTCTGTTCTGTCAAAATTCCCAGCATGCAATTTGACCAAAACGACTGACAATGGCACAAGCGGATTATTGTTATTTTTATTATTATTATTATTATTTTCTTTGATATCTGGCGTTTACACATTTCTTTCCGGGTCCCGCCCAGGGACCTAAGGTTAGAAATGGCATCATGACACGTTCCACTGACAAAAAATAAATAAATAAATAAATTTACATAGATAAATCACTTCGTAAAGTGTGAGCTGTACTTGTGAGAACAATTATTTGTATCTCTTTGAGGCATGGACTTCCAGGGATCCCTTCAATTAGTCTATTGGAATCTTTTCCAACCAGTCCAAGGGCTCCAACTACAACAGGGATTGTTGATGTTCCCATGTGCCACATTTTTGAGATTTCTATTTCAAGGTCCTTGTATTTTGACAGATTTTATTATTATTATTATTATTATTATTATTATTCTCTCAGAAAGTATCAAATTTCGAATTTCAGGCCATTGATTCCTTGGCTAGGTCCACATTTCATAGAATAACGCGACAGGGGGTGGGAAATAGTGGCAATGATATTTTCTCCGTTCTACCCAAGTTGTAATTTGTGTCTGAAAATGTTATCTCGAAATGGTTGTTGCAATTGTAAGTAAAAGATAAACTCAATTTTAATCGTTTCACCCCAAGCAAGGCAATAAAGTCACTAAGACACAATTGATTACTGAGTGTTAGAGAATATGCGAAAAATACTATTAAAGAAAATCGAACAATAAAAAAAACACGAATTAAGGAGATAACGATTGACATTGCATTTAAAATTTTGAAGATCAAAGTCGACTGGCAAAGAAGAAGCCGGAAGAGAGTTCTACAGGCAAAAAGTGCGAAACTATTAGCAGAGAAATTACTGTCAGCCCTTTCAAAAGTAAAATGACGAGACCTTTCCCTTTCTAGTACTGGATATATTGGTAATCTGACACAGATTCGTTGACGGATTCAAATAGCTTTAAATATTTCGCAAATTTTGTTTTATCACACGCCGGTGAGTGTAGCAAAAAAAATATGAAGCATATTGGCACATCGAAAGATGCCTTCCAGAAACGAAGCAAAGTATTACGAAAATGTCCGTTAGTAACAAAAGAAAAGACCGCTGAACTGCGATGTCATAGCAATCCTCCTAATATGGCAGTGAATGCTGGACAATCTCCTTACAGAAGAACAGGACACTGGGGGCAATAGGGACACGGTTATACTGAACGTGGCTGAGAACAACATGGACGAAACATGTGAGCAACAATGAATTTTAAGGAAAATGAAAACGAAAAAGATTTATATGACATATCTAAACTAGACATTGGTTTTGCAAAGAAAAAGAACTTATTGTCTTTCAGTATTTGCAATCTTAAACAAGTAATCTTTCTCATTAAATACTCATTAAATTGCCCGTGTATTCTTTACATTTTCTATTTACCATAATTCCCCATATATAATACGCCTTCATCCAAAATACGCACACTTAAAATTGTGCTGATAGTGGGGGAAAATGCTTCTACTCTCGCATAATACGCACCCCTTGTTTGGTAACCAAACCCTATAAATTGTGCCTCTCCAATTTCATTACGACCAGCGTTTCCTACTCTTATTTAAAAAAAATGGTTTTAAACATAGAATAATATTATTCTAATTTAGTTTTATAATAATTCTTGTTTTATTTTACGGCAACATTTTAAAGATTTTTTTGTAGCTGTGCATAATACGCACCCCTGATTTGCTTATTATTTATATATTTAGAAAAATGCGTATTATACAGGGGGGAATTACGGCAAATTTTTGCTAGTGTTTATGTAAAAAATAAAATAAAAGTAAATAAATAAACTTGTTTAATTTTTTTTAAGTTTAGCTTTTTTCTATTTTTTTATTAAAAATAAACTATAATTTTAAAAATCGTAAAGTTTGTCATTTTTCTATCTCTCCTAATCCCTGTTCTGCCAACCGTATATACAAGTCCGTTCGGTATGCTACTCTTTCCATTCTTCTGCTTCTTTTACCTTCAATATGTCTTGTGAGTGTTAAATTTTCAAACCCTTCTTTCCTCATTATGTGCCCTAGAAAATTCCCCTGTCTCTTTCTGATGCTAAGTATAAGAGTCCTTTTTTTCCATTTTCTCTAAAACTTCATCGCTACTCACGTGTCCATTCCACGGTATTTTCAGCATTCCTCCGTGAAACCACATTTCATTTGCTCCGAGGCTCTTCTCCATCTGTGAAGAAATGCTCCAGCCAGCATTCACTGAATAGTTATTTCAAATGTCCTGTGCCGTTCAAGTTTTTTCTCGTCTTTACGCTGTGCTAAAACCACCGGAGGCAATATTAATTTCACTCGGGAATTTAAATAACTTCTACAGATTATTTCCAACTGAAAATAGATCTCATTTTGTCACTGAAAATAGATCTAATTTTATCTTTAAAATTGTTTTTTTTTTTAATTTTCAAGCACACTCACAAAGTTGGTTTCACTCTTCAAAAATTGTTATATTCAATCATAAGTTATTTCGGCTTTCAAGATTTGGATTCAAGCGACGATTTGAAATGGGGACAATTTTTTTTCTTAAACTGTCAACTTAAGATGACTCTTCACAACTCTTCGGTTTGGATGGTTTTTTTTCTTGGGGGTGGGAAGGGTGGAGTAATGGATAGCGGCTCGGATTGTGGAATCAGAGAACCGAGTTCGAATTCTAGGCGAGTTACATTCACTTACGCGGATTCATAACTTGGGGAAAAGTATGAATACATCTCCCCCCTCCCCTATGAATAAATAGAACAACATCCTGGGTCATATAGCCTTGGGCGGCAATCCTTCTCAGAGAAGAACAACTCTGAATTCAAAACCTTCAAATATAGGTAAATAGTATGGCAGACTGGGTTCTTCAACCTTGCATGGCAACCAGCCTAGGAAAAGGAAAACTGAATTCAAAAACATATTGGCGAAGCACATACTATGCAGCTAATGAAAGGACCCAATGATCCAGATTTTGATCGTATGTGGTGGGGGTGTTGGAGGCAGTCGACGCGTTCGTTCGTGGTTTGTTTTACGGCCCTATCGAGTTTATTTAATGCTAAATTCTGTCGTTTTCATAAATAGATAGGTAGATATACGTTCGCCTTGCACGAGAGTTAAAAAGGAAGACACAGTTCCAGTGAATACGAGTTACCCCCTTTCGCACGGGGATAAAGACGGCATATTCTTGACTTCAACCAACCAACAGGGTGAGTTGGGAACGGTAATAGAGTAGATTCTGTTGCTCTCATCACATTTGCATTCCGAGTTGTCGCCCTTCTAGGCTTGTTCCCCTGCTAAAGATAAAGGACCCAGTCTACACTATTATTTTACGTATGACAATCGCAGGGAGTACGGAATGACAGAATGAAATTCTTTAATGCGAGTAAGCAACTGTACTGGGAAAAATTAAGTCCATAGATTTTGGGCGACAGTATTGGTATACCTCGGCTTACGTCGTTTCGAGTTAAGCCGTTCTCGATTATACGTCGTTTGCCAAAAAATATGGAAAAATAAAAATCAAGTTTAAATCATTTTATTCGACTGTCTGTCTGCCACAAATATTGAAGTTGTAATATCACTAGAAAAAACGTTAAAAAGCACATAAAATTATGTTGCTGCACAATAAATAATAATAAAAGTATATTATTTTATTCAGAATTCTGTAGTACATATCATAAATACTGTGATATGCAATGGGGAGTGGTTATTTGCAGATTATAGTGTGCTCATTTCGACTTAAGTCGTTTTTCGACCTAAGTCGTGACTTCTGGAACCAATTAACGACGTAGGGCGAGATATACATGTATTAGATAGCGTTTTAGTTATTAAAATGTCACAGTCTTGCAAATTAATGACTTTAGAATTTGATTCGGAAACTAAGAAAGGATTGAGAGTGTATAATGCGTGAAGTAGAAACGGACATTATATTTCCGAAAAGAGTATATATGACTGGGTAAGAATAGTGTTCTATTGGGAACTGCACAAACGAATATTAAGACCGGAGAAATATGCCCAAAATGTACGCGGATCTAATTATAATCAAAGAGATTAAGATTAATGGACGTCGTTTTAACAGCCCATAGATGGAAATTGGAGCCAGATCTATAAATATAAGGATTGATTTTATTTGTTTGTTAAGGGCATATCAAATCCTCATGGGTCATTTAATACTGAAATTTAATTTTCTTGGGTGCTTTGAAGTAATAAAAATAAGTTATTCTGCTTTCACAATTGAATACATGGTAAATGATACTCAGCTTTTGTGCATATGCAGATTTTTGTGGTCATAATTACTAGAGATGATATGTGTGTTTTTCATTTCGTTGTTTTGCTGAAGTTATATTTTGGAATACAGTTTGATTTCTTTAAGAAATTGTAGGATATTATATGGATTAATGTCATAAAAGATTTGTTTAATCGTGGTTGATGTATTGTCGGTAATTTTACTATAAACAGATATTCTTGATTTTTTTTTTATATAAAAATGCATTGCTTGTATTTTTACTATAAAATGTATTTTTTATACTTTCATAGTGTTTTGTTTTTGTTTGATGTTTACTATTTGCCCATAGCCAGGACCCTAACAGGTGTTACCACCCAGGGTCAGGGTGGACCTGGGAACAACAGCAATTACGAGGTGGCTGTACGCTCCTCAAAACCTCCAATCTCCCGATCAGAGGCCCTGCTGCCGAATGTAGTTTATCGTCATACCCAGTACTAGATACTGGCGAAGAAGTGATTAAAATCATATGGGACAGAAAGTGATAGTTGCACCAGTCATTATCGGAATACTCGGAACAGTCCCAAATATCTAATAAAAATGAAGAATGAAGAACTCTGAAGGTAGAGAGCATAGCAAGCGGGATTTTGCTTTTGTCCGACTGGCATTTTAGATTCCAAAGAGGGTTGGGTTCCTTTCAGTTTTCTGTCAGATTTGGAAACAACAAAAGATCGATCTATTGAGTGACTTGATCAATACAAAATTCCTTTTTCGAAAAAAATCGATTCATCAAAAACACAGATGATGTGACAGTTCTATCTTTCTCGCAAAATCGCATTCCCAAAAATTCTTGTCAGTTATGTTTATTGTTCATTTATGTAAGTATTGCGACTCTGATGAAGGTCCATCTTTCTACATCCTTTTACTCTGTAAAGCTCTAGCTCAAGTGGCTCTTTGGCATTGTAGAGAGTGAACATTGTAAAAAAAAAAAACATCCTTAAACATATCAAGTACTTTTTATTATCGAATATTGATTTCCGATGATAAGTTATCGTGTAGTTTTCCTGCGCCACAGACTACAGTAACCGAAATGATTGGCTCCCAAAGCAAAAAAGGAATAGCAGCAAATGTAGTGACCTGACCAACTCATTCTCAACAACGCGTATAACTCAGGTTATTCGGAATAGTAATAAATATATTTTATAACAGGTTATGAAAAATGACTTTCAAACACCAATGTTCATTGCAAAAGTCAATCGACTGACATAGAAATCTCCGCAACCGATCCCAAAAGCTGGGCTCGATTACAGAAAATGTAATTTTGTGCTACTGGTTGGTTCTTCGACTTATTTATTTAGTTCTTAAAACGCAATGATATACTAAATGCACATTTATACATACAACAGCTGCAACATGTCCATAAAGTCTGATGAAAAAGTGGCATGCTCACATAAATAGGAAAAAATGTTGTTCTCTGACGACGACCACAACGACAAGCCGCATACAGAAAAAAAAGACACATGAAACAATTTTGGAACTCGGTTAGTTCGTTCAACTTGACGCGATATATTCACCTGATCTTACAACGCCCAAATATTACATTTTCCGATCGTTGCAAAACTCTTTTGATGGAGAAGACTTTTTGTAATGAAATCCAGATTCAAGAATTTGTCGAAAACCTTTTCACATTAAAACCTGCGGAACTTTACTCAAAAGGTATCGAAGATCTGCCTGATAAGTGACAACAAGCCATTGAAAATAATGGTGAATATGTAATTGAATAGAAAATAATGAAACGCATTTTAGATCTTGAAGAAAACTGGTAAACAAAAACGTAAATTATTCATTAGTCACTAATACTTCAACAGTCAATATTTCAAATTGTTTAATAGAGAGTAAGACTGATAGCTGAAATCATTAACTATTGCAAGCTCGCAACCATTCGTTACGACGTGTTTAATAAACAAATGTAAAACCCTGAAAATGCAAGTATTTCTCTTTTCAACATTTTAAGAAAGTTTTTCTTAAAAGTTTTGTCAATACATTATATTCCAAATAAAATATAAAAGCGGCAAAATTAGCTTTTTTTTTTTTTTTTTTTTCAGAGAGAAATTTTCATTTATCATTACGCATCCTCCAGAGGCTACCGACCACCACGGAGCAATACCTCTCGAAGTTAAAAGCAAAGGTTAGTTTCTGGTGACTTAAGCGTCCTCAAAAGAGCCAGGAAGCTTAAGCCATTTTTTGTCCCTACTTTCACGTACACATGGGATTGCCACTTTAAACTCAGCTAAGTGCTGTATTCCGTTGGCGAACTGATAAATGCCCTAAAATGTGCGGGCAAACAAGTCAGATCATCAATCCTCTTCTGTCTCCGAATGAATTTAAAATGGTCTAGGCTATGTGACTTTCATTTGACCTCACTTCTCCCAGTGATCGGTGGTTGTCCTCGCAAGCGCCCCATTATAAATATTGCGATAATAGTGAATAAGAATACACATACAACATGATATATACCTATGTTTTATAGATTATTCAAAACCGTTTTAGAAAATACGTCACAAAGAACTCTTGGAACTGCTTGTTAACCTTGATATATTTGGGAAGGATATTTGAATAATCCAGAACTTACACTGGGAGCAAACTGCCTGCATGCGGAAAGAAAATTAATTCACTAAATATACAAAAATAGAAAGGTGTGTAAGACAAAGAGGTGTCTTCTCACCTGACTTATTCAACCTTTACAGCAAGGCAATTTCGAGAGAATTAGAAATTCTACCAGGATTCATTATTAGCTGCCATAATCTTTACAACATAAAATGCAGATGACATAGTGTTGATAGCAGACGCAGAAAGGAAACTAGAGAAACTCCTATAGAAGGTAGTGAAGAAAAGCGAGAAGAAAGGACTAAACCCCAGTTGCAAGAAGACTGAATGCATGACTGCTAGCAAAAGGGACAGCCCAACATGTAAATTACAAATCGGGGATACCAAAATCAAATAAATACAAAACTTTAAATACTTAGGAAGTTTTTTAACAGAGGACAGAAAGTGTGATTCGGAAATCCGATGGCGCATTGGGATAACGAAAGATGCCTTCCAAAAGCTAAGAAGGGTATTACGAGACGGAGACTTCGTTAAAAAAAAGAAAAGAGTCCTGAAATGTTACGTGATATCTGTTCTCCTGTATGGCAACGAATGCTGGCCATCTCCTCAAAGATGGGGAAGAGGCTTGAGGCAACTGAAATGTGGTTCTACAGAAGGATGCTGAGGATACCATGGGCGGAATACGTCCTCTGTTAAAACACTTCCTAGATATTTAAATTTTTGTACTTGTTTGAGCTCCGATTTGCAATTCGCACTTTGGACTCATTGTCACGCACACAAAAATATTTGTCGTTAATTGACTGAAGACAAGCTTGCTATCCCTTCCACCACATCGAAGTGCCTAATGTTAATTTTATAAGTGTAGCTTACATGTGGCACAAGGTCGAAAGTATAGGGAGCTCAGTGAGGATCTAACTCATTATTCAGTCGTAATTGTTTATTTTCTGGGGTGAAGCAGTATTATTATTATTATTTATATGCGGGCTGTCGTCCTCATCTTTATTGTTTTTATGACAACTTTTCGGCCGTTCTGCCTTCCGGCCTTCATCAAATTTATACCGATGCGAGTAAGAGTTTCCTTCTCCATGGTGATTTTCTGGGAAATGTTTTAACAGAGGACGGAAAGTGCGACATTGAAATCCGAAGGCGAATTTTGATAGCTTTTGGAAACCAAATTTCGCTAAGCAAAGTATTAAAAAACAGAAAAACTATGGTTAGAAAGAAAGAAAAGTGTGCTGAACTGTTATGAAATATGCTGGACAATCTCTTCACAGATGAAGAATTGAATCAAGTGAAATCCGATTCTACAGAAGGCTGTCAAGAATAACATATCAGCAACATTTTAGAGAAAATGGAAACAAAAAGGACCCTTATACTTAACATCAAAAAGAGACGGCTGAAAATTTCTAAGCTATATAATGAGAAAAGACGGCTGGGAAAATGTGACACTCACAAGGCATTGAATGAAAGAGGGAGCGAAGAAAACATCGCATAATCCCTGCCTAACAAGCTTGTGTAAATGGTTGGCAGAACAAGATTTGGGAGATATAGAAAAAAGACAAGATTTACTAAGAGCTACAAAGGACAAGAAATTGTGGAGAGTCATAATCGCCAACGCCCTGAAGAGATATGACACATAGTAGAAGAAGCTAAACCGAAGTAAATATCAGTAACGGTTTTTGTTTCTTTTCCAAACAAAACCTTACTGACTTAGTCGACCCATCCCCATTCTCTTTGTATTTCATTGGTAAGGAAGAAGTTCCACTCAGCTTTTTTCTAGAACTGTAGTGTTGTGGAACAGACACCCAAAAGATGTCTCCTCGATCGCTATAATCTTAACCTTTTCAAGTGGGGGGCAACTTTTATCTATCCTGTGTATTTTCATAATATGCACATCTCACTCCCTTCTTTCATGTCTTTAAAACAACCTCATTTAGTATCACTCTACTTTGAGTGGCTTTCAGGCCTTCTTTTGGGTGAACAGAAGGATTTTAAAAATTGCCGGAATTAATAATGTGTAATATTCTGAGTCCGATCATCTCTGCTCATTTCCAAGGAAAGAAAATAGAAGTTGTGAGGTAGCCAATGTCTCAGTATTTATATTGCTAACGGTCCGGACTTTGGAGTGAACGGTCCGGACTTTGGAGTGAACGGTCCGGACTTTGGAGTGAACGGTCCGGACTTTGGAGTGAACGGTCCGGACTTTGGAGTGAACGGTCCGGACTTTGGAGTGAACGGTCCGGACTTTGGAGTGAACGGTCCGGACTTTGGAGTGAACGTGGCTACACATGCTATGACTGTAGAATAGATTCTAGCGTCCCCTGACTAAAATGACCTTAAAGTTCAAAGGTATTTTAACACGTGAGTGCCTAGAGTGAAACGAATATTATTGATGGTCCGTCTTTTGATGGGAAGGGTATTCAAAAATGGTAATTTTTTTTTTGCACTGTATATGTTACGTTTGCTTTATAAAGAGATTTTATTTTCTTAGATGAATATTTCCTGAATTTATTTATTTACTCGGGATGGTCGATCGAAATCATTTACCACTGAAATCAGATACACATAGTGTTTGTATTAACTTTTATTAACCATGTGAAACTCATTACGAATTCCACAAAGCCTTTCTTTACTGTATGAGACATCGGCCAAGTTAACATCTGTTTGCCAAGTTTGGTCATTGTAAATTCTCTGGCAAACCGTAAATAGCTGCTAAAGGTCCCAACTTTCTGTTGCACATCTCCGTTCCAATGCTCATGCCTAGGACAGTTAAAATAGTCGATAAAAACAAATTTACAGATGTCTGAGAAACATGGATAATGAAATTGCGTCCTCCGCATTCAGCTAGGCGGTGTTTAAGCCCAGATATGTCAGGAATTTGAATTCCCATAGCAGGGTGATGGAAATATCCAAGAGGTCAAGAAATTAAACGCGGTGACTTACGACTACAACTTATTAATTTCCAACCAAATATCAATGACCTTTGTACAGCTCATCAAAACACATCCTCTTCATTAACAATTCAATAAAAAATATATTAATTTATTTTTAATGAGTTTATTATTATTTATGAAATTTTCTGTTATTATTATTATTATTATTATTATTATTATTTCCTTTGATTTCTGTCGTATACACATTTCCTTCCGGGTCCCAACCAGAGAACTATGGTCCGAAATGGCTTTATGACATTCTCCACGGAGCATTTTTGTAAAAAGCAAAAAACAGAAAAAAAAAACAAAACAAATAAAAACTAACATCATACACATTTTATGTAGATAAAGCTCTCCGTAATGTGTGAGCTGTGTATTTGTGAGTACAATTTTTTGTATTTCTTTAAGGCATTGACTACCAGGAATCACTTCAACGAGTCTATCGGAACCATTCCCCAATCAATCCGAGTGCTCCAACTACAACTGGAATTATTGATATCCTCACGTGATACATTATTATTATTAATATTATTATTATTATTATTTGTTCAAACAAATACATATTGTACAGGAAGTAAAAATAAGAAGGAATAAAACGTAAGATCAAAATGAATCTTATTAATAAACAATAATAAACAAAAATAGGTAAAGGGATTTCTACCGTTGAATAAAAAAGTCATTTTGCTTTTTTTATATTTTTTTAAAATTAAACTTTAAAATATATTGGAATGAAGGTCAGCAGTTCTTTTCGCAAAATAAAATTGCAAATTAATCCTTTTAGATCAGTGATCCCCAAAGAGGATGATAGGACTATACAAGAGTCGATAAATGCCTGGGGATGCAGAGTAGGGAGTATAGAAATCGTGGTGACTTCACCAATTTCTAACCAAAAGCTACTGCTCAAAATACAGCCTCCCCGTTTATGATGTTTTAGTCAATTGAATAAAAAAGCTCATTTTTTTTAAAATGTTTTAATGTATTAATTATTACCTATGCACGATTTATGAATATTTTCTCATCGTTGATCATTATCATTATTATTATTATTATTTTTATTGTTATATTATTATTATTATTATTGTTATATTATTATTATTATTATATTATTATTATCATCATCATTATTATTTCCTTTGATATCTGGCGTTTACACATTTCTTTGCAGGTCCCGCCCAGGGACCTAAGGTTAGAAATGGCATCATGACACTTTGCACTGCAAAAAATAAATAAATAAATTAAAAATAATAATAATAATAATTACATAGATAAAGCCCATCTTAAAGTGTGGGCTGTACTTGTCAGAACAATTTTTTGTATCTCTTTGAGGCGTGGACTTCCAGGGATCCCTTCAATCAGCCTACTGGTATCTTTTCCAACCAGTCCAAGGGCTCCAACTACAACAGGGTTTGTTGATGTTCCCATGTGCCATTATTATTATTATTATTATTATTATTCGAACAAATAGATCGAATGTAAGAAAATAGAAAAATGCATTAACAAAACGTAAAGCTAAAATGAATTTTATCGAGAAACAATAATGAAAAAGAAAGGGCAAAGGAATTTCAACCGTCAAATAAAAAGACATTACAACCGTTATTTTTTAATCATGCCTGGGACCGATGAAAAAAATTATGAACGGGTCGTTGGTATAAAAATTTTGGGAACCTCAGACGGAGAAGAACTTTAACTTTTCTGACAAATTTTTGGACAGGAAATAAGTTTGATTATCAAATATACAATGGCAGCGGTGATGACAAAAATATTAAAATTAAGTTGGCAGTGGTTGTTGAGTTGAAAAATAAAGCCATTTAAAAATTATATTTAAAATATAGAATTTTCTCAGAGACAGGGAGAATGTGACAACGAAAGAGTGAAAATCTATTCCTATTTGTTTCATTCAGTGTTTTAAAATTAATGTTTTTAAATGCAATGTCCCTTAATGACATTCGATCACGGCTTTCCAGCTTCTCTTTATATATTATCTGTGAATTGCTATGACGTCATAGGAGAGAGCGCTTTCTCATTCCTTTCTCCCGATTTTGAATTAAAAGTTGTTTTCCTAGACTGGATTCCACCCAAAGCTAGAAACCATTCTACCCTGATATTTAACCCATAGATAGTGGATGAGGGAAGAAGACATGGATACATTTCTCTGACGGGTATTAGCAAAAATGAATGCAACAGGATATGATTGAATTTCAGTTCGAATTGCAAATTCCACATTAGTTCCGTCATCGGCCCAACCTATTAACCAATAAGATGTAAAAAAAAAGAAGTACTTTTTGTACCTCGGTAGTAATTTATGAAAGAAATGAGAAAAAAATGAAAGAGAGAGAAAAGAGAGAAGAAAGAGAGAGAAAAAGAAAGAGAGAAAAAGAAAGAGAGAGAAGGAAAGAGAAAAAAGAAAGAAAAAAGAAAGAGAAAAAATGAGTGAGAGAGTGAGAAAAGTATGAAAGAAAGATAAAAAGGAATGAAAGTGAGAACAAACAATAAAAGATAGAAACGAAGGATGAAAGATAGAAACGAAGGATGAAAGATAGAAACGAGGGATGAAAGAGAGAAACGAGGGATGAAAGAGAGAAACGAGGGATGAAAGAGAGATAAGAAGGATGAAAGAGAGATAAGAAGGATGAAAGAGAGAGAGAGAAAAGAATGAAAGAGAGAGAGAGAAAAGAATGAAAGAGAGAGAGAGAAAAGAATGAAAGAGAAAACAAAAGGGATAGCGAGAACAAAAGAATGATGACATAAAAAGAAAAAAAGAATGAAAGAGATAGAGAGAAAGAAAAAAGAATGAAAACGAAAGAAAGAAAATGAAAAAGAAAATAAGGGTTTCTGGCCTGATTTTTCTAACCCTGAAGAGTGAAGAATACATAAACATGAATGTTTTTTTGTTTTTTTTTATTTGGGAAAAGTTCTTCAACAGCAATTTTCCTTTTTAAAAAGACAAGATTTAAAAATCGACAGTCCATTTCTGATCGAACAACAGAGCTTAAGTTTTCCCCACCCTGCACCCCGGCGCACGTCTGTCTGTTCGTCGACTATAAAGGAAGGTCGAAAATCAATACAACGTAAATCTAAAAACTACAACTGAAAAATATAGAATCGTTTGTCTATTTATAACTTTGGTATAAAATATTTTCAGTAGTTTTCCAATCGGCGATTTGCTGAAGGCCAATGGATTTGCTTTCAGAGAAACATTCACTTTCACACACACACACACACACACACACGCATATGTAATTTTTAAATCTTTAGAAAAGCCGAGCGAAATATCTTCTACTTTTTGATGTTACTAGCTTTTAATATTTTGCGAAGTTTTTTTTAACTTTGAATAATATTTCCATTGCAACCTTAATAGGAGAAAAACTGAATTCAAAACCAGCTGGGAGTGGGGCTAGTAACTGCATTTACTTGCTACTGAAACTACAGCAGCACTTAATGTGGCGTGGCTGTGGCTCAATAACTCTACATGTAGTCTACAGGTTCAAAAAGACGAGGGTGTTATTTCGCAAATCCTTATTGGAGTTATTTATATTTTTATTAAAAATAAAATAAAAAATAAGAAAAATTGAAATTTATAATCTGGAGTACTTTTTTCATATATTACAATCGACATTTCTATTAATGAAATACACCATTATTATATAGTATTATGTCTAAAGAAAGGAATGGACTTTTTTTTTAATCGGTCATATTTTTATTAATTAAACGTTATTTTTAGTGGCTACTCGTATTTGAGTGGCCGCTCCGTTTGTTTATTAAACAGCATATTTATTTATTTTCGACTACCGGCCTGAGTATTCGAGAAAAAAATGTTTCCCTAGCAGAAGCTGCTATTAGACCTGACGTGTTTGACCTCTCGCCTACAGAGTAGGTCAATGACCAAGCGGCGTCGAATAATGGCTTTAAACACAGATTTTTCTCTGACTCTTAAAATAGACATATCAGACCAGTTTTGCATCCTAACGTACACAAGGCAATTTGTAAAACAAGGGGATCTAATGACCGTTTAGATCGGAGCGCAGGTTCGAATCCTGCCGAAGAGAGCATATTTTTCTCTAATAAGATTTCTTGGGAGACGAAAATAAATAGATGTACTGTTTAAATGGAGCGTCTACGCAAATACGAGTATCCGCTAAAAATAACGTTTAATTAATAAGATCTGTCGGATTAATGAATGAAAAAATACATCCCTTTCTTTGGAAATTGCTTTGTTTACGTTAGGATACGAAACTGAGTAGATATGTCTATTTCGAGAGTCAGAGGAAAATCTGTGTTTAAAGGCATTTTCCAATTTTGCTTAGTCATCGATACACCCTGTAGCCGAGAGGTTAAAGCACGTCAGATCTATTGACGGTTTCCCCTGAAGTGATGACAGCGTCGAATCCTGCCGGAGAGCACATATTTTTCTTTAATAAGATTTCTCGACTATTCAGGTGAGTAGACAAAATCTGTTCAATAAGTAAACGGGGCGTCTACTTAAATATGAGTAACATCCACTAAAAATAATAAAAATAGTAGTATATATAAAATCCCAACCGTCGTTTACAGGGGAGAAGAAAAATAAATAAATACAAAGTTTTATTTTCTAATCGTGTCCCCTAAATCTGTAAGAAAATACAAATAATAAAAACCAATCAGTACTCCAGCCACCCACTTGAGCATTCCCGAAGTGCGTGTCTGCACTGAGCGTGGAGTAATTTCTTTCTGAATTGACCCCGTTCAACTCCACTCCGAATGTCAGGAGTGATTTCCGGTCACAAGCACTTGACCTTATGGCGACACGGGGTGCCGTGTTGACCCACATTCCGAAATTGAAAAATAAATAAATACATTAACAGAAATGAAAAGCATAAAGAGGAGGCAAAACTGGTTTTGAAAAGAAAAAAAAAAGAAGCTATTTCATCCTTAAACTAGCAAAACGCTCGGGTTACTCGGACTTTAAGGATCAGTTTTTGTTCTTATTTCTAATTCATTCTAAATAAACAAGAGTTCCCCTTCACAAAATCGCATCAAGGTTGCTCCTTTAGACAACTTATAATAACCGCACATTATGGCCATAACTCAACGAGCCGATTTCAAATTCTTGCCTCCCTGTAAAGCTCCGGGAAGTACTGGATTCCTCATGCTATCCTCTACCTTTATCAGTCAGTCATGTGCCATGCGTGATACAAGCTTAGGCGATCACGTATCTTTCCATACATGACTGACGAGGCAGATTTTTTCAAAGCAGTAGGTTGCCGTTCTTTTCTTTGTTACCAAAGATATCCTCCCGACTCGCAGTATTCTGCCCATCTTTTGGAATGTGTCCTTGGCCATCCCAATACGGCTACGGATCTCAGTGTCGCACTTACTGCCCTAAGGATATCATGGACCGAGAGTGTGAGATCTTAGAGAGGTTGCAAACAAGGAGGGGGCTTATACTTAATATCAGGAAGAGGCAGCTGAAGTTTCTGGGACATATAATGAGGAAGGAGGGCCTGGAGAATCTGATACTCACGGGTCGAATAGAGGGAAAGAGAGACAAGGGAAAACAACGCGTGACATACCTGACGGGCTTAAGCAAATGGATGACAGAACGTGGCCTGGGGAGGAAGCAGAGGGAAGGAACTTGTTGAGAGCTGCAAGGGGTAGAGGGAGGTGGGGAGCTATCATCGACTACGTCCTGAAAGGACATGGCACATAAAAAGAAAGAAGGTTGCCATTTCTTTCTGCTGTAGACCAGTTGCCATTCAAGTCTATAGAACCTGGTCTGTCCTGCTATTAACCCACAGCTGGGGGAAGAAGAGGAGGATTCATACCTTTCCCAAGGGTATTAACACGTAAGTGAATGTAATAGATTCAACTGGAATTCGAACTCGGCTCTTCGATTCGAGCCGCAATCCATTAGTCCGCCGTGCACCCTAAAATGAAATACTGTTACCCTATTTGGGTTGGAACTGCTCAGTCCTCACTTTCCAGTCTTGATAGAGTTCAAAAGCCTCCTCGAGTCCTAGTTGGAGAAGAATTATTTTCCACGCCCAAACCTCTCTCTCACAGGCGAGATGTGGCGAGCCTCTTACTACCATGGAAAGTGTTCGGATGAACTACATTCCTTGGTTCCGTCAGGTCGAACCTTAATGGCTAGGAGCCGCCATGCCACTTTTTCTCCATCCACATTTCCTCCCCATTAAGTAATTTCCACTCAAACAACTTCCTCCCGCGAACCACTGCCCTGACTCCAAAGAAAATGTTTCCCCGATCACAACAATCTTAACCTGTTCAAGTCTAGGGTTAACCATTATCTTCCTCTCCTATCCTTATAAACTACCCCTTAACGTAACACTACTTCGGCTGGCCCCCTTAACGTAACCCTCTACTTCGGCTGGCCCCCTTAACGTAACCCTCTACTTCGGCTGGACCCCAGGCCCTGTACAGGGTGAACCTTACTGTTAAAAAAAGAAGTTATGAATTCGTCACTTCTTGCTTACTGTTAAATATCAGGCTAGACTGGGCTCTCCAGTCAAAAGGAGGGAAACTCAGAATACAAATCTATGGAGAGGGTAACGAGAATTCCCCACTAACGTTCCCTAGGAGTTATAGCAATTCACAGATTATAAGTAAAAGGAATGTGTAGAGAGCTATGATTGCTTACGTCCTGAAGGAACATAGCATTAAAATGAGAGAGAGAGAGAGAGAAAGGGTATCTTAATGAAATTAGTTTCATTCTATATGCCTTCAAGAATATTCCTGAAAGTTAGAAATCATCGAATTTCAATTCTCTTGCCTCTCAGTTGACCCTATATACTCACAGTAACAAATATATTTAAGATACTGAGGGTACAAATCTATCTCTTCTTTTCCAATCATGGAAATATGGGGCTCTTCGTTCAAGGAGAAGGAAAACTCTAAATTCCTGACCGGTGGATAGAACACGTGGGATCAGTTTCTCTTCTAAGGGTAGGAAATTTCCAACAGAAAACTGATCCTTCCTCGGAATACAATCACCTCGACCCGTAGGACAATTCCGTTGCAGAAACCTCATCAGGGGTCTTATGTGCCATGAGGTACCAGGCAGACAGCATAACTCATAACAGAGCAACATGACCCGAAAGAATTAAGCTAAAAATGACAGTTTATACATTATCGAAAATACTAGTCAACATGAGGAAACAAAACATGTTCACTGTTGATGGAATCTTGGGATGTTATTGACACCATTTTCATCTCTTAGAGGTGCCACTATAACCCAAAGTTCATCTTCAGAGATGATAATCCAATTCCTCACTATTTCTTGCATTCACTAGTGCAAGTTTCCAAAAAATAGAAAGTTCCTGACATATTTTATCATCACAAGAGTCAGATTTTTAAAAAAATAATTTCAACCTAAGCAAGGCAATAAAGCCACTAAGACGCAAGTGGGTTACTGAATGCGAAAAAAAAAAGACAAAAAAACATTAAGGAGAGAGGACAATAAAAGAACAGGAATTAAGAAGACAGAAGATAACGATTAACATTGCAGTTAAATTTTTGAAGATCAAAGTTGACTGGCAATGAAGCCGGAATTGTGTTCCACAAGCGAGAAGTGCGAGAGAAGAAACTGTTAGACTGGAATTTCTTGTCCCTCTTCAGCTATAGATTAAACAGTATGACAGATTGGTTTCTTTATCCGTGATTGGCAACCAGTCTTGAAGAAGGAAAATTGAATTTCTGGACTCGGTTCGAGAGAACTCGTTAGCGTGGGGTCACGCTGTCGTCTAAGGGACAGAAAATCCTGACGGAACAACCAACACTTCCTCAAGATACAAAGTTTGGGTGTGGAGCTAATCAGCCCACTCCGTGGAACAATTCTGTTACAGAAACCTCATTAGGAACCAGTCAGATAGCGCGTTATTTTTATCAATACAGACAAATCGATTTTAAAATAGGATTTGTAATGATAACTGAAATTCTTGTATCTCTGGAATTTCAACATTTTTTTCTACATTCAATGTTTAAAATCTATTTCGGATGTTAACATCGGTTAAATCCTCTATTAAAAACTTTTAATTGAGTATTAGGACTCAGCCACTGATTGATAAACAGTAAATGATGGGAAATTAATAGATTGATTGATTTTTTACGACTTATCAACCTTGTTCCTAGTTATTTAAATCCACAAAATATTTTTAGATTGTAAGAATTTTGGAGGAGATATTAATGATTTACCGATAGAAGTCTTATTATTTAACCCATAGTTGGGGTAGAAGAGGTGGATGCATAACCTTCCCAAAGGCATTTTGCAAGTAATATAATGAACCCGACTGGAATTCGAACTCGGATCTCCTATTTCCATGTCCGAAACGTTATACATTGAACCACCCGTACATCCAATCTTACAGCACCTGGTATCAGGTCATCCCATAAGTTCTGTCCGAATTTTGAATAAAGAAAACAAGTGACCAAATGTTACATTTAATTACAGATTCAATCAACAATGTATTTTCCCTGATTATCTATGATTTCCTTCCATCTATTAACAAGCTTACTAATTCCATTACTGTAAACATTCTTTTGGCTTTGATTCGAAGAACTCACAAATGTCAGTTTTAACCTCTTCCTGTGTTACAAAAGCTGTTTCTTCCAAATGATTCTGTAAGCTACGAAACAAATGGTAGTCTGAAGGAGCATGGTCGGGAGAATAAGGTGGATGAGGATTTTTCTCCCAACCAAGTTCTTCGATATTTTGTGACGTGATTCTTGCTGTGTGTGGTCGCGCATTGTCCTAATGAAACATCACCCGTTTTAGATTCACTAGAGCAGGTCTTTTTTCCTCAAAGCTTGGTTCAAACGCTCTAATTGCTGACAGTATATTTGAGCATTAATTGTTGCATTAGGTGGTAAGAATTCAAAGTGGATTATTCCTTGGCAATCCCACCAGATTGAAAGAGGAACCTTTTGCCCATGAAGTTTCCTTCTCGGCTGTGGATGGGGTCCTTCCCCTTTACCAAGCCACTGTCTACGACGCTTAACATTTCGATAAAAGATCCATTTTCCGTCGCCAGCCACAAGTCTATCCAAAAAAGGTGAAACAAGTTGGCGAGAATGGAGAGAAGAGCAGATGTCAACTCGGGATTTGAGGTTGTTTTCGGACAATTCATGAGGCAGCCATTTTCCAAGTTTAGGAACTTTTCCAAGTTGTTGAAGTTGACGATGAACAGTTGTATGGTTTGAACTGAGAACCACTGCCAATTCCTCAACTGATAAAGCAGAATTTTCTTCAAGGGCTGCTTCAAGAAGCTTTTCATCAAACTCAACTGGACGTCCGGTTCGATCTTCAAGGGTGAAATCTCCACCTCTGAATTTTGCAAACCATCTTCTGCAAGTTCTTTCATTCACACATTCCTCTCCATAAACTGAGTGAATGTTTTTATCCGCTTCGGCTGCTGAGTTTCCTTTCTTGAACTCAAAGCAGTATGTGCCTCAAATGATTCTTGGGTACTTCCATGTTAGCAGGATTTTAATCAAACAAAATTTAATTTTATTGTTCTCTGAAATAAAATTTGATCAGTTTAAATGCATCTAAACATAAAAATAATGTTCAGCTCCATTAGACATTATAAAATACTCTTTAAATTTCGTTCATTTTAATAAAAAGTTAAAATTTGGACAGAACTTATGGGATGACCTAATATTTCCAACCGGTCACCCATGCAGTTACTGACCAGGCTCAGCGTTTCTTAACTTCGGTGATCGTACGGGGGGACGGTGTTTCAACGTGATATGGCCTATAAATCTAAATGATGGTAAAGAAAACAAGACACACACATATACACAAACACACACTTACAGGTATTGTTATCGTTGCATCTCTTCACGTCTTTTCGGCGACTGTAGCCGGTGATACCAACTACGCGAGTCACCTGAAGAAGGCCGGAAATATTGTGATCATAACAATTAGGAGATGGACACTTATCCGTGTAAATAAATATACTCTTATCGATTTATTCATGCATTTTTCAAGTGTTCGTGCCTAGATAACAGTTCCCTTTTTAAGTTCCGATTTTAAAGGCAAGTCATTAAACTCACTTACAAGAAATCCGCTACACAATCTTTATACTTCCAATGCTCGAATTGTTCAAAACCAAGATAAAGACGAATAGCAATTTTAATAAGATAGCACTCATTGACATAAGCAATTTATTAAACTACCTCTTTATATTTGGCCCCACATTTTACAATTTAGCTCCAACAAGTAAACACATTTCGGAGTTTCCTCGAACTATCAAAGTATCAGGATTCAGAGAGTGGCCATTAGTTCTGTAGAGTTTGACCGGAAATACGCCAGACGTAGAAACTGACATTTTTATAATCAGAATTTTATGATAAATGCTGTCAATTCATATCTGTTGGCAAATGCAAAATATATTGATTGAGAACCATTCATTGAATTATAGAGGTTTTTAAAAGACGTAAATATAAAAGTATTTCTACCAAAAGAAATTTTTGGTGCGGGGGTCATTTTAATAAAAATCAAAAACGACAGTTCATAATGAAAATATTTCTGCTTTCACTAACATTGATCAAAAGGAATTTCAACGGAATAAAATCTCAATAGTAAGAACTTCAATGAAACCAAAAAAGTTTTGATGAATAGAGAATTATCAAGGTTGGAATATGTCTTCCAATTTAAATATTTTCTCTAAAATACAAAATATGCCAATTATAAAAATTTTAAATCATTTTTACGGGCCCAATTTTAGTGAAAACCAAAAGTTCACTGCTTCATAGTTTTAAAATAGGGAAATAAAAATGTATTCCTTCCCAAACATACGCTTTGTTTTTGGTCATTTTAATAAAATGAACGTAGTTTCTATTTGCGTTATAACGTTTGGCAATCTTCGACCTTTTGTATCTGCAACAAAAGAAGTTCTAAATGGACATTTTTTCATTGACACCGCTATTATTTTAAGTACTGTTACTCCTCGGCAATGTTTGTTTTAAAAGGCGATGTAATAAGACAAACATGTGATAAAAGTGAATTTATACATACTTTTTGTTTATGAGAATTTACTACAGAAATATTACACGCTATTTCTTAGATTAGTTAATTACAAGAGTATCTTTATATTTAGACTATTCTAAAAAAAAAAAATAATGCAATATTTTATCATTCACCAAATTTATAAGGAAATCCACATGAAAACCCTTTTCATTCGTAAATGTAGAAATTACTAAATTATTAAAATTATCCCTATTATTTACCATTTTATAAAGTTCGAATGGATTGGCAATTAGACGAGGTTTGGTCATCCATTCCAATAACGAATGTAAAAAATAAATAGTGTTTATTATTTTTTATGTCAATTTTGAAGAACATAGAATATGAATAAAATCACTTTTATATTTTTAGGTTTTATTACAATTCTTTTTAAAAAAATAAACATTGCCGAGTGGTAAATGTAGATATAGCAGAAAAACCTCCATTTTGACATTCCGTTTTCTTTATTATTTTGTGGGCACGAAGGTCCAAGACATTTCTATATTCCGAACAAATATGGATTGACAACACCATTAAAAAGCCCACAGAATTCTATATAAACACATGTCAAATGCTAATTTCTATACATTTTTCCAACCTGATGTACAATTCGTTTGCGTGAGTATGTATATATATATATGTATGTTTGTTTGTGTATGTGTGCGTGTCTATAATTTCTGATAACATGGGCACCTGCCTCGTGTCACTATCGTTAAACTATTTTCTTTCTCGTACGTGTCAACTTCTTTGACAAGCTGAACAACGAGAAAAGAGGGAAATTACGGTATACAAAGCTTTTTTGGCCCTTGTAAATATGGCTTAGTAGATTGAGCAGTGATGACATATTGCTCAGATGTTTACGTCTATCATGTAGATAAGTTAACCAGCTATATATATGTGTGTGTGTGTGTGTGTGCGTGTGTGATAAAATGAAATAAAGAACAAATTAGGAGATGAATCTCTAACATGTTTCACCTTTATTAAGGCTTCGTCAGAGATTGAGAATAGAAATGAAAAAACAAAGAGACAGAGTACTGGAATGTTATGATTTTTGGTAATTTCTAATTGGTCAGATACGCGTCACGTAAAAGATAATATATAAATATGTGTGAGGAATATTTAGGATGTTTAAATATGAATTAACCCTACCATCCTATATACACCTACACATGCAAACGTTTCTTTACTTACACTATCGTTCACTATAACTTTTGTTCTTATTAATCTAATCGCAATAGTTGACAAAATCCCAGTATCATAAATAAATTCTTTTATATAAAAAGAAACAATAGAAAATTATAGAAAATTTAATTCAAATTTTAATATCAAACTGAGACAATAATAATAATAATATACAATATATATCCTCAGAAACCACATTACTTGAGACTTTCAACAGCAGCAACAACTAAAATGGATAGTACATTTAACCCGAAGAGAAAATAATGACATATTTAAGTTTTTGACTTTCCACCCTACTTCAATCAATAAGTTAGAAAGGAAACCTCACTTCAATAGAGTAAAGGACGATAAAATCTGCTGGATTTGAAAAACGTATTTTCTTGAAAAACTATGAGAAATATTTTATAAATTTAAAAAAGAGAATAGTACAAGCTACTTGGTCAATGAATGTCGAATCTTTCCTTATAAAGAAACAGTTAATATTACCATTCCCATTCCCTGACTGTCTGTTATTGGATGGAATGTCAAATTTTGTTGTGACGACGCATGCGCATCGTACTTTGTTTCGTCTTCATTCAGTTTATGTTTTAACTCGCTGACCCCCATCCCTTACAAACTATGGCGGCGTGACGATCTAATTGATAAATAATTATCCCCGTCCTAAAATTTTAACATCTTCACCTAGTCTTCCACGCAAACATTCCACTGAAAAATCTTCCATTGGAATTTGAAGCTTCATATCTTATTTCCTTGTACTTTTCCAGATGACCCCACCCCGCGTCATCCGAGTCCTCGAAGGAGTTAAATTTACGTCTTTGTTTATGGAAACTAACAGCGGTTTGGAAATAAGAATGAACGGTAGCTAGAAATTGGTCATAAAACAAACCAAATTCCAGAATTAGGGTCACGATCAGGGCAAGGTTTATAATTTCACTTTCAACCATCAAAGTTATTTTTTTTAACATGAGAGGGTCAGAGGATCGGTACAATGACCGAACTGCCCACCCACTAATCATTTATGACTTGTCTTATCACTTGACCAATTTCAAGGGTATTTTTCAGTTCCCTTTTATCGTCGACCGACCAATGTTTGATAGAGTGTCACCCGGCACGTTTTAACTGATATGGCCACTTGTTTAACACCATAAAATCTACTTTTATTTGTTTCTAGTCTTCGTTTTCCGTCTTTCATTGTCTCCGGGTTGAAGAAGTCAGGCAGCCCTTCGGTATTCATAAATGTAAACAACTACGATAGCTTATTTGGGTGTGCGAGAAAAAAATGTCAGTACCTTTTTCTTAATAAGTAGGTACTTAAAAAAAAGTGATGTCTATGGTTTAAAATGTATTTTAAAAATGAAAAATTTACTTTAAGTTTTTGTTATATTTTCAGTACCAAGCTAACAGATTAAATTTAATGTTTCCAATAAGAAAAATACTTTGATTTATTTCAAACCGAATTTAAATTGATTGGAATTACTTGTTTTAAATCACTAAAACAGGAATATTGAAAAATCTGCCAAACACAACATAATTCTCTTTATTAAAAATTATTTCAAAAATAAAATATACTTTTCTGAAACTTTATTTTAGGAAAATTAACTGATTTAAAGTTTAATCAATCTGAATTAAAACAAATATTATTTGCTTACTTGCTTGAAATTGTAGCAATAAAAATGGTTGCAACACTCTCAATCTTTCACAGTCAGTTTGATGAAATAAGCAAAAATGACAGTTGATTTTGTTGAAAACTAGTAAAATAGGAAATAATAACTGGCAAATCAAAGAGCGAAACAAATTCAGATGAAATCGTTGCAGATTTATAAAAAATAAAAGAAGTCAAGCAATTTTACACCAGATTTCTCATATATATATATATATATATATATATATATATATATATATATATATATATTTGTTTGTTTGTTTGGGGTTTTATGGCATATCAACCACTATGGGTTATTTAATGCCAGATCCAGTATTTACTAGATATATCAAAAACATATAGCTGGCAACATCATTGTTTCAAAAACGTATAGCTGGCAACATCATTGTTTCAAAAACGTATAGCTGGCAACATCATTGTTTCAAAAACGTATAGCTGGCAACATCATTGTTTCAAAAACGTATAGCTGGCAACATCATTGTTTTAATTTTTTAAAATTTTTTTTTCTACTGATTGACACTCAGCCACCGCTTTCCATCACATTTTAGTGGTAAGGTGTTAGTATATTTAGTGTAGGGTTTGGGTGGGAAAGTTAATTGTAAGTTGTAGTTGTTTGGGGATGGGTTAGATGTGATGGGGCATGACATGACCAGCCGATTGATCGGATCGACGGCCTTTTGGTTGGACGTAGTTTATCGTCATACCCAGGACGCGGTATATATATATATATATATATATATATATATATATATATATATATATATATTGCATTAAGGTTCCCCCTGTACAAAGGCCGAAGGCCACTCGAGGTAGAGGGCTACGTTAAGAGGCAGTTTATACGGATAGGAGGAGAAGATAATAGTTAACTCTAATAATGAACAGGTTAAGACTGTAGTGATCGAGGAAAAATCCTCTTGGTAGTCTGTTCCAGAGGGCAGTGGTTTGCCGGAAGAAACTGGGAATGTGGATCCTTTGTTACTATGTAAAGTGGCATAACGGGTCCTAGCCGTGAAGGTTAGACCTGGCGGAACCAAGGAATGTAGTTCGTCCGAGCACTTTCCATGGTAGTAGTGAGAGACTCGCCACATCCCGTCTGTGAGAGAGAGATAGAAGGTTGGAAAATAATTCCTCTCCAACAAGGACTCGGTGATGCTTTTGAAGAGTGGAAAGTGAGGTCTGTGCAACTCCGGGCCCAAATATGACAACAGTTCTCCATTTTCGGTCTGTCCTGGCACATATAATGGTAGAGGATAATATAAGGAGTCAGGTACTTACTGGATTGGCACAGAGAGCCAATCGCTTTACCTGCGGTTCGTATATAAGAGTTCCACTTGAGGTCGGGAGGCCCAGCATTCTCTCAAGGGAACGGAGCTTCCTCGAGGGGACGTCCGTGCATTGTCAGTGGCAGAATTTCGAAGTCTGGTCGGAGGTGATGGAATATAGCCAGTTTGTTTTTTGAGGCAATAATAATGATTCATATGATTTGATAAAGAAATGTAACATTGCGAAAACAAGGTTAAAGATTGGGACGAGAAAAAAAGATTTCGCTAAAAAACAATCACACAGCTTGTTGGAAATATACTGTATTTCTAATTTACGATATATTAGACAAGGTCAGTTGACGGCCACAAGTCCAGCAAAATATGATAAAGAAGAAAGATATTGCTATGTCCGTGAATTAACGAAGCAGCGTTTTATGTGGAGGTGAGATTTCCTGGTTTAATAATAAAGAAACACTTTCTCCCTCCAAAATAATTCAGTGAGAATGTTCGCTGGTAGTATATGGATCTGCAACTGATAGGACCTCCCTCTCTCTCTCTCTCAAATTTCCTACTGGCGGCAATAAAAGTAGTCAATACATACAATATGCGGTGTTTGATTTAATGATTAAAAATAAATTCTCCTGATGAAAAGAGGGTTGATTTGACTTTCTGTATTAATTAGAGACAGTGCAACTTTTGTTTGAAGCGACATAACCGATACGGGAGAAAGACAGTAGTCGCCAAACACATACTTAACCTCATGTCATACCGTGAATATGTCATAGAAATTCTATTTGTGATATTTGTCTTCGATTATATTGTATTTTACAATGAAATTTACCTTTTGAACATACTTGTGTCTCTAAGTCAATCTAAATCCAACATCCACGATAAAAAAAAGTCCAAACGAATAATAAGATGTGACCTACAAATCTGCGTAAAATGTTAAATTCATCAGATTTAGGCCAATAGAAAGAAAGAAAGAAAGATATTGAAATGTCTTCATGTTTGAAGTCTGCTTTAATTTAAAAGGAATTGGTTATTTTATTACGAAATGAAGAAAAAGCTATGAAAAAAAATATAGTTTTGGGGCCGGCTTAGTCCATTTTACTAGTTTTTCCAACTTTGTTTCCGGTTGAAGCCGGAATTATCCTTGTGCCTTATTAACTAAACTCAGAGAAAAAAAAACAACATTTTGAACTGACAAACCTGATATTCACGATCTTCTGTCCCCCTACCCTTCCTTTCCATTATTAAAAAGATCAGCGGCAAGGCTCCTGACATCTTGAATTATGGAGGCGCTTCTATTATCAGGTATATTTACTAATTACGACAGATCGTCAATAAAAAATTAAAAAATAGAAAAAGTGCCGGACTGGGGAGGGTGCTCATGGAGACGATGCATAGATTTCATGGGCTTCAGAAAACTGGCCATTCACAATGACCTCCATGAGAAAAAGGACTTGATAATCGCAGAATAAATCAATCAAGCCAGACCTCATTTGGGAGGCATTAGTGCATTTGCACTATTTGTTTTTTTTTAATTCACTAATTTAAAATGTTACTCTTGCAACCAAAGGATAATTCTCTGCAAGTAAGGTGGTTTTTCACATTTTTAATTTTGCAGGCTTGGACGACACAAACGTAAGAGAAATTTAGTCTAATATTTAATTGATTCATTTCTATTAAGTAGGTAATTTTTTTTTTTTTTTTTTTTTTTTTAGATAGGCCGTCCAGTTGACCGTATCGGACAGCTCAGGCAGGAATAATGGTTAGGCTATCAGCAAGGACCCTGAATTGAGAACTTCATTAAATCAAAAACTGGAATCATTCTCTTATAACTGAATACATAATTTCGCTGAAAGGTGGGATAAACTCAAAGACGCTCTAAAGACTGTGTGATGATTCTATGAATAAAAGATTTTGTCAAAAATGCGAGTCTTTTGCCTTAGCCTAATATAAAATATATTAGGAGGAAAATAGAAAATATTAAAATGCCTCGCGTTTTTGTTTTTGTTTCTTTTTTTTTGCATTAATCTATATTATTTTAGGGTTAGGGTTAGAGTTAGCTAATTCTATGTCCGTCACACTATGTGTGACTTTGAATGCGCCTATGTAATATATATGAGTATGTTTGTGTTGTGAAAGATTGACTTACATATGCGCACAATAGTATATTCCATTCTGATTAAGTCTGGACAACCCTACCCATTGCTGAGTAATAAAAATAATGAAGCAGGAGACAAAAAAAAAGATAATTATGAAATATTAGGCAATCAATAATTTTTTTTTAGGATTTTTATTTAATTTTACTTTGCAGAAATCTAGGGGTGTTATTGAATTAAAATATACATACGCATAGGCAAACGTAAATACACACAATTTAAATTAAATTGAAATAGATATCGTTGTTGTTTAGTTTTGTTCCCATATCTGGTAACAACCCCTGGTAACCGGAAAAGAGTCGGAAAAAAGCCGATACATTGAAGTCCTTTTCATGACTTTTTCTTTCACCCCCAAGCAAGGCAATAATGCCGCTAAGACGCGAGGGTTATTGGGAGTGAAAGAGAATGAGAACAGTTTAGTGAGGAGAAAGGACAAGAAAAGAACAGGTTTCAGGAAGACAGAAAATAGCGAATGGCGTTGCATTACAATTTTTCAAGATTGTAGGGAAGCAAAACACCGGAATGGAGTTCTACAGACGATAAATAAATCCACTAAGACGCAAGGCAATAAAGCCACTAAGGCGCAAGTGGGGTTACTGAGTGCCATAGAATATGAGAAAAAGAAAAACATTCAGGAGCGAGAACAATAAAAGAAGAGAAATTAAGAAAACAGACGATAACAATTGATATTTTGCCTTTACATTTACGAAGACCAAAGCCGGATGTTAGTTCCGCAAGCAAGAAGTGCCAGAGAAGAAACTGTTAACATAGAACTTACGGTTACATATAGAAATTTCAACTGTAAAATGACGCCTCGCTGCTAATCTAGTCTTCTTTACGTGTTCTTTCCCTCAGGATGTAGGTGATCATGGCTCTCCACAACTTCCTCCCCCTTGTAGCTCTTTGTCTTTCTATTATTTCTCATAAACCCAGTTCTGCCATCCAATTACTCAAGCTCACTAAGTATGTCGTGCCTTGTTTTCCCCTGTCCCTCTTGCCCTCTATCTGTCCCGTGAGTATCAGATTTTCCGAGCCTTCTTTCCTTATTATGTGCGCCAGAAACCTCAACTGTCTCTTCCTGGTGTTAACTATTAGTTTCCTTTTCGTTTTCATTTTCTCCAAAACTTCGTTGTCACGCACATGTTCGGTCCACGGTATCCTCAGCATCCTTCAGTAGAACCACATTTCTGTTGCTTTAAGTCTCTTCATCTTTGAGGAGATCGTCCAGCATTCACTGCCATACAGGAGGATAGATATCACATAACAATTTAGTAATCTTTTCCTTGTTTCTAGCGAAATCTTCCTATTTCTTTTGGTACTTCTGTTAATATTTCTTTTAGTATTCTGATAATGCACTTAAATTCGTAAAGTCGGGAGGAATGTTCATCAGAACAATTTTTTTAAAACATTTCACCCAAGCAAGGCGGGAGTGCCACTAGCACGCAAAGGCTTACAGAGAGTGAAAGGAAGAGTAAAGAGATGTGTTTGGGGAAAGGATAAAGAGGGGGCGGGATTGGGATCAAGGCATCAGAAGATGTCGATTGACATTTGAATATTTGAAGATTATAGCTATCGGGGAAGTAAGTAAGAGGAAGGGAGTTCCACTGTCGGGAAGTGCGGGAGGAGCTGTTGGAGTAGAAAAGGTGGTTACATTTAACTGTTTCGACAGTGAAAAGGTGGGACCGAGAAGCCAACCTAGTAGCACGCTTGAATTCATGCAGTTGGGGTACCAGAGAAAGTAGCTCGTCAGATCAGTTGCCATGAAAATACTTGTAGAAAAGACAGAGGGAAGCCACAGCACGTCTGTGAGAAAGTGACTGTAGACGAGATGCCAGATCGTTGGGAAAGTGACTGAAGCAGGCACACCCGGTGAGGACCAATATTTTTCTGTATTTAATATATATAGAATTGTACTATTTTACGTGGACCAACAATTTAGATTGAAAATTTGCTCATTTTGCCGTCAGCGAAGTCACAGGTACCAAAATAGTATATTTTTAAATTAAAAATTGCAGTACTAACGTTTATTAATATGGTGATTTTCTAAGCGGAGATTGGATGTGGCACAAGGCCGAAAGGGTGGGCACCCAGTGAGGATCGAACTCTGAAGATTATTAATGTGATTACGATCTTGATATACGCTTGCTTGCCTTTCAGAAATCAGGAAATAAACTGGAAATATATATCAAACTAAGAAATACTGAAAAGAAGAAAAAAAAACACTTAAGAGAGAGAAAGAAGGAAGCAATGGGAAGTTATGTTAGACATTTTAAACAACTGGCCAACTGTGGAAGAAATCGCAGTAGGCTGGCCGGTCTAAAGACAAGTACGATTAGAACGAGAAAAAAAATAGTGCCAAACATACTCGCGTGATATATATCTCCGTGGGAAAGATGAAGACACCGTCGACTCCCAGATGTCAGTCTCCCTCACACACAAGTTTGAGCCCTGACTCATAAATTATATATATATATATATATATATATATGGGGGGGGAGGTGTATAAGTATTATAATGGATCAGTATAGCTTTCTTTCTTATATAGATGTTCTATGACACGTGTGAATGTGAGAACTGGCGATTGAATAAATAAAAATGGTAATTCCTTGTTTGAAGATGTATTTACATTTTGTTTAGAAACAATTTTCGAAATTTAAAACAAAAAGTCAGATTCAGAAAAAAAAAATAATTTAAAAAGCAACGAATGGAAGAGAAATTCTTGAAATTTTAAAATCAAGTACTTTTGAAGGAAATTAAATATTGTTCCACTTGACTAATTTTTCTTTTATCTTATTTCTCTTACTTCTTTACACTATGTAATCGTAGACACAATAGTCTTTGAATTTTTTCCATGAAACCTTGACATTATTATTAATTTTTCTTTCATCTTATTTCTCTTGCTTTTTTGCGTCATGTATTTGTTTTCTTGGCGAAAGAGATTGAACAAAAAATAAAAAACTTGGACAAAAGGCAGCAATAACATAACAGACAATTTAAAAATTAATATTTACATCAGACTTACTTAACCTAGATCACATCGAAAGCCATAGTTACGTTATAAACAACTTTAGTTGGTAGGTTTTCTGATAGAAAAGTTGGTTCACTGTGTTGTACCAAACAATTTTCCTCGGCAGAATACTCAGCTATCTATCTCGAGATTCTCGACAAAATCCAAAGAAGAATCTGTAACGTTATCGGTCCTGAGCTGGCATCTCAACTACAGTCTCTTTCCTGCCACCATAACGTGATTTCCTCTCTCTTTTCTATGAATATTTTCTTGAAAATTATTCTAATGCGTTCTCCTCCTTGGCAACTAGGTCTCATCGTTTAATTGTTGAAATAGCTAGATGCAACCGCGAATTATATTGTAATGGTTGCTTTTTTATCGTCCCTGGATCTCTTTTCCGACTTCTTTCTTACCTGCCACCTATAATCTTCAAAAATTTAACTGCAACGTCAATTGTCATCTTTTGTTTTCCTGAAACCTGTTCTTTTATTGTCCTTTATCCTCACTAAACTTTTCTCATTCTCTTTCACTCCCAGTAGCCCCTTGTGTCTTAGTGGCTTTATAGCTTTGCTTGGGGAATGATGTTTAAAAAATGTCCGATTCTGTCTGCACGAAATTTTTCAAAATATTCAATACCGTAAGGCTCTGAGTATCTTTGAAAAAACGGGTAACACATGTTTTTAATTTTTTTTTTTTACTTACTATACATCAATTGTGTCGTATTTTGTTATGTAAATTCTTTTGTGTAAAAACGTTGTATATTTGCTGACGCGTAACACTTCCCATGTTGCCCTTTGATAATTAGGAACTTCCGGTCAGTGGCGCCATTTTGATTTTTGCTTAATACTCCCGATTCTACAATTTTAATTCGTTCTTTATTCACTGACTATAAAGTAACCTTTATCAGAGTCATCCCTTCCCTAAGTTAGCGATAAATAATAGGGCTGTTGGAGTTATTTAGCCCTAAACAGCAATTCAACTTGAGCCGTCAGGCGAGCAAACCGCCCCCAGAAAAGATTTACTCGCGACTCAGTAATATTAATTCATGTAAAGGCCATTGTGTGTTTTACAAAAAGTCAATGAAAGAAAATAAATCGATTTTATCGTTCGTAAAAAATCGGAACACTTAAAGTATTTTTTAAAAATAAATCTAAATCGCTTTCAGATTTGTTTTCAATGTTTTTAACTTGTATGAACTTTCTTATTTTTTTATATTCTAATTTTTATTTGATAAAGAAAAATTGTTTGCGCATAAACAATAAGGCCATGGGGAGGGTCCCATTGGAAAGCGGTTATCCAAAATACTGTTTACACTAACAAGTATTGTGCCCAAGGAAGATGCCTTTTTTTTATACAGTCCCTTCGCTCCCCGAAAGAAGGGCGGACTTTTAAAATCATTTAGACGCTGAAATGGCGTAAAGTGAAGCAACGTTTATTATTAACTGGAAATTCCTGTGAAAGTTTTACGGTTTTCCTATTCGAATTTTAATACAGTGTAACCCGGATATAAGAGAGTTGTCGGGACCGGAGAATAAGTCTCTTATATCCGGGTTTGGTCTATTATATATATACATTAACACAGGCTCTAATTTGGGACCAGAGAAAATCTCTCTTATATCCGGGTCTCATATCCAGGTTACACTGTACGTAGAAATTTCCTTATCGCATCATTAAATATTTGAGCTTAAAAAACTTTATTAAAACATTGCAGCAACAAAATCATAAATACGACTTGTGTTCTTTATTCTAAGAAGTAAGGGGTTTCAAATGAAAAGATTTGAAATTGGCAACTTTTGTATTTTAGTGAAACAGACGTAAAACACTTCTTTCCTTCATATTCTGACTTAAACTAAGTAACGTCTTTGATATGTTATTACTGTCTTTTCACGAAGTCAAATTGAAATAATACATTATTTATGATGTATTGGCAGGGTGTAATAGTTGCGCTAACTAAGAGAGGAACAGGCAGAATTATAATAAGATATTTTTTTTAAAAAAAAACTAAGCGTTTTAGACTCAAACAATAACCTTCAAATTTTCACTATAATTCTGAAGGCTTTTAGATTTAATGCAGGCTTGTAAGATGTTTGAATGTCTACAAAGAACTGTTTAATGAAAAAATACGTATGGCTCAGTCAGCTCCCATGCTCTACTGTCAGGTTTCAAACCTGCGACATCAGCCTAACAACCTCAAGCTGGACACAAGCGGACATGGTTCGTTTATAGATCTGACAAAAGGGAAGAAATACAATACAGTTCAAAAGTTTTGAAGTCGCCCCCAGAATTAGCATCGGATGTACTTGACAGAAGAGTGAAAAAGAAATGAAAAAGAGCTCTTAGAGTCATTGGAAAAAAGAATGGAATCAATTATCAAACTTATACTTTGAGAAATTTTTCCAGCGAATGCCAAAAACTTGTGCTGCAGTAAACAAGGGTAAAAGAGTATATTTTGACGAGGGCAAAATTTAATCATAAAATGCTGTTTTTCTTTTTGTTATAATAAAATTTCTGATAAAAATCATGTCTTACTTTTTTAACCATGTATAAGAATTTTATCTTATTTAAAGTACAAAACAACTACTTTTGGGGCCAATTTAAAAAAAAATTACCAGGGTACGCCTCAAAAGTTTGGACTCTAGTTTAGTTCCTTATATAAATTAAAAAATTGATTTTTCGGCCAGTACTTAGGCTAAGTGGTCCGCACGTTAATAGCAGGGAACAATTTTGGGGCAACAGTTTTTGTAGATGAAGATTCATCAGTCCATGCATGGTGAAACTGCGGTCAGTTTTATCTTTCTGAATAGCACGGCTAATTTCATCAGACAAATAACATTTATAAAAACTTTGTTTCCGTCTTATTCTCACTTGTTCACTTGCATTATCTCGCACATAAACAAACACATAATCACACCCATAAGCATATACATAATCACCTGCATAACCTCATACGTGAACAACGACAAAGTGAAATGTTTATGGAATTTTTTAGATATTCGATGAAGGTAATATTTTCATCATTTTAAACCGTTGGCAATTTTCACTAAGGAAGATCATGTGGGGAAATATCACTTTTATTTTAGAAATAGGAGTGATCTCTTTTTTACGGTTTATCAACCCCTTCCAGGTTATTTAAAGCCATAAATTATTTTTAGATTGTAAGATATTTTTGGAGATAATAATGGTTTATTGATACAAGTTTTACTAATTAACCCATAGCTGAAAGGTATTTGCACGTAAGTGAAACCGTTTGAGTTATTCAACTAGAAAGAGAACAGGTTAAAGTTGTTTTGTGTCAGCAACACTATCTTCTCAAATGAGCAATGGTGAGAGAAAAAAGGTCATTCAGGCCTTCAGTAATGATACCAACATTCATACTCTGGTTTCTATCTTCAAAGTTCATTCAAGAACCATCAAGAGAACGGTGAATACGTTAAACAAGAGGAACAGTAGAGAAGAAAAGTGGATCAGGAGATCACGACAGGAAAAGAGATCATCATTTCAACTCAGAGCTAAAGAGATCAATTAGAAAAGATCCAACTCAACCCATAAGACGTTTGGCACGTCAGAGAGGAGTTTCAGTATGATAGTCCAGAAAGGAATGGAAAAAAAAACACTTGAAAACGAAACAGTACGTGAAACCTGCGAGGCACCTTGTTATTCCAGGACAGAAAGTTAGAAGATTAGAGAGGGCGAAGATCATCTTGAATAAGTTGAAAAATGATATTGGAATTATATATATATATATATATATATATATATATATATATATATATTTGAACTTTATATTTCAATCCTTCATGAGCTTCCGATCTTTAGCTATGATTAATTAATGATGAACATGTCATTTTCATTTATGATCGATTTCATCCTGATTCTTCTGTTAAGCGTGAAGAGTAATTATACATTCTTATTGCTCAAAGTCGAGTCCAGTAGTGTTATAAAAAAAAACCTTGGAGAATTTTAATAAAAAAATCTTTAATCATTTCTAAGATACAACGTTTCAAAGCTTAATCTAACAATTGGACAATTTGCAGTTACACCTGATCTATCTCATGAGGCCCATAAATCGTAAAAGGTTGTCCATGCCTGCATTAGACCTTCATCTACTCAAATTTGTCAAAATAAAATAATATGTTTTATTTATCATATTAGAAGAGGCATTGGTCGTGCCCCCAATTTAAATACAGGGTCAAATCGATTCTTGATTTCTTAAAGTAACTCTACTTGCTTTTGATTTACAAATATCAAGTTTGAAACTTTGCTTACGCCACTGATAACTACGGACTGTTGATGTTCTTTTTTTCCCACAGTTCGTAGTGGTCTTAGGTATATCATATAAAATTACAGGATTATAATATTTTAAAACAGGTCAGTTCTCTCCTCTTGTGTGATCAGTGCAATATAATCATTTTTCATCTTATCCACCCCTCAAATGCCGGATAAAAAATTACTTTATTAAAATAAATTTAAACAAATATTTAAAAAATTCACATAATTGTATTTTTTCTTAAAATTCAGACTTCTATCATCAAACCAGAATTCTTGCATGTAAAGCCTTTGTTAATAGTTTTAAATTTAAAAGTATTATGATTGTGTTCCTTGTTTTCACTTGATAATAAATTAGAAATGCCTCCTCACCGATGCGCCTGTTCCTGGCGACCATATAATATCAAGGCAAGAGAAATTAAAAAGCTTATTAACTACACTGAACTCCAGATTGAGGTTGTCAGAATGTGGGACGTTCACACTACTATTACCCCAGTTATCATTAGGGCATTGGAGTCTATACCACCAAAATTAAAGACCTACATGAAGAAAAGCCTAGTACCGAATAGCTTCGGAAGTCTACGTTGCTTTGCTCTTCAAATTGTTATCTGTTTCAGGTCGTACGACTGGATGGAGAATATGCATCAAGCAAGACCTCTGATTGAAAACGAAAAACCGTGCAGAAAGGACAATAATAATAATAATAATAATAATAATAATAATAATAATAATAATAATAATCTGGCGTATCTCTCATCATTTCTTAGCTTAATTGATTTGAATTGTTGGTATACACATCTTTTGTCGAATTAAGTTGTGCTACAGCAGTAAATATCCTATTCAGTAGCGCAAATTTGATTGTTAATTGTCTGATAAGTTAGGTCTGTTCCCTAGGGGCTGATTCACGACTCATGAGCGGGAATATTGTAAAATCATCATGGCTGAGTGTCAAGAGTGTTGTTATTTTTAGTTTTTAAGGATGAAACTGTCAACAGGCGAACTGGAAATTAAATGTATATACAGTATGGCTCTAATTTGGGACCAGAGAAAATCTCTCTTATATCCGAGTTTCTCCTATATCCGAGTCTCTTATATCCGGGTTACACTGTACTTAGGACCACTCTCAAAATTAAAGATTGTCTAAGCGGACTGGGTTACTCAACCTGAAGGAGTCCCACCTGCAGAATTATTTGTACTTCTTTTATCAAAACCTCTTAGTATATCGCCTACATTTGGCTGCGATGTATGTGCATAATATACCCTTATGAGATTGAGTCAAGTGTTGTTCATTGTATACCAGCGTCACTTTATTATCTTGCTGCTCCCCCTTCAACATTTCTACTACTTTTTCCACCTCTACCTCCCACGACTACTGCTAATAATAGTAGTCTGACGTTGTCTGAATTAACTTAGATAAAGCATTGCCATTAACATGCCGTGACAGGAAATAAAGTAAGAGCTAATCATCAATAAATGTATCGTTGGTGGGGGTCCCACCAAAATGAACCCGCGAAATAGCACTAGAATCAAAGGCAACCCTTACGTTGAAGGTATCACAAATGTGATATTGGACAAATTTCGGAACTACTCACACGTACACGTGAAGGGTGTTGCGTTTTGATGTTCCACACTACTACAAACAAAAGGTGAGGAAGGAAAGCCCATGAATATTGAAACGAACGATAATAATTAGTGGAATTGAGAATTTGGCTGATAAAATTGTTTTTAGAGAAAGATTTTACAATTTTCAATCGATAGTTGCACTGGCTGCTCAGTCAATACCAAATTACCACTAGAGATAAGATGAACAGATACAATACTTTGATCCCAGCTCGATGGCCGGGGAGTGAAGAAAAGCAATGAATAATAAGAAAACCGCTCGTATGACCATTATACCATATCCTATCCCTCGTAAGAAGATTAGTGAATACATTTGAATATATTTGAGATTTTCTTTGAATAAATGAACCGCTGAAGCATACGCAGGAAATTAGCCTCGTAGTGAGGTAAAGGTTAACGATCTCAACTGGTTGAACATAGCTTGATTATTTTAAAAATCATTTCAACATAAGCAAGGCAATAAAGTCACTAAGAAGCAACGGGGTCACTGAGTGTGAAAGAATCTGAGAAAAAGAAAAATATTAAAGAGAGAGAACAAAAAAGGAAGAGAAATTAAGATAAGATAACGATTGGCATTGCATTTCAATTTTAATCGTTTCTCTCTAAGCAAGGCAAAAAGCCACTAAGACGCAAAGTGTTACTGACTGTGAAAGAATGTGAGAAAAAGAAAAAACATTAAAGAGAGAGAACAATAAAAGAAGAGGAATTGAGAAGCTAAAAGATAACGATTGGCATTGCATTTAAATTTTAATCGTTTCTTTAAAAACAAGGCAAAAAAGCCACTAAGACGCAAAGGGTTACTGACTGTGTAAGAATGTGAGAAAAAGAAAAACCTTATTAAGAATAGAGAACAATAAAAGAACAGGAATTAAGAAGATAACGACTGATATTGCATTTAAATTTTTGAAGATCAAATTTGACTGGAAAGCAAGAAACCGAAAGAGAGTTCCACAAGCAAGAAGTGCGAGAGAGGAAACTGTTAGCAGCTACTGAACATCGAGTTACGTACTAACTGGGTGCGCCCTGTTTCCTAAATAACAACCGCGACATTTCCTGAATGGTTTTCCTGTTTAATCTCTTGTCCCATTTCACACCAATTAAACTTTATTTGCTTTTAAAACCGTCTTCAGTTTTAATACTCATTACCCTTTCTTGATGGAGTCAGCGCTCAGCCCACTTAGTAGGCAAAAATGGTTAAAGATTCGTTTCTAACTATAGAAACTATGCTATTATACAGCAGTGAAATTTAATACTGTCTTTTGAGGTTTTTAATTTTATAACCCAAAACTGGCAAAACCATGGATGCTATGCGTCCGACACCTTATTTCGTCTGCCTCTTCTCTTTGGTGCCGACACTGCAACCAACATTTTTATAGCCTTACAATGGTACTTACTATATAAGGTTTTGAAAAATAAAATCATACTTTTGTTAAAATAAAAATCACTTACGCACACACATTATATATATATATATATATATATATATATATATATATATATATACACACACACACACACACACAGGGTGTCCATAAAGTTCGTGTGCACTTTTAAAAATTTATAACTTTATTTGTATTTGCGATAGAAATAATTTGTAAAAAGGATTAGAAAGAAGTAAATCTATATTTTTTAAGGTTTTATTGAAGTTTTATTTAAGTTTCCACATGTCCTCCATCATTAGCAATACAAAGGGTAATACAATTTTGCAGTTCACGGAAAACATTTGCCAACTGATTTACAGTAATGCCTGAAATCACATTAGTTATTTTAGCTATACTTAAAACTAGGTACATTAAACTTTATAACATTTTTACAGATTATTTCTATCGCAAATACAAATAAAGTTATAATTTTTTTAAAGTGCACACGAACTTTATGGACACCCTGTATATATATATATGTGTGTATGTAAAAACGATACAGAATTTTAATAGACCAAGAAAACTTATAGAAAAATCTATTGCAAAATAGAACTAAAATAAAATTTTAGCGTTCCTTCTCATTCATGCGCATGTGCGATCGCGTCAGCATCAGTCACTTATGTGCCAGGCGTGATACACGCTTAGGCGATAATGTATCTTTCCATACATGACTGATAAGGCAGATTTTTTCCCGCAGTAGGTTGCCATTTTTTTCTACGGTAGACCAGTTGCCATCCAAGGCTATAGAACCCGCTGTCTCCTGCTATTTACCTGTAGCTGGGGGGGAGGTTACTAGCACGTAAGTGAATGTAATGGATTTGACTGGAATTCGAACTCGGCTCTCCAATTTCTCAATCCGAGCCGCTATCCATTACTCGACCGTCGGCATAAACATCACGAAAGGACGAAACGCGTCGCATGAATTTTTCCCGATTTGGTCATATTTTCCTGTGTGTGCGTGTGTGTGTGTATATATATATATATATATATATATATATATATATATATATATATATCCTTTCCCACAGACGAAACGTAGAAATTCTAACTGTTCTAATGTTCGGAAGAACCCCATTCTTTGATGCTACTGCAACACCCATCTTCTCTACGTATTCTATTGGTAACAAGGATGTTCCGCTGAAACACCTTTCTTCCAAAGAAGGACTACTTTGTGGAAACCTCTTCAAATCTCGTGTCAATTTCTATTCTCGTAATCTTCACTTCCTCCTCTTACGTTCATTCTCCTCATTCAATTAGACAGTTACGTTGAATTGAAAATCTGGATTCAATCCGACAAAAATGAAAATAAAATTAAATAATGAAGAAATACAAAATCCTTTACAAATTTGATATGTTTCGTTATTTATTTATAAACATACACACACATAGTATATATATATATATTATATATACTAAGGATTTGCATGTTCGAATTCAGCTTTCACTCACGTATATATATATATATATATATATATATATATATGAAGAAATATAGTCTTAGAGTGTGCTATATTTATGGGATAAAGTGCTCACTATCAGAGATAGAGCGTGTGTAAATATGTTCTTTCTATGTTCACTTTTATATTTTTATATATATTTTTATATATATTTATATATATATATATATATATATATATATATATGATAATGATCGACTCTCCCGTCGAATTCGACGTATGAGGGTCAGACAGATCAGTTTCTAGAAACTGAAAGCCCGACACCGACACATGAGATTTGATTATAGTGGTGAAGCCATCCACACTTTTTGGAGGGACGAATACAGGGACCTGGTGCAGCGAATGCCACAAGGTCCCCAAACGACCCTCCGCAGGTTTTGAATTCAGAGTTGTCCTTCTCCTAGACCAGTTGCCATCCAAGGCTATAGAACCCAGTCTGTAGTTGGAGGGAGAAGAAGAGGATTCACACCTTTCCCAAGGGTATTAGCACGTAAGTGAATGTAATGGATTCGACTGGAATTCGAACTCGGCTCTCCGATTCCTCAATCCAAGCCGTTATCCATTACTCCACCGTGCGCGTGTGCGTGTGTGTGTATATATATATATATATATATATACACACACAAATGTGCGCGGAAAATGAGGTATTATGAGCTCGTCTGTTTAACTACTGTGTAGTGAATCCGAGCTTCACTGGTTTTCTCATAATTGATTTGTGCTTAGTGATATATATATATATATATATATATATATATATATATATATATATATAATAATAATAATAATAATAAAGAGAGAGATTATATGTAATTTTATGCCATGTCCGCTCAGAACGCAGCCGTTTATGAACCTTCAAATCTTCATTTATTATCTGAATTAATATGCATTCTTAGAAAATATAGTGGAGTAGCTGCATTCTCCACATTTTGTATTTTTAATTCAGGATGCCACTCAAGGCTAGACGGCCTAGTCTACCCTACTATTTAACACAGTCCGGAGTGAAGGAGATGGATTAATGTTGTTTTTTTTTCGAGGGAATTTATGCGAAAGTGAATACAACAGTCTATCCCGAAATTTGAAGTTTATTCAGAGATTGCACTTTTGGCGCTGATTTCCGTTACACTACCAACACATTCGAAATTAAGCTAAGCCTAGTAAATAACAACTAAGATCATTAAAGAAATGCAACATTTTAACTGATTGTCCGCCGCTTGGGTATCATAGCAACTGCTGGGGTTTTTCAATAAGTCGTATTTTATTTTTCAACGAAATCTTAGTTTTTGTTGAAATAAATTTATCGGCTGTTTTTAACTAAATTACCCTTGTCCGCTATGTATTATTTAAATGTCATGTCCATGAGAACGGAGGTGATCAGGACTCTCTATAGATGCATTTTATATTTTAATTTTCTTTCATTCTTTAAGAATGATAGTGAAATGGTTTCCCGTTGATTTCTCCACATTCGTTTTATTAATTATAAAAGAAAAACTCAATAAACCTTAACTTTCATTGCTTTCAGCTACTGTAATTTTTATAATGAGAAAGTAACATCGATGATGATTTTCTAAGCCTGGCTTAGATCTAGCACAAGATCAAAAGCTTGGGGCACCCACTGAGGATTGAACTCATTACTAAGTCTGAATTGTTCTAGCGAGACTAGCTTGTTAACTATTACATCACACCGAACTGCCCCAGAAAATAACATTGATGATTGTGAAAATTTTCGGACAAAACATCCAATCTTTATCCATGAGTGAATTTCATATGTCAGTTATATTGCTTAGACTCTACTAAAAAAAATAAAATAAAATAAATAAATCAACTTCTGCCATTATGTATTTTAGGCACCATGTTGGGGTCTGCATATATCTTCTCAGTGCAATGATTGTGAATTGTTGATACCCATGATGTCAAGAGTAAGGAGTTATTCCTGAGCTATTAAAAGTAGATTCATGCCTTTACTGGAAAGGCTTTCTAAAGGACAGATTAAAACACACAATCCTAAGCGGAAGTTGAACCGTTCGCTTACTGCATTTTATGTGCGGTTAAACCCCTTGCTAACACCACACACCCCGCCTTTCTAAAACTAAGAGAACAAAAAAAAGATCTCATAATCTTAGATTTAGAAACCACCTTTTTTAAAAGGCTGACTATTGTGACAGATGTTTAAAATGAATTTTTAAAAAAGACGACTTATGCATTGTTCGCTCATTGTTGAAGGGAAGATCTTTTTTTTTAAGTTTAGAAACGAGTAAATAGCATTACTACAAAACTGTTTTTAGCAGCCTTCTGTGCGTCTATCGGTAAAATTAACCTTAAGGAACATCGGGGTTAATATCGATTTAACGAGAGCGCTTTATGCATAATATCTTATTATAACTGTCTCTCCCTTACTTCCTTAGTTAGCACGTTCGTTACGTCCTGCCAATACATCATAAATAATGGATTATTTCGTTTTGATCGCGTGGAAAGATAAATAAAAAACATATCAGAGACGCTACTTGGTTTCAGTGAGAAAATGAATGAAAGAAGAGGTGATAACCTTTATGCTTAACGTCCGTTTTACGGAAATGAAAAAAAATTGTCAATTTCAAATATTTTCATTTGTACCCCCTTACTTGTTTCAACGACCAGCATTCGTATTTATGATTATTTTCTAAGGGTGACTTAGATGTGGCACAGAGCCGAAAGTATGCTCAAACCAGTGAGGATCGAACTCACTACTCAGTCGTAATTGTTCTAGCCAGACAAGCTGCCTAACCATTTCCCGGCATTCCTATTTACCTGTGTTACTGCAAGTTTTGTTAACGTTGCGATAGGGGAATTTCTAGGGCTGTTTTATTGTCTTAGAACTCGCCATCAGCTTATTCAATGAATCATTTAAGAATTAAGATTCATCAGAAAATTCAAATAGGGAAACTTCTACTTCAATGTTATTCTTAACATAGCGTCAGAGTATGAACAAGTATGGATTGGAAACCTCTTCTACAGTTAATTTCCTTTAATGAGTCTATGGAAACAGAAAAGCGTAAAAAAATACATTTATAGTAGTTCTAAGAAAGTTGTAATATCGATAGAGAAAACACACACATTGCTTAACTGGTTTGCCCCCCTCAGGGGAATATGTACAACTTTTTTCTTCCTTTTTTTTATGTCAGCTTTAATTGCAAAACAGTTTTATTTACAGATTTGGTATCTTAAAGAGAAAAAAATCCTATCTTGTTCGGGGAAAGTAATAAACGAACATATGTATGGGGATTTTCTAAGCGTAGCTCAGATGTGGTATAAGGCCGAAAGTATAGGGTGCCCAATAAGGATGGAACTCACTACTCAGTCGTAATTGTTATTAAGCAAGACAAGTTTGCTAACTATTACACCAAGTCAAGGTGCCCACGAATATAGTGATTTTCCAAGCGTAGTTGAGAGGTGACACAAGGCCTAAAGTACGGGAGATCCCAGTGAGGATCGAACTCACTGAGTCGTAATTGTTCGAGCGAGGCAAGCTTGTTAACCATTACACAGCCTCGAGGTGCCCAAAATTATGATGATTTTCTAAGTGTAGATTAAATGCGGCACAAGGCTAAGAGTATAGGGGCACCCAGTGAGGACCGAACTCACTACTCAGTCGTAACTGTTCTAGCGAGGCAAGCTTGTTAACCATTAACCATAGTAATTTTCTAAGCGTAGCTTAGATGTGGCATAAGGCCGAAAGTATGGGGTACCCAATGAGGATTGGACTCACTACTCAGTTGAAACTGTTCTTATGCGAGACAAGCGTGTGTGTGTGTGTGTGTGTGGTTAATGGCATGGAAAGTGAAATCGTTGAGCCGAGTTCAAATTCCCGTCTAGTCTGTTGCATTCACTTTCGCATAATGTCCTTCCTTGAGAGCAAAATAATTAAATAGAGGAGACTGGTATCATTTTACATTTTCGTACTCGCTAGAGAGTTCTGCGGGGGGTACATTTATTCTGGGGAAGGGGGGCTTTATGTTAGGTGTGGCGAGTAAGAATTTGCACACTAAAAGTATTGGTTTGTTGCATTTGTTAATAAAATTTGCTGTTTTCTTTACTTTTTTTTAATAAAAAATATTTTATTTTCAGGTTACAAAAATGCTTGTCGATAATCATACGCTCCGGAAAAATCATTTTAAAAATGTTTTTGTTGAATTGTTATGTTTCTTTTTTCATAATAAATATTGTTTTAAAAACGCCTGATAATTATGCACCAATATATATATATATATATAGATCGCACGAGAAATTATATAAAAAACTAAATAAAAGCACCTTGTCAGTCGTTTTTAATGAAATATATATATATATATATATATATATATATATATATATATATATATATATATGTGTGTGTGTGTGTGTGTGTGAACATAGAAGTCAACACTTAGAGGCGACAGTCTGTTTCATGCTGGATGCAATCGTCAGGTAACTAAGTGTTGACTTCTATGTTCACTTTTATATTTACACACGCTCTATCTCTGATATTGAGCACTTTATCCCATAAATATAGCACACTTTAAAACTATTTCTTCATATATATATATATATATATATATAATTCACATTTTTTTTCACGGAGTGTAGGGTGCAAATGATTTTCTTGAAATCAACCCAACCCCAACGAGAGTCCTGAAACGATTATTTGCAATGTGATCACAACAAATACCTCCATGTGTGTGCGTGTGTGTGCGTGTGTGTGTAAACCTTTAAGAACTTTATAAGAAGAAAATTCAATTAAATGTGAGATTCCCTCCCTCACGTTCCCGCTCAAAGCTAAATTTTATCGGTACAAAATGACAGTGATGATATTTAAAAATTTTTTTAAAAAACATTCTTTAAACCTATGTTAGGTTGCCAGATATGTTAGAACCAAAACATTTATTCGGAAAAAATCCAATACAAAAAGTTTTAAAAAGTTAAAAAAAAAAAAAATAAATGTTTAAAAAAAGTTTAAAAATTTAAAATTCAGAAAATTTAAAAAAATGCATATATCAATGAAGTTAGGCAGGTTTCAAAGTTGGCATTTGGAAATAACAGCGAATGGACTTAAGATCATTAACTCTGTAAAAGCCGGGGACCGATTTGACATTGTATAAAAAAGGCCCTAAAATGATTTTTTTTTAAAAAAAAAAAAATCAATATTTTTCGATTTTAACGAGTTTTGCAGTCAAAGGAAGATCGAAAAAATGCAAATCTACAAAAATTATTTCCAAAATTTTCCCTTTTTTTATATGAGTTAACCCCCCTCCACCTCTAAGTAGTGTCTTCGACGTTTGAGCAAACATTTCGAGTGGTTATTTTCTAAGTAGGCAGGTCTTCCCCATATGGAAGCTTTGCGTAATATGATATCCCTACCTTCATTTCAACCCCACCCGATTCGGTCTTGCACTATACCGATCTTAGTAAATATGAGGAACTTTTTTTTTTCTCGAAAAATACATAGTGGTCCTTATTCAGATACTGGAGTATTTTTAAATCCCTCTGCGTTAAACTATCATTTAGGAGCTGGAATATTATATCCATGTTTCAGGGAGCACCTCCCTCATTTCACTGAGAGTGGTAAGTTCAGGGTTAATTCCTGATAAATAAGTCGTCCCAAGGAAGCTGAGAAATATTTGTTTTTCCTACGCACGCATGGAGGGGTGAGGAGAGTAAAAATGCCTTGTGTCATATCCAGTTTTTGTGATTTTAGCAAATATAAAAATCAGCCCATTTTTGTGTGTATGTGAGCGCGTGTCAGCCTACATGTGCGTGGGTACGTCTCTAAAATGTGGGCTCTTCTCCCGGCTCCTATTCTTTTTAAATACAAAGGGTTGAATAGACAACTCTTCAGGAACCAGACTGATCGGTGACTTAGCATAAATACAGTGATAGATGCGGAAATAATTATAACTGATATGGATTAACGTTTCATTCACTGGTTTTGTCGATTTTTTTTTCTAAATAATTAACAAAAGAAAAAAAACTCTCAGTTTCTGCTTGTCAGCATTTACACACACACACACACACACACACACACACACACACACACACACAGCTTCCTATAAATATCTTTTCAAAGTTTAGTTTTGCTTGGCACAAAGGAAGCTGTGAGACTGTGGCGGACACTACTTAAAAATAGAATGTAAAAAGTTAAAAATCGATTTTGCTTTGTTTTTTTTTCACAATATCGATATTATGAACAACATCCTTCATCGAAAATAATTTAAAAAAATTTCAATATTTTTCGATTTTGACCCTTGGGGAAGGGTCTAATGGATGATAATCTACAAAAATGATTCCCAATATTTTGATTTTTACAAGACGACCATTCTACTAAAGTAGTACCCCGTGGCGTACCCTAGATAACAAACTAGTGTCGTAAATCAATTAATACTGAGTTCAATCTTTACTAAATGCATCAGGTTTGTGTCAGAACTAAACTACGTTTTTAGTCAATAACTTGGAAGCAGTCGGAACAACCCCTGGAACTTTCAAGGGATGAAAAATAATCCTATGCCATTCCGTCTTTGTGAGAAGAGACAGACTGTAGGGGGGGCTTTCCTCGTGGTGTACTAGCTCTGGTACTCCTTTACTTCGATCCCTACTGAGTGACCCATGTAGGTTTCGTTGTCCATGAATTAAGCAAAGCTTACAAACCAATAGCCAAGTGTAAGTCGATTTACGAACTAGTCCCAAAGACCTTTAACTATTTGTGATTTTCTACCTAACTTTGGAAAGATATGAATGAATCATTCTATTCTCCGACCAGCTATGGGTTAAATAGCAAAGCTAATTGAGCTCTTTTGTCTTTGAGTGGTAGCCAGTTTAGGAGAATGAAAGGAAACCGAATTCAAAACCCAGCCTTAAGTGGTATAGATTCCATCAGGCTAACCCTGCCCTAGACACGCCACTGCTATTATAGCTGCAATACATGTGGTGCCTCCTCGCCCCTATTAGTTAGAGGATTGGTGACGTGACGACCCAAAGCAAGCCATATTTTAGGAAAGAAGTGAAGAATTTGGGTAAAGTATTTCCAACAAGACAGTAGACTTGACTATTAGCATTCTACCCCAACTTCATCCAGCCACTCTGCTAACAAACATTATTTTTCGATTTTCATTTTCGCTTGACTATCATTTACAGAACACGCTTAGAAAGAGTAGTAACTTTTATTTTTTTGAAACAAAAGAACTGAAATAAATGTTCTATGGTGGGATTAGGGTTTTTATTCGAGCATGATATTAATTTTCTTCTTGAAGGTTACCCAGATCGACAAGCACTTGATGAAGGCCAGAGGACAAAACGTTCGAAACGTTGTGATAATAACAACAAAAATGTGGATAATAGTTCGAGCGTAAATATGATAACTCCTCATCCTAGAAAATCAGAAGATTTTATCATTGTTGTTTAAGAAATTCAAATTGTTTCCTTTAAAAATAAATCATCAAAAAATTAGATAAAATTAATTAACAATGATAATTGGATTGTTTTGAAAAGAAAAAACAAAAAAAAAAACTTTTCCTTAACACTCGTGGCTAGCAGTTCTTATTATGAAGCTGATTATGAGTTATCTTGTGCCGACGACGAGTTATCTCGTGTTTGGCATTTTCATCTGCGGGTACCAACAAGTTTATTCGCGATGATACTTTTAATGAGATAACAAAATTAAAACTTCAGTTGAAGCTAGAAATCAATTTTTTTTTTTTTTTTGCCTGACTATTATAAAATTGACGTTTGAAGTCAGATTTCGTAATTGACCTCTGGAGGTCAACGTAAGAATAGTGATTTTTTAAGCCCGGCTTAGATGTGATACAAGGCCGAAAGTATGAGGCACCCAGTGAGGATCGAACTCACTACTCGGTCGTAATTGATCTAGCAAAACAAGCTTTCTAACCATTTACACCACGTCGAGGTGCCCGGTCAGCGTAAGAATATAAAAAAAAAAAAAAAAAAAAAAAAAAAATCACTGCCACTTTCTTAAGCGTGCCCGGTAAACGGTAATCGCGCCTGTAATATTATTTTTAAAATAAACAAGAAAGAATTAAAAAGCCGATTCGTTTTGTTTCTTGCTAATCAAATATAGTAATGAATGCAAATCAAAAAACGAAAGAACCAAAATAAAAAACTACTTACGTCGACAAACGTAGGGGTAGTCAATACAGCAGTCATTGAGAACAGAGCACCCCTCGTCACAAAAACAACGCTTCTGAGATTTTGCAATCACATCGGCATCATCTGTATTGTTACCGGTACCCTGAGAATAATTAGCCGCATTCATCGGTTCGCCGTAGGTCCAGCATTTGTTGTCACGTCCTTTGCAACAAAGGTTTTGTTTTTGACAACTACCTTGTACAGGGCTAAAAAGTACACACGCACACAGTACCACCAATAAAGGTAGAAGCGAAAAATATATTTTTTTAGACATTTTCAATTTGTTGTTACAATTTGTCCATAAGCTAAATAACAATATTTCAGATTTATAAGGTTTTACCCCGTTTAGAGTTTTACTTATAAAACTTTGTGGTATTTTTTTTTATATCCAAAAAGATGTTAGTCGCTCTGTGTTTAAAAGATGAAGTAAAATATTTATTGGTAGTGAAACAATAAGTTTTTTAGCTTATGTATTTAATAGAATAAATTTCTTAGGCGGCTTTGGAGAAAATTTTTTAACGATCTTTTGTTTATTTTATTTTTTTTCCAATGGTAATTTTCCTGTTGAAATTTTTTAAAATTTCCTTGGAGTTGTTCGTCGAGTCGATATAAGACACATCAAACAGTGTATAACAATCCCGGGTATATTTTGTGGGTCATACTCTTCCGATATTGGATTTCTGAATGAAAAACACACACGTGTATATAAAATAACAACCACGAACTAAAGAAAAAGAATTGTTTCTTTTTTTTTTTAAGTATTGGAATTTTTATAGTGAGCAGTTTCCGATTTTATGCAATTTTAGCTCAAGTTTTTTTTTTTTTACTTTTTTGTTATCTTTTCTTTAAATTGGAGAGTTTTAAAAAAATCCTGGCTGGCTATTTCCTCAAGATCTCGCTAGCCGAGCTCCTGTTCAAAGCAGGGCTCGTAACGCGGACACCTCTCCGAGAGCCAGCTGAACGCGGTCTCTGAAAATAGCAAAAGCAAGCGAGATTTTAGCTAACGTTATGCTTCAAACTTCACGTTCTCAGCGCGCGTTCTTGTTCCGTTGTTTAGCAGCGGGCTCTTTCTCTCTTTTTTTCCCTCTCCACACTCTCACTCACGTCCTTACGTGTATACCATACTTTCACTTCTCTTTTTACTTACTTTCTTGTTTGTAATCCTCTCTATCTCTTACTCTCTTTTCTTCTTCTTTTCCCATTGTACTCGAGTCAAACCAAGCCGACTACTGCTTCGGGATTTTGATTGGTTGCCTATCACGCAGATTTTTCTCCTCCTCCATCGTCACGTAAACAAGCAGCAAAAATGTGTTTTAAAGTATGCAAATCGCTTTCTCGCGTTGTACGTCTACTGTCGTGCGATGGTTCAGTCGGCTAGATCTTCACTATTGAGGCCTTGTGCCTGACATGTCTTGATATACTATCATTTTCCTTATCACTAAATGATAAACCGATGTTCTCCGACAAAAAGAGAAGAAAAAACTCTTCATAATTTTTCTAAACTAAACAGAAAAAAGAAAATTTTCTTCCGTCTATTTTTTTGTTTTATTTCATATTTTGGTTTCTGCCAAAGTTTGAACTGAGTTCTGCCTTTTTTTAAAAGCTGTATTCGGTAAGTTATTCAATTCTAAATGGAATCACGTTGTGTGATTTAATCATTTACATTAACAACGATGTTCATCCTGTACAGGGCCCAAGAGGGTTAAACAGTAAGTGGCACTGTTTATGTGAGAACATGTAGAGAAGACAACGGTTTACTTGAAACTTGGACAGGTAGTGATCGGGGAAGCATCCTCTTGGGAGTCGGTTCCTCAAAGCAGAGATTCGTGATTTTAACCAGTGAATTATGTGACGTTGTTTCTTGTTTGATGTGCTGTGTCCGTTATGGCCCTCCACATCTTCCTGTCCTTTGTAGTTCGTAATAAGTTCTGCGACTTTGTTATTTCCCCCAGACCCTGTTCTTATCTTTCATTTACTCGAGCTCATCAAGTTATGTTACGCGCTGCTTTCCTGTGTCTCTCTTTTCCCTCACTCTGTCCTGTGGGAAAGAGGGGCAGCAAGGAGCATCATATCAATATCTTCACATTTATTATTTTGAACGATAAAAAAAAATAACAGTAAATAAAAAAAAAAAACTTAAATAAACGTCCGTAGTCGTGGCCTTGTGTCTGACTAACCTAAACTTAGTAAAAATGCTTTGTCTAATACGTTTGGCTTATCTCTTTCTCATCTCGTGGGATAAAGAATATTCTCTGATATGGTACGATAAAAGGATTTTAAAACAGATTTGAGAAAACACTCTTCCTTATTCATTTTTACCCCTTTTTTCTCTCTCTCTCTCTCTCTCTCTCTCTCTCTCCTTTATTTTTCTCTCTTTTCTTTTCTCCCTTTTTATTTCCTTTTCTTCTCCTTTTTCTCTCACTTTTTCTCTCTCGTCTCTTCATGTTTCCTCTCTCTCTCTCTTTTTCTCTTTCTCTCCCTCTCTTTCTTTCTCTATTTTCCTTCTCGCTTTTTTATCCCTTTCCCTCTCTTTCTTTCTCCTTTTTCTCTGCATCTTTCTCTCTTTTCTCTCTTTTTCACTCACGTTTTGATCCTTTTTTTTTACTTTTACTATCTCTCTCACTTACACGCCTCTTTTTTATCTCTCTTTTCTCTTTTACTGATTTTTCTGCATTATTTTTTCTCTATTCTTCTTTCTCTCTCTATTTTTCTATTTCTTCTTTCTCTTCCCTTTTCATCTTACCATTTTCTCTATCGTTTCTTCTCGTTTTCGTCTCTCGTTTTTGTTTTCTCCCTTATCTCTTTTTTCCACTCATTTCTTTCTCACTTTCCTCTCTCTTCTTTCTCCTTTTTCTCTTTCTTTCCTTTCTCCCTTCTCTCTCTAATTCTTTCTTCTTTATTTTTTCTTTCTTTTTTAAACTCTTTTGCAATCTTTCTCTCACTCTTTTCTCTATCTCTCTCTCTTTTCTATTTTTCTTATTTCCGCCTCTCTCTTCTCTACTCTTTCTTTTTTCCTCCATTCTCCCGCCCTCTCTCTCTTATTTTCTTGTGTAATTTGAATCGCGTGTAAATCTTTCTGTCAAATTCGTGATGTGATATTTAGATTTTATTTTAATATCATTTTAATCGCAACAAATGTAAATATTGACTTTATTCAAATTCTGTTATTGTCAATTTATTTGCTTTCTTCCTCGCGAGAAAAAAAAAACATGGCAAATATTTATATAACACTTAAACTAAAAAGTCGAAGTTAATTGTTGCAGCTTCCTTCCCCTTAAATTACAGTGTAACCCGGATATAAGAGAGTTGTCGGGACCGGAGACGAAGTCTCTTATATCCGGGTTTCTCTTATATCCTGGTTTGGTCTATTATATATACATTAACACAGGCTCTAATTTGGGACCAGAGAAAATCTATCTTATATCCGGGTTTCTCTTATATCTGGGTATCTTATATCGGGGTTACACTATATATGTCAAGGGGTTGGTAGGGAAATATTTTAAACTTTCATTGGCAAACTGGCATTTTTCTGCCTGGATTTAAATTAATGGCATGATGAATTATTTATATCTGGTCTATTGTTACCACGACGTTTCGGCCGTTATGTCCTTTGATCTTCATCAGGAAAATTTCGAACCGAACGCTTTATTTAATCTACACAGGTAGGTTGTTGTTCCGATTTACCTGGTTACGGATACCTCGTTTTATTCTCTTCTCAGTACTGAGAGAGGAGTCTTTACTACAGGGCCCAGGTATTGAACTCTTAATTCCTCTGCTACCCAACATATTAATCCTCTATGCTCCTGTCTCGTGGGACAATATCATCGCCCTCATCAACCACCGTAAATCAAATAAAGGATACAGTTTGAAATTCAATGAATGCTAACCTGGACAACATAAACTTGAAGAAGGCCGGAGGGCACCACGGCCGAAAATTTGTGCTCGTAACAAGAAAGATGAGGATAATAGTCCGACTGTAAATAATGGTATGTCACAACGAGACAAATAAATAATGGTATTATACTATGTGACAAGCACACGTGGTGGTAAATAAAATATAACCCCACATTAATTCAGTCAGTCAGTTACATGCCATGCGTGATACACGCTTAGGCGATCATGTATCTTTCGATACATGACTGACGAGGCAGATTTTCTCCCGCAGTAGTTTGCCATTTCTTTATGCGGTAGACCAGTTGCCATCCAATGCTATAGAACCCGTAGCTGGGGAGAAGATCCATACCTTTCCCAACGCAAGTGAACGTAATAGATTCGACTGGAATTTAATTCAAGTCGCTATCCATTACTCCAACGTGCCCCCTCCAGCATTAATTGCATCAGTAAATTAAAAAAACACACAAAAAAACGGGTTAAAATAGATTCGAGAATGAAGAACATTTTCGCGCTCAAATAGTCTCGTTTTACCATGTTCTGTCCTAATTAAGTACCAGAATATCGGGGCTCAGACCAAACGAAATTCCAAAAGCTATCTACCACAAGGGAGATGGTTTTATAGCTCATCTTCCAAGCCATTAGTACTGTAATTACTTCTATTGTCATTAAATACCAAAACATCGGGTGTCAGACCTAAATCAGCTTCAATAGTTGTACCGGCTGTTCGGTCAATGAATGCCGAATGCTTCTGTCGGAGTTAGCTCCTCCTCAGTTCTTTAATCCTTCAACATTGGTCTCTCTCTTCCCTGGCTATAAATACTGGCTGACCCTTCGCCTCTCTCTCTCTTTTTCGACTTAGGCCTTGGGCCGCTACCTCGCGCGGAGGCGAGGTAAAATCTCTCTTTTTCCACTTAGGCCAATATGTCACCTCTCACAGATACAGCGTTTCCCAAATTCCGGGAACGCGCTAAGAACAATACACGTACGTACGAACACTTACAACACACACACATAATTTCTCCATACAAACTCTATGTAACAGTCCATGTCTTTGTTTAACTTGTTTTGTTATTAATATATATTTGTTTACCCATGTATATCGGTCTTGTTTGTTTTCTTTGTCTTCTTTGGACTTAATTAAAGTCCGACATTCTCATGTAGCTGGACCCGCCAGCAGGAAAGTTTAACCTTCTGATATCTCTTCACATCTTCACCCCGCACGGTCCGCTACAAGACTTAAATCAGCTTCAGTAGTTGTACCGGCTGTTCGGTCAATGAATGCGGAATGCTTCCTTGTATGTAAACAGCTGTTGTTACCATTACTAACCTTGGTAAAGTAAACTAGAACGATTGAAAATCTAAATTTGAAATGTTTGAATATAATTTATTAGAGTATTTACATTAGTCTGACTATTGTCCTCATCTTTGTCGCCATATTTGTCACAACGTTTCGGCCGTTGTACGCTCCGGCCTTCTTCAGGTGGTTGGAATTTCGAACTGAACCCTTTATTTCGATCACTGGGGTAGACTGTTCTAGTTCCACGTGCCATGTTTGATGGATGTCAGTTATCAGTTATCTCCTGCAAATTTTCCCTCTGAAAGTTCTCCACTGCCTGAACCGGGTATTGAACTCACACTCTTTGGGACACATGGCACAGTGGATAAAGGCGTTGGTTAGATCCAGTGACAGACCCACAAAGATGAGGACAATAGTCCGACTAATGTAAATACTGTACATAATACCTCATCTCAGAAATATAGACAAATAATTTATTAGATCCAGACATTTGTTCTTTTGAAGTATTATGCAATTATTTATCCTTCAATATGGTAATAAATGCTGAACGATTTCCTCACACATTCAGAGAAGACTTGAGGTTAACAGAGATGTAGTTCTACAGAAGGATGCTGAGAATGCCATGGACAGAACGTGTGAATAAGAATGATGTTTTAAGGAAAATGGGAATGAAAAGAACACATCCTTAAAACCAAATGGACAGTTGAAATATTTGGGACACATAGTAGGGTCTGGGAGAATTTTACTTATTGAAGACAAGAGGACAGAGTGTTTGCGTAAATAAATGGATGGCAGAACAGGGCGTGGGTGGAATAGCAAAATGATAAACATTGCTAAAAGCCACAAAGAATGGGACGTTATAGAGGGCCATGATCACTGACGTCCTGAAGGCTGATAAAAATGAGTTACGAAAAAAAACAAACTGGCCTTTCGTCTTTAATCGAAATTATATTAATAAATGTCTATTGCTTCGATAACTATAATACTTTATGACTATGTGTGTATGTGACAATTGAGAGAAATGCCCATGCATATAAATATGATAAATCTCTCAGGCACATTTTCAAAAATACAAAAAGACCGTTAATGTTGAAACTTATTTGATGTACGCTGACATTAGAAACTTAAGGAAGTTTTTCGCTTGACTTCATTGTTGACCCGCAAAATTACTCATTAAATATGTTAAAGGAAAAACGAAATTAAATATATGTATTTTTACTCCAGGCATAAAACTTGGTACACGTAATAAACTCTAAGAATGTCTATCATGTGGTAGGATAAAAGAATTAACACAGATATGAGAAAACGCTCTTATTCATTTTTACCCGTTTTCTCTCTTATATATAGTTTTTCTTTCTTTTTCTCTTTTTTTTCCCTTTTTATTTCATTTTCTTCTCCTTGTTCTCTGACTATTCTCTCTCGTTTTTCTTTCTCTTTTTATTTGCTTCCTTTTTCTCTCTATTCCCCCCCTCTCTCTCTCTCTCTCTCTCTCTCTTCGTTCCCTCTTTCTTTCTCCCTTTTCTCTCTCTCTTTTCCTTCCTCCTTTTTCTCTCTCTTTCTTTCTTCCTTTTCTCTCTTTTTCACTCACTTTTTCATCTTTTTTTCTATTTTTACTCTTTCACACACATTTCTCTCTCTCTCTCTTTTATTTATTTTTTCCACATTATTTTCCTCTATTCTTCCTCTTCTCTTTTTTTTCTCTGTTTCATCTTTCTCTTCCATTTTGTTAGATATTCTAATAATTAAATGAATGCCCGAAATTCTGAATGAATGAAAATGGGTGATAAGTCATTTGCGACTGTAATTAGAACGAAAAAATATATGCCTCGGTGAAATTCAAGGACAATATATTGCAGTGGTGTTCTTATGGTTTTTTATTCGCTACGTAAAATTGAGATGAATCTGTGACGGATAAGATGGATGTATTTGGATTAGACAGAGATGGAAAAATAATGGAAGAAAAGAAATTCAGAAAACGGAAAGAAAATGGCGGTGAAGAGAGAAATAATAAAAAAAAGCAACGTCAAGTGGCTAAATAAAGTGTGACGAAAAAAAAACTATTTTTTTTAAACAAATTAGTAAATAAAGAAGGGAAATGAAGAAGGAATGAAACCAAGAATGGCGTAAAGGAAAAAAAAGAAAGAAACGAAAAAGAATCTGTTAAAATTAGACGGAGAAATAATGGAAGCGAAAAAGAAAGGTGGAAAAAGGAAAGAAAAGACGGAGACTTTTTTAAAGGAAAAACAATTTTGAAAGATCGAAGAATCTGAGGAATAAATAGAAAAGGGTGTTTAAAGAAAAGAGACCGGAAGAAAGGTGTCGCGGCCGCCATTAGCCGCTTCCTAGAAAAACGACCTTGACCTTCACAACCCCTGATCTCGCAGATTTACGTCAAGCAGCATGCGAGAAACTGGACGACCGGCCAATATTGTTGACTCTAAAACAGTGCCTCGTGAGCAACGGATTTGGCAGCGCTTCTCAAACACCGAACAACATTGGGATTAATTTAATATTGACGGTTTTCTACTCCCTCGAGCCAGGGAGTACTTGAATAAATCGTTTTACATATTGTTAGCCTCTTTTTCGTCCAAATTCACGCTGCTCGACCTGGAGGCCTAGATCAAAGTACTTCCCCATGTCCAAGTTATTTTATCCTTTTCCCACTCCCTTAGCGCGAGTCCTTCTTGATTTTGTCCTCTGGGCAGAATACAGCGGCCTCTCTATTTTGAGAGATGGACGGGCCCTACTAACATAAATTATGTTTAGTTAAAAAATTTGTTGAAATTTAGTTTTTTTATGGGGTTCATCTCCCTCCCCTTTCACGATTAGATTTTTATGTACTTTTATTATCATCAGATTTTTATGGTGAGGGGCGCGTTTTTTAGGTTCCCCTGGTGTGGATGTGGTATTATGGTGGATGAAGGTTGAATGGCGACGGATGAGTTCTTGTGGTGAATGGGATAATTGTAATGTATAAATGGGTCGCGAATCTGATTAGCTAGGTATAGGATAGTAAGCAATGACCAGCCTTTACCCCTCCCCTTTTTCGGCCTTGTGCCGCAATTTGTATTTCATACAAATAAATCTTGAGGCATAGATCAAAGTATAGTACGCTACCTTTATGAGCTTCCGGTGCCTTTGTCGAGAAAATACTCTTCGGCGTGATCCCGTTTCCGCGGCCGATCCGCCCTGGAAGGCGTAACACTACTCGGCACTGTTTAGGGATTTTGCCTACGTCAAGTGCTACCTTTCGCCGATACAACCGAACCAACTTCCCTGAAGGAAACCAGTCATACCGGACCCGACACCGATACAACACACTTCTCCAGAGTACACTCTTGTACACTTGGGACAAATAAATTCGACGTTTATTGTTTCATAAACTTCCGCCGTTGTCCTCTCATTGTCTAAGCGGTTTCTCACCCTTCTTCAATAAGCTTGCAGGCGCGACATCCTTATCGGCCCCACAAAAAAGGAAAAAAGGGGGTGGAAAATAAGAGAGAGCAACATGAAAAGAGAGAAGAAATTAAGAGAGAGGAAAGTGAAAAGAAAGGCTAAAATAAGAGAGAGGAAAGTGAAGAGAAAGACTAAATAAGAGAGAGGAAAGTGAAAAGAAAGACTAAAACAAGAGAGAGGAAAATGAAGAGAAAGACTAAAATAAGAGATAGGAAAATGAAATGAAAGAAGAAAATAAGAGAGAGGAAAGTAAAGAGACAGAAGAAAATAACAGAGAAGAAACTAATGAAAAAGAAGAAAATAGGAGAGAGGGAGGTGAAAAGAAAGACTAAAATAAGAGAGAAGAAAGTGAAAAGATAAGACTAAAACAAGAGAGAGGAAACTGAAAAGAAAGACTAAAATAGGAGAGAGGAAAGTGAAGAGATAGAAGAAAATAAGAGAGAGGAAAGTAAAGAGACAGAAGAAAATAACAGAGAAGAAAGTAATGAAAAAGAAGAAAATAGGAGAGAGGAAGGTGAAAAGAAAGACTAAAACAAGAGAGAGGAAACTGAAAAGAAAGACTAAAATAGGAGAGAGGAAAGTGAAGAGATAGAAGAAAATAAGAGAGAGGAAAGTAAAAAGAAAGAATTAAATAAGAAAGAGGAAAGTGAAAAGAAAGACTAAAATAGGAGAGAGGAAAGTGACGAGAAAGAAGAAAATAAGAGAGGGGAAGTGAAAAGAAAGACAAAAATAAGAGAGAGGAAAGTGAAAAGAATGACTAAAGTAGGAGAGAGGAAAGTGAAGATAAAAAGAAAATAAGAGAGAGGAAAGTGAAAAGAAAGACGGAAATAAGACAGAGGAAAGTGAAGAGATAGAAGAATATAAGAGAGAGGAGAGTGAAAAGAAAGAGTAAAATAATAGAGAGGAAAGTGAAAACAAAGTCTAAAATAAGAGAGAGGAAAGCGAAAAGAAAGACTAAAATAAGAGAGAAAGGAAAGTGAAAAGAAAGACTGAAATAAGAGAGAGGAATGTGAAGAGAAAGAAGAAAATAAGAGAGACGAAAATAAAGAGAAAGAAGAAAATAAGAGAAACGAAAGTGGAAAGAATGAAGACATTAAGGGAGAGGAAAGTGAAAACAATGATGAAAATAAGAGAGAGGAAAGTAAAGTGAAAAAAGAAAATAAGAGAAACGAAAGTGAAAAGAAAGAAAAATAAGAAAGAGGAAAGTGAAAAGAAAGAAGAAAATAAGAGAGAGGAAAGTAAAGAGGAAGAAGAAAATAAGAGAGAGGAAAGTAAAGAGGAAGAAGAAAATAAGAGAGAGGAAAGTAAAGAGGAAGAAGAAAATAAGAGAGAGGAAAGTAAAGAGAAAGACGAACGTAAGAGAAACGAAAGTGAAAAGAAAGAAAAAATAAGAGAGAGGAAAATGAAAAGAAAGAAGTAAATATGAGAGAGGAATGTAAAGAGAAAGAAGAAAATAAGAGAGAGGAAAGTGAACAGAAAGACTAAAATAAGAGAGACGAAAGTGAAAAGAATGAAGAAAATAAGAGAGAAGTAAGTGAAGAGAAAGAAGAAAATATGACAAACGAAAGTTAAAAGAAAGAAGAAAATAAGAGAGAGAAAACTCTAAAGGCGAAAATAAAAGGGAGGAAACCGAGGAGAAAGAAAAATAAGAGAGAGGAAAGTGAAAAGAATGAAGAAAATAAGAGAGACGAAAGTGAAGAGAAAGAAGAAAATAAGAGAGAGGAAAGTGAAGAGAAAGAAGAAAATAAGAGAGAGGAAAGTAAAGAGAAAGAAAAAAGAAGAGAGAGGAAAACGAAAAGAAAGAAAAAATAATTAAAGGAAAAAAAGAAAAAATAATGAAGAATCGGCAAATGTTGGAAAGGAGATAGGATTGGCAGAATCTTCTTCTTCTATGTGCCGTGACTCTACTGAAAGTGGGCGATAATGGCTCTCCACAACTTCCTATTCCTTGTGGCTTTTAGCAAGGTTTACCAATCTTAACACTCCACCCCCGTTCTACCATCCATTCACACTAGTTCATCAGGTAGGTTGTGATCTATTTTTTTTTATCTCTCTTTTGCTCTCGATATCCTTCGTGAGAATTGCTTTCGAAGTCTTCTTTCCTCATTGTATGGGATAAATGTTCATCTCTCTCTCTCTCTCTCTCTCTCTCTCTCTCTCTCTCTCTCTCTCTCTCTCTCAGATTCTGAGTAGAAATGTTCTTATTGTTACCAATTCCAGAAGAAGAAAGAAACAAAAAATGCACAAAAACAGAGAGAGAGAGAGAAAGAGGAAGAAAGAAAGGAGAGGAGAGGAAGAGGTAGAAGAAGAAAAATTGAAACAACAAATAAAAAAGAAAATGATTTTGAAAAATCGATTAAATACTCTGAGAATAATAATAATAATAATAGATAGATCGTAAGATCACACTAAATTACTTTTCACGGAAAGTTCTCGGATCAACTACATTCCCTGGATCTGCCAATTCAAACATTCAAGGCAAGTACACATCATACCACTTACATAGCAGCAAACCACCCTCTTTCCCTCCGTATTCCATCGGCGAGAAGTGAGTTCTTGCTATACTGGTACTCATACCTAGCCTAACTCCATAATTCTTTGGATGTCTTATCAAAGGCTCTTAACAGATTCCGTTTCTTTATTATCAGTGAATTGAAATGAAAGACAATGGCGTTGTTTTTAAATTTCAGTGTTGTTCTTCTCCTAGAATGGCTGCTATTCATGGCTAGATTACCTAGTCTACCCTGTTATTTAACCCATAGCTATTGGCGAGGAGAAGAAATGGATTGACGACATTCGCAAGGGCATTAGTGCGAAAGTGAATCTAATTATTGAACAGGAGTAGTAGTTTGTCCCTTGTTTCCTGTTTAGGATTTGGGTTTCTCTGTTCATTTCTTGCTTCCATGGGCTTAATGATTTAGCTGCCTTAAAGTTTTGGTGATCTGACTAATCAGTGGATGCGCCTTTTCATTATCAGGGTACCAGGTCGGCAGTTTTCTGTCTGATGCATCCCAAACTGGTACCAAACAACCCGAAACTTTTGTAGACCTCAGAGTGGTTGCTCTTGTCAAAAGTCACATAATATCGTGGTATTTGCAGTGTCATGTTGCGTATGGATAGATGCCTTTGCATGTACTTCTGTTGGGCAACTCCGAGGCTACATTACGACTTAGTCATAACCACCTTCTGACCAGTTTGTATTGCCCTAGATAATAGAGATGTTGGCCTTCTTCTCCTGAAAACATAATCTTGTTCTTTTAATATTCTCTCTCCTTTTCTTTTATCATAATCTCTCGCATTCAGTAACCCGTTGCGACTTAGTGGCTTTATTGCCTGCTTGGTTAGAAATTATTAAAAAACGATAGACTGGGTAGCAATTTGTAATCGGCTCGTCCATTTCTCTTTCGGCACTAGTCAACCTTTTTTGCTGTCCGTATATCGTGTGTCGTATTAAATAGAAATATGTGGAGCCTTTCAAGTTGAGCTATCGGGTAGCCCAAAAGATAGTAGTCTACAAAATACCTCCACTTTACTGGCTTGCTTACGGCCATATCCCGTTGAAACATCTGTTTTAGTCCGACCACCGAAGTTAATTAACGGCGAAGCAGGTCAGAACCTAGATGGGTGACCGCTTGGGAATATCAGGTGCTATAAGCCTTTGTGGTTGGTGTGATGGAAATTTATGAATCCAATTTTTCTCCCCCAGTTATGGGCTAATCAGTATGACTTGTATCAGTAAATCAGCATTATCCCCCCAAAATCTTACGATCTAAAAATAAATTCTGACTTTATAGCACCTGAAAAATGGCTTTGTTTGATTTATTTTCTTTTACGGCATATCAACACCTCAATGGGTTATTTAATGTCAACAAGATTTTTACGATAGGTTCGTATGAATAGGATATGTATTCTTTCTATGAATTCGGTTTGTAGATCAGGTTTCACTGACGTATTTTTCTAAAGAGGATTTTTGTCGAGAGTCAGAAGCATTGATGTTCTTTTTTTTTAATGTATTGCTGGCAATACTTATTTTTTTCAAAAATATATTGCTAGTATTTTTCCAAAAATGTATTGCAGGTAATATATTTTTTTTTAATAATGTATTGCTGGTAATATGTTGTTTTTTGTTTTTTTTTCAAAAATGTATTGCTGGTAATATGTTGTTTTTTGTTTTTTTTTCAAAAATGTATTGCTGGTAATATGTTGTTTTTTGTTTTTTTTTTCAAAAATGTATTGCTGGTAATATGTTGTTTTTTGGGTTTTTTTCAAAAATGTATTGCTGGTAATATGTTGTTTTTTGGGTTTTTTTCAAAAATGTATTCCTGGTAATATGTTGTTTTTTGGGTTTTTTTTCAAAAATGTATTGCTGGTAATATGTTGTTTTTTGGGTTTTTTTCAAAAATGTATTGCTGGTAATATGTTGTTTTTTGGGTTTTTTTCAAAAATGTATTCCTGGTAATATGTTGTTTTTTGGGTTTTTTTTCAAAAATGTATTGCTGGTAATATGTTGTTTTTTGTTTTTTTTTTCAAAAATGTATTGCTGGTAATATGTTGTTTTTTGGGTTTTTTTCAAAAATGTATTGCTGGTAATATGTTGTTTTTTGGGTTTTTTTTCAAAAATGTATTGCTGGTAATATGTTGTTTTTTGTTTTTTTTTTCAAAAATGTATTGCTGGTAATATGTTGTTTTTTGGGTTTTTTTCAAAAATGTATTGCTGGTAATATGTTGTTTTTTGGGTTTTTTTCAAAAATGTATTGCTGGTAATATGTTGTTTTTTGGGTTTTTTTCAAAAATGTATTCCTGGTAATATGTTGTTTTTTGGGTTTTTTTTCAAAAATGTATTGCTGGTAATATGTTGTTTTTTGGGTTTTTTTCAAAAATGTATTGCTGGTAATATGTTGTTTTTTGGGTTTTTTTCAAAAATGTATTGCTGGTAATATGTTGTTTTTTGTTTTTTTTTTTCAAAAATGTATTGCTGGTAATATGTTGTTTTTTTTTTTAAATCTATTGCTGGTATTATGTTTTTTTTTTTCAAAAATGTATCGCTGGTAATATTTGTTGTTACCTAAAGTGTATTGCTGGTATTTTTACTATAAAAAATGTATTTTTTTATACTTCATAGTGTTTAAGCTCAGTTTGGTGGGTAACTATTTGACCATAGCTGTCCCTCCCTAATAGGTGCTACCATCCTATGTCAGGGTGGACTTGGGAACAACAGCAATTAAGAGGTGGCTCCACGTTCCTCAAACCTTCCGATCGGAGGCCTTGCAGCCGGATGTAGTTTATCATCATACCCAGGACGCCTGAAAAATGGTTGATAAGACGTAAAAAGAAATCAATCAATCAATTCTGCATTCGGAGTAGTCTTCCTATCAGACAGGTTGCCGCCCGGGGTAGGGCAAGAGACAAGGCGAAGAAATTTTAGTTGCAAAGCTTGGTAGAAAGTAAAAAAAAAAAATTACTTACAACAGAAATAAATAAATCTGAAGAATCTTAAGAAAATTATTTTGGGTAACCTATCCCACCTAATTTTCTTAAGATTCCTCGGGTTTCTTTCACTTTGAGATTTTAAACTTTGAAGTGGATTTAATATCAACTTTATTCTTCTCAGTAATTCAAACCCTGAGAATATTTTGGTAACTCTTGAAGTAAATGCTGGATTTGTTTCATATATCGGTCTTTATAAAAATGGCGAATAATTGAAGAAAAATCATAGAATATCACGTGGTTTGTCTGATTTTTCGAAAATTGTAAACACCAGTTTCTAATATTGCACACAATCTTACCAACATAAGATACGAAAAATGGCAGAGTGTGTTGATGACAGGTAAAGAAAATAAAAAACGCAGGAATTCTACGACAGGGTTGAAAAGGAAAGCAGGAACGATGGACTATCAACTAAGAAAACAAAATGAAGTGATTTAACAGACGAGAAAAAAATGTGACCCCAAAATCTGGAGATGTATTGGAACTAATATCTCCCGACAAAAGCCAAAGTATTAAGTAAGATCAAATTTCATTTGAAACAAAGAACAGATTTATGAAGTACTACGTAATATCAGTTCTCCTTTATAGCAGTGAGTGGTAGAAATTTTCTTAGCAGATGAAGAGGAGACTTGAGCCAAAGGAGATATGGCTCTACAGAAGGATACTGAGAATGCCATGGGTGGAACATGTGATCAACAAAGATGCTTTTAGGAAAACGGGAACGAAAAGGACGCATATATTTAGAATCAAAAGGGAGAGTTGAAATTTCTGGAATACATAAGGAGAAAAGGAGGTTTGGAGAATTTAACACTCATAGAACAGGGAAACAGCGAGTGATTTACCTAATGAGGTTGTGTAAATGAATTGCAGAACATGGCTTGGGAGTTATAGTAAATAGGGTAAACCTTGTTTAAAGCTACGAAGGATAGGAAGTTGTGGAGAGCCATCATCTCCTACTGTATATAGTAGAAGATATGTTGAATTTTTATTAAATGAAGTGTTGTTAATTCGTAGTATTTTTTATTTTACGATATCAGGAATGTCGTTCTCTAATTATAGCATATTATTTATATGAAAATTAAACAAATAAAAAAGGTTAAAAACATACTATTAGCATTATTTAGGCAGTATGTTTTGGTGAGTTTATAAGAATAGCTCAGATGTGGCACAAAGCCGAAATTATGAGGCACCCATTGGGGATCGAACTCACTATTAAGTTGTAATTGATCTAGCGAGACAAGCTTGCTAACCATTGCACAAAGTCGAAGTACCCAAATGATTTTCTAAGCCTAGCTCAGATGTGGCACCAGGCCGAAATTATAGTCACCCAGTCAGGATCGAACTCAACATTCAGTCGTAATTGATCTTGCGATGGTAGCTTGCTAACCCTTGCACCACGTCGAAGTGCCCGTTGAGGAAAGGATAAAATAAGAACGGGGATCAAGGAAACAGAAGATGGCGATTGACATTGCATTTAATTTTTTGAAGATTATAGTTATCAGGGAAACAAGTAAGAGGAAGGGAGTTCCGCTGTCGGGAAGCGCACGAAAATAAACTGCTGGAGTAGAAGTGACGGTTGCATTTCAACAGTAAACGGGTGTGACCTAGATGCCAATTGAAATAATTACACAGGAGAAGACTTATTTTATTGAATGACAGCTTACGCTTGATTCTAGGTAATTTGGGATTCACTGAATACGAAGCTCAGCTTGGTTTGGCTCTATCGCGTCCTGATTCTTGTCAACAGCCTATCTGCCATTTCTCCAGATTTTTCAAATTAGGACTAAAATATTAAATAATGTGTTAACATTTTTTTTCAAGTTTCGTGAATACAAGCAGATTAAACAACAGCAAAATTACATTATAACGATAAAAAAATAACTAAAAATAAAAACAATAAATGGATATGAAGCATTCATTGTAGTAATTCTTTGACGAAGTCAATTATATTTGCTCGTTGATGTGGAAGTACGAAATTGCCACATATATATAAAACAAAAGTAATCAAGGTTGCTTTTGTATTTGAACTTTTTAGTGCTTTATGGCATATTGCTTGACTGTTCTGCCTATTTAAAGCCCTTAATTCATATAAATTTAAGAAAATCTGAAATACCGGGTGTAACATAATTCTCCAAATTGTGTAACAGCATAATTGTCCATCCCACAAAATATTTAATATCTAAAAAAGCACCAAACTAACTGTCTTTCTTTTTTCTAGGTTTTCCGATAAGACGTTTAGCCATCTTCACACCATTTGTCGTAAGAATCATAGAAAAAAAAACGTTATTCAGCTAGAAAAAGAACAAGTTAAAATCGTTTTCTTTCAGCCCCACTATGTCTTCCCAATTGAGCAATGGTGAGAGGAAAAAGATCATTCAGGTCTTCAGTAATGGTACCAACACTTATACTCTGGCTTCTATTTTCAAAGTCCATTCAAGAACAATCCAATGAACAGTGAATAAGTTTAAAAAAGAGGGAACAGTAAAGAAAAAAACTGCATCAGGTCACAACAGGAAGAGTGATCATCATTTCAACTTAGAGCTAAATACATTACACATATTGTTCGAAATAAAGTCCAATAGCGTTATAAAAAAAAACTCGGAGAATTCTCGTAAGATATCTTTAATCATTTCTAAGATAAAACGGTTCAAAGCTTAATCTAGAAATCGGTCAATTTTGCTGTTACACGATTTGGAAAATGTTCCTGTTATACTCGGTATATACAGAAAAATGGTTTAAATAGGAACTTATTATGAGATAGGAACGATGAAAAAATTACTCACTAAATCATATAGCAATTCAAACCAAACTTAATCGACTGACTGATTGTAGTGTAGATTTATTATTGTAAAAATACAACAATTTTGGCACAAAGCTGAAAGAGGAAGTGGGTGGAGGTTGGTCATTATTAATTATCTTATACCTAGCTGCTCTAATTCACGACCCATTTATTCATTACAAGTAACTCATTCGCCACAAGAAGTCATCCTTCACCGTTCACCCCTATATATACCACAAGACCCCGTAAACACAGGGGACCTACAAAAAACACCATGACGTAAAAATTTCCATAGAATATATATATATATATATATATATATATATATATATATATATATATATATATATATATAATGATGGCATGAAATTTTGGGGAGAGGATGAATCACAAAAAGAAACTAAAATATAACAAAATATCAAACAGAAAATAAAAAATATTACTAGGACACGTCCACACCACAAAAATAAGAGTGGTCGCTATATTCTGTTTTCAGAAGCTCAATCACTAACGGAAAGGAAAGGATAAAATAAATCTGGGCGTGGAGATATCAAAGACTGGCTCAGTCGAGATTAAAACTGCGGCCAAAACAAATTGGGACGGTTGGGAATCTCGACTTGGATCATAACAAAAAAACGAGAAGCCGGGAAACAGGCTGGGAACGACAATTACTCACATTAATTAGGTACACAAAGAGAGTCTAGTTCAACGAAGGGAGAATTTCACAGGAAACCGCCCCATTGTGACCAAGAGAATTTTAAAAATGAACTCAAGGATAGCTCCTTTCACGCGAACCAAGCTCGTTACTTTCATCCAACTTTCACTGAAATCTGTCGACACCAAACACCTTCTATCAGTTCTGATCTTCACCTTCAGCTGATGCTGAACGAATCCGACCAGAACTGATGAGAAGAGGATTCGTATCGCAAGCTTCCCTTCATTCGCGTCTTCCATAGCTCTATTCTTGTCATGGTTAGCAATGTTAGAAACACCATTCGTCTCACCCCAGAATACGGAGGCAACGCATTATCGCACGCGTATGTGAGATCGATGAGCACGAGAATATCATGAGCGATACGAGCCATCAACACGCCGACATAGTCCCAGAAAGGGCTCACCTGAGGACAGTGGTAGAAGGCGTGCGAAGCCGGTTCTTTTACCATTGTCATATCGGTGACAGTCGGGCAAATCCGAAGGCCATGTCATTGAGATATAACACGTTCCGTATCAATCGACAGGTAAGCGGAAACTCGGGGTTATTGAGGTAATTCGCAGTTGGCGCCAAAAACCAGAAAGAGCATAACTCGGCTGTCGAACCGCCCGCAGAGTGGATCCTTCACGACCCCCTTCACTAATTCACAATACGAGACCTTCCTAGGCCTTAAAATGTCACTTGACCGGAGGACGACCCTCAAGGCTGCTCGATATCATTCAGCAAACTCGATAGCTTCCCGGTTCTACGAAGACCCTTAGCCCAAGAAATGTGAGGAGTGATGGTAAAGCTAGAGAAGGTGACCCTAGCACTCTCCTCCAAAATCAAGCCGTCTGTCAAAACACGGCATGGGAAATACAACTTCGAGTCGTGTCGATGACTCTTCAAGTGTGGCAATCCCAGACCCCCATTTTGACACGGACGCTGGACACAGACTTCTTTGCCGATCTTCTGCTTGCGACCACCCCACAAGAGGGTGAACAACAAGTACTCGATCGCCTTCCTACGGTCCTTGAAAAGAGGAAGTACAGCTGACTGGTAAGGGACAAGAGGAAAAACGTAAATGTCACAAGCCTCAGTCCTACCCATCCAATACAACCTCATTCGGTGCCTGAACTTTTGACCAATTCCTTTCTAGATGCAGTCCGGGCCCGAATCACGCTCCAAGAATACGGACGGGTCTATCAGTCTAACCTAACCGCAAGCCGGAAGACTTGTTGCGGTTAATCTTGGCCCCGTGACCTTTTCGTACCGTTCAAGTGCTACCAGGGTCAGGTAGTTAGATATAGGTTAAACAAGGTGTCTAACGAAGCTGTAAACATGGGCGCAGAATTGAGTAAGGAAGCGATCCGTCGAGTTTCCGATCGATACATTCATAAGGTCAAGACCTCGGAGGGGCGTACTCTGAGGTCGACCGATAACATGTGCGAGGCTTTTCGGCGACATTTTGAGAGCCTGGACTCTGTGACGAAGAGTTTCGCAGCTGACTTTCCTCGGCTTTCGCTGACTGAAGCGGCTAGCCGTTAGTGCGAGATCACAGAGGCGAAGTTTACTTGTCATTGAAGAGGGTCAGCAGTGGCAAGTCTCTGGAACTTGATGGTTTGACCTATAAATTGTACTTAGGGCTGTCGCACATCTTTGTGCCGATTTTGACTGTCGTATTCCACAACTGGTTCTGGCAGGGGTCCATCCCCAATCGGATCACCAGGGTGTGATCACGCTTTTGAAAAAAGCAAGGATGGTGGGCGGAAATTAGATTGGCTGATTGATTGGATTGGCTGATTAAAACCGGAAACGAATCGTTTTTTATATATTTTAGTTGTGTATCTAGAATATTCTACAGAAAACGGGAAAGCTCTAGAAAAATCTAGAATTCTGATATTTTTAACGTAAATTTACTGATACTAAAATGGACTAAAAATGACAAAATCAAAAATATTCTTAGGGTGTAAATATAAAAGTATGCATAGTACAACAATACCTTAATAAGTACAAATACCGAGATAAAAACCTAGTTACATAATGTGTTACTGCAAAAATACTTAGTGACTATTGAGAAAAAACAACTTTTTCCGAATACGACGAAAGAGGATAGATGTTGAACAAAATCAGATAGAGGAAAATCAAGTGAGAATTTGTGCACAGCGCATCCAAATTGCATAACTGTCAAATCTAATTCAATAGACAAAAAAAAAAATTGAAATTTGTTCCTCCTGTGTTACTGATAGAATAAACTAAATTCTAAGCACTTCAAATATCTCGCTGTGTGGATCAGTTATAATCAATTTAGGAAACTGAACCTAGAATAGGCCGCGCTGGGTATAGTTTCACCCAGCAACGCAAGTCTCCTCTTCATCTGAAATTGTCCAGCATTCACTGCCGTATAGGAAGGTTGATATTACATAGCAGTTCGACAGGCTTTCCTTTGTTTCCTTAATTTCCTGTTTCTTGATACTTTGTTTAGCTTTTGAAAAGCATCTTTTGTTATTTCAATGCGCCTTCAAATATATATATATATATATATATATATATATATATATATATATATATTCCTCCCAACACTTATTCACCCCTCCCTAGCTCTTATTCAAAGCTCCAGATCGTTTATTTAGTGGTGGAATCCCCGACTGACGCCAATTCAGTCGGGTTTCGATCCTAGCTAGAGGCAACCGGACGTCTAGCAACACTGCACACTGGTGAGCTGTGATACAGCGAAACAGCCAGTCTGTGGATGACAATATATATATATATATATATATATATATATATATATATATATATATTTATATATATATTAATTAATAAATGGAACGGTAATATATATATATATATATATATATATATATATATATATATATATATATATATATATATATATATATATATATATATATTAATTAATAAGTGGAATGGTAAGATTATTACAAACCCGGACGTACTTGAAAATAATTGCCGAATTTCCACTGGTATTTTTGCTTATAAGATACATGTACGAATCCATTTCATACGTACGAATGAGATAACTAGAAAGAAGGCGTTTTTCCCTCGTGTTAAAATCAGCGATTTTTCCTTTCCAGCAGAAAAAGGATGTTGGACGATCTTCGCCAATTGTTAGAGGGGGAGTAAATAATATAGTACGGGTTACACCCATCACTGTGAATGACAGGATTGAGTGAGAAATAGTGAGAGTGTGGATTGCGAATTCTCCACCCCCTCCCGCTAAAAAAATGTCCATGGCTTCTACCATGAGCTCCACAAATGTCGACCTCAAAATGTTACGTGTCAAGCTTTTTGGAAATTTGTTCAGTGAAATTAGATATTTCTTAGTGTGGCACGTAGTTTGAAAAAAAACACATCAAATTGAATTTGTTTTATTAATCAGCAAGCATAACAGAAAACGTGCTTGAACAATGTCTTTCTTTCTATCGATCTATTTAAGTCTGTCTGTCTATCTACCTATCTATCTATCTCAGCCTGTTCATTATCTATCTATCTATCTATCTATCTATCTATCTATATATATATATATATATATATATATATATATATATATATATATATATATAATTCTGTTCATCTATATATCTATTTGATTTTGTTCCTATTTTTATAATGCTAAAACTGCGAACTTTGTTTGCTTGCTTGTGTGTTTGCCACCGTGTACACGAAGTCATATATAGAGAGTGGGGGAAAGAAAAAGGTAAATTTATTATACTGTAGGAAGGGGGTAGAGAGGGAAATAGCGTGAATTGACAGTGAAACCAAAAGAAAAAAACACACTCTCTTTCCACCTGTCTCTCTCTCTTTTTCCACCTCTCTCATTCTACCTGTTTCTTACCACCACTCTCTTTCCACCTTTCTTTTTTTCACCGCTCTCTCTCTTTCTCTCTCTCTTTCCACCTCTCTCTCTTAACACCTCTCTTTTTTTCCACCGCTCTCTCTTACCACCTTTCTCTCTCTCTCTCTTTCCACCGCTCTCTCTTTCCAAATATCTCTCTTTTCGCCACTCTCTCTTTCTACCTCTCTCTCTCTCTTAACACCTCTCTTTTTTCCACCGCTCTCTCTTTCCACCGTTCTCTCTTACCACCTTTCTCTCTCTCTCTCTCTTTCCACCGCTCTCTCTTTCCACCTCTCTTTTTTCCACTCCTCTCTCTTTCCAAATATCTCTCTTTTCGCCACTCTCTCTTTCTACCTCTCTCTCTCTCTTTCCACCGCTCTCTCTTTCCAACGCTCTCTCTTTCCACCGCTCTCTCTTACCACCTTTCTCTCCCTCTCTTTTCACCGCTCTCTCTTTCCACCTCTCTTTTTTCCACTCCTCTTCTCGTTCCACCTCTCTCTCTTTCCACCTCTCTCTCTTTCCACCACTCTCTCTTTCCACCCTCCCGTGATGGCGTTCGTGCTTATTTATATTTCCGCTTCCTTTAAACAAACAATATTTTAAATATTTAAAAATGAATATCATTTAAAAAAATACGATTTGTGTATACAGTAAGTATTTTTATTTCAACTTTCTTCAAACAGACAATTTTTTAATGTTGAAAACAACTTCAATGTTTTATAATCTGAACCTTCAGTGACTCAACGGGTCACGGGTAGTATAATGCTAAAAGTTTGTGAATCGGGCGTATGGCGGCCGTCGGGCGCATAATGATTTAAGTTTCTTTCCACCTCTCTCTACTTCTCTGTCTTCTCACATGTCTCTTTCTACTTCTCTGTCTTTCTACCTATCTCTTCTAACCTCTCACTTTCCAACTCTCCCTATTTCCACCTCTCTTTCTACTTCTCTGTCTTTCCCCCTCTGTCTTTCCCCCTCTCTCTTTCCACTTCTCTGTCTTTCCACCTCTGTTTTTCCACCTATCTCTTCCAACCCCTCTCTATCCACCTCTCTCTTTCTACTTCTCTCTATGTTTTGTTTTTCTCTCTATGTTTTTCCACCTATCTCTTCCAACCCCTCTCTATCCACCTCTACTTCTCTGTCTTCCCCCTCTCTCTTTCCCCCTCTCTCTTTCCACTTCTCTGTCTTTCCACCTCTGTTTTTCCACCTATCTCTTCCAACCCCTCTCTTTCCACCTCTCTCTTTCTACTTCTCTGTCTTTCCCCCTCTCTCTTTCCACCTCTTTCTTTCCACTTCTCTGGCTTTCCACCTCTGTTTTTCCACCTATGTCTTCCAACCCATCTCTTTTTTTCACCTCTCTCTTTCTACTTCTCTGTCTTTCCCCCTCTCTCTTTCCCCCTCTCTCTTTCCACCTCTCTCTTTCTACTTCTCTCTCTTTCCCCCTCTCTCTTTCCACCTCTCCCTCTTTCCTTTTCTCTGTGATTACGTGCATGCATATTTATATATCAGCTTTCTTTTAAAAAAACAATATTTTAAATATTTAAAAATATTTTTTGGCACATTTAAAAATATTTTCAATTGAGTATGATTTAAAAATACATTTTTGCATATTAAAAATATTCTGATTTTAAAATATTTTAAGTGAATAAAATTTAAAAATGCGAGTTGTTTATACAGTAAGTAGTATTTTTATTTCAACTTTCTTCAAACACATAATTTTTAAGATTGAAATCAACTTCAATGTTTTATAAACTGAAGCGTCAGTGACCCCACGGGTCACGAGTAGCTATAGTTGAAAAATTAGCTATATTGATCTGAAGATCGTATTGAAGCGTGGAACTGACATTCTACATACGTGTTGATCCTTATGTCTACACTGTCCATCCATCCATCCCTACATACATACATAATTACTAAATAATAATAACAAAAGTGGTTTACCCCGAACAAAACATCTCGGCCAGTAAATTATTGGTCAGATGACTCATGAAAGGCGATCGGACTTTTGTTTATAAAGGACTCACCATTCAAAACTGAGGCTTTATTATTAAAAAGTCCAACAATTGATCTCGTCCTGGGCATAACGATAAACTGCATCCGCGTCCAGGGTAAGACGATAAACTACGTCCGACAGCAAGGCCTAGGATCAGACGGCTTTAAGGAGCGTGTAACCACCTCTTAATTGTTGGTGTTCTCAGGTCCACCCTATCCCGGGATAGTAGCATCTGTTAGGGTCCCAGCTATAGGCAAATAGTTAACCCCAAAACTGAGGAAAAAAGCATTGTGAAAGTGTAAAAATAGGTCCTACTTTCGGCCTTGTGCCCATCTAAGCTACGCTTGGAAAATCAATATACTTATATATGCGTTGTCTTCTGTATAATAAATACGACAGTCAGTGTGTCACAGTTATTCAACTTTACTCCTAGAGGCCGTAGCCCAACATATGATACCATTTTGGAAACAGGCCGACACCTTGAGCAAATTAAAAACATCCCGGATCCAGACCCGCAATCCTGAAATTTTGGATTCCCAAGTTTTCTTTACTGCGATTGTTTTCGGCGATTTTTGTACATGATTTTTGCGACGATTTTTTGTAAGATAAAAATTTTCATAATTTGGAAATAAGTTTAGGAATAATCGATATTAACTGCAAAATCCATTGAAAGTCACCCATGAAATAAAAATAATTGTTTGTACGGAAAGTAAGGACCTACGTACATCAAATTTTCTTTAAATTAAGTGGCGGCAAAAGAATTGAATTTTGAAAAGGTAAGCTTAAAAATCAATGCAATGCTTAAATGCAGCGATCAATTTTAAGCTCTTCTGTAGTTTATTGTTGTCTTCTCTTCACAATCTATTGTGATGAAGGCCAAATCAAGAAAAGCAGGAGCGAACTTAAACGCCCAACTGCGCGGCTTTTAAACTAGTCTATTTATATCTTTCGGATTCTGTCCATATCTAACCATCAATCTCTCGCTCTCGCCCCTCTCTCTCTCTCTTTCTCTCTCTCTCTCTATATATATATAGAGAGAGGGAGAGGGAGAGAGAGAGATGCCATTCTGTTCATATCTATCTATGTTTATTCCTATCTATCTATCTATCTATATATATATATATATATATATATATATATATATATATATACACTTGGATGGGTATCGGTGAACGGAACTGAGTGAGTAGCGGCGCTATATCGAGTCTAGTCTAGTTTATGTCTTCTTCGTCACCGAGTCCCGTGGTACGGTTGCTATGGCGTTCGCGTTGTATCGAAGCGATCCGCGTCAGATTCTCGGTAGTGGATGTGCACTGCTGATGAGTCCCAGATGGTACGAAACGGCCGTCCTGCACTTTCTGCATTCTGTTTAGGATTCTAAGTTCGACGAATTACTATAAATGCATATATATATATATATATATATATATATATATATATATATATATATATCAGTCTGTTCATATCTATATATTTCTTTGATTTTGTTCCTATTTATATCTATCTGATACTGTCCATCTATATATATATATATATATATATATCTCAGCCTCTTCATATCTATCTACCTATCTATTTGGCCATCTTTGGAGCAAGTGAAGAGGGGTGTTTCCACTGCATAGATTGTCTCTTGGTCTCTGGCTAAAAGTGATAAATCAAACACTCATCCTGGGTTATGAAACATTCAAGGAAACCAGCTGGATCTGACTCAAACAATGTCAGATTTTCTCGCGATGTCACCAGCCGGACACGTTTTTGATCAGGTGTAGGAAGACGTGAAACTTACCTAGTAGAAACCTTCGTCCTGCCAAGTTCATTGTGTAGAATATTTTCAACTCCCTCAAGGGGTATGCTAATACTATTAGCTATTTGATTTACAGTCAATCGCCTGTCATCCATCAATATGTAGTAGGCAGCCTCCCTGACTAATTATTCAGTAGTTAGAGCGGAGTGAACCAGTCTGTTCTGCTTGCTGATGAAAGAGTGAAGATAACTGGCCTCGAAGCTCTCATTTCCTGTGTTTGTAATGGGGTTAGTAAGTGGTCGAAGAGTGCGGTTAGTGCGACGAGGATTGTCCTTCGCTTTGGCACAGGTTCTTTGATCTTTTGTTTTGCCAAATAAATAGTTTCAAAAAAAGAAGTTAACTGATTGACTTGTCCTTAAGAATGCTGGTCTGAATGTTAATGACACATTAGAGAGATGCTTTTCAGGAGAGTTAAGAAATGTCCTTTTTTATTTATTAAACTTTGCCTATTAGTACAAAGCTAGATAGATCCTAGGAAAAACATAAGCGGGGACACATGGCACAGTGGATAAAGGCGTTGCTTTGATCCAGTGACAGGACCCAAAGAGTGTGAGTTCAATGGAGAACTTGGAGAGGGGAATTAATAGGAGATAACCGATAACTGACATCCATTAGACATCACACGGGGAAATAGAACAGTCTACACCAGTGAGCGAAATAGAGGGTTCAGTTCGACATTCCAACCACCTGAAGAAGGCCGAAGTGTACAACGGCCAAAATACTGTAATAAATATGGCGACAAGGATAAAGACAATAGTCCAAATAATGTAAATAGTGTACATAATACCTCATCTCAGAAATATAGACAGATAATGAAGGGCCGAAACTTTGTAATAAATATGGTAACAAAGATGAGGACAATATTCCAAATAATGTAAATAGTGTACATAATACCTCATCTCAGAAATATAGACAGATACTGAAAGGCAGAAACGTTGTAAAAAATATGGCGAAAAAGATGAGGACAATAGTCCGAATAATGTAAATAGTGTACATAATTACCTCATCTCAGAAATATAGACAGATACTGAAAGGCCGAAACGTTGTAATAAATATGGCAACAAAGATGAGGACAATAGTCTGAATAATGTAAATAGCGTATATAATACCTCATCTCAGAAATATAGACAGATAGTGAAAGGACGAAACGTTGTAATAAATATGGCGAAAAAGATGAGGACAATAGTCCAAATAATGTAATTAGTGTACATAATACCTCATCTCAGAAATATAGACAGATAGTGAAAGACTGAAACGTTGTAATAAATATGGCAACAAAGATGAGGACAATAGTCCAAATAATGTAAATAGTGTACATAATACCTCATCTCAGAAATATAGACAGATACTAAAAGGCCGAAACGTTGTAATAAATATGGTGACAAAGATGAGGACAATAGTCCGAATAATGTAAATAGTGTACATAATAGCTCATCTCAGAAATATAGACAGATACTGAAAGGCCGAAACGTTGTAATAAATATGGCGAAAAAGATGAGGACAATAGTCCAAATAATGTAAATAGTGTACATAATACCTCATCTCAGAAATATAGACAGATAGTGAAAGACTGAAACGTTGTAATAAATATGGCAACAAAGATGAGGACAATAGTCCGAATAATGTAAATAGTGTACATAATACCTCATCTCAGAAATATAGACCGATAATAACCGGAACTATTAATATCTCGGAAAATGCAAGGTCTAAGAAATAAATAGCAATTTTTCGAACGCAGGAAACAATAAAATAAGTCATTATGAACAAATTAATTGCAAAAAGAGAAAATTGTAATTTCGAAAGAGTAAATTTAAGATCAGTTTTAAACGAGAGAAACTGCTTTGAATTAAATTGCCTCAAAATACGAAATAATGAAATTGTAAAGCCGGACAAAAGGGTGGGGGTGAGGTCTTTTGTGGAATATGGCTGCTAACTGTGACGTGTGAGTTTAAGCAGCTGATTTGCCAGAATCCGGAATGGGATAAAATCTTGATCCAGTAATCAATACGGACACGATTGATTTGCCTCTGAGGTGATTGGATGGGATGAGGGATAAGAGAAAAAAGATTTTGACAGAGATTTCTTTCTTTCTCTCTTGCTTTCTTCCCCAGTCTGGTCGTATCTCCATCTATCATTTAATCGGGTGATCTCTCACTAACTTCACATCTATCTACCCTTCTGTCTATTTACCTGTTTCAGTCTTTTCATTATCGATTTCACTCAATTCCTATGAATAAACAGCTATGAAGATACCGAGATAGATAGATAGATAGATAGATAGATAGATAAGAAGACTGAGATAGATAGATAGATAGATCGATAGATAGATAGATAGATAGATAGATAGATAGAAGGGACTTGGCTAAGATTTTTTTCTTTTTATCTATATGTCTACTGATAACTTTCTCTTCATATCTTCTGCCTCTTTCTGTCTCTTCATATCTATCAATATCAGTCAATCTTCTCTGAGATAGATATGAATAGACTCAGACAGATAAATAGAAAGTAATTGCCCAAGAATTTCTTATTTATTTATTTATTTATCTATCTATCTCTCTATCTATCTATCTATCTATCTATCTATCTATCTATCTATCTATTGGTCACCTTCTCTTCATATCTATCTATCCTTCTACCTCCTGTAGTCTTTTTATATCTATCAATCTCAGTCAATCTTATTTATCTGAGATAAATATAGACTTAGATAGATAGATAGATAGATAGATATGAATAGACTTAGATAGATACATAGATAGATAGATAGATAGATAGATAGATAGATATGAATAAACTTAGATAGATAGATAGATATGAATAAAATCAGATAGCCAAATGAGATAGCTATCATATAGATACGATTCTGTTCATATAGATATGAATAGAATCAGATTGATAAATAGCTACGTATATATATACATAGAAAATTATATATATACATATATATATATATATATATATATATATATATATATATATATATATATATATATATATACATATATATATATATATATATATATATATATATATATATATATATATATATATATATATATATATATATGGAGGAAGGATATATTTGAGTAGACGCTCCGTGTAGTAAAATATTTCGTTTTTTTAACATTATTTATTTTCATCTACCTGTCAGAATATTCGACAAATCTTATAAAATTAAAATTTAAAAAAAAATATGCACAACCCGTTACTGTACCGAATAGTGCCTTATAATTGCCAATCCTTCCCAGATTTTTGAAAGTTCATATCTGCTGTTATAAAAACATTACTTCTTTAAAAAATCTTTTAAAGAAGTAATGTTTTTTATTTATTAATCCGGTAGGTTATTTTAGTGGATAACCATATTTGAGTAGACGTCCGGTTATTTATTAAAAAGTTTTTTTTAAAATTAAACATATAGACGCTTTGTTCATTTATTAAACAGTATATTCATTTATTTTCATCTACCGGCCTAAATATTTGCGAAAAATATTCACTCTCCATCAGGATTCGAACGTGCGTCCTCCTTTACTGGAGATAACGTCGTTAGATCCGACGTGCTTCAGACCGATCTGCCCGCGGAGTACATCGCCGATCAAGCAAGTCCGAACAGTATGGATAGATGAAAATAAATAAATATACTGTTTAATAAATAAACGGGGCGTCTACTCAAATATGGGTATCCACTAAAAATAACGCTTAAGTTATAAGAATATATATACATATACAGGGTGTCCATAAAGTTCGTGTGCACTTTAAAAAATTACAACTTTATTTGTATTTGCGATAGAAATAATCTGTAAAAATGTTATAAAGTTTAATGTACCTAGTTTTAAGTATAGCTAAAATAACTAATGTGATTTCAGGCATTACTGTAAATCAGTTGGCAAATGTTTTCCATGAACTGCAAAATCGTATTACCCTTTGTATTGCTAATGAAGGAGGACATGTGGAAACTTAAATAAAATTTCAATAAAACCTTAAAAGATATTTACTTCTTTCTAATCCTTTTTACAAATTATTTCTATCGCAAATACAAATAAAGTTATAAATTTTTAAAAATGTACACGAACTTTATGGACACTCTGTATATATCATAATTAAGTAATTCATCGAGTCTAGAAGAAACCTCAACAGAAAGCACTGGACGGCCGTTTCTTCCTATATTTTGGACGTATTCCGTGGTGGAACTCATCCGAGTTTCTCTTTACACATAGGACTGTGCCTCTTCGAGCTACGACTACTATCACCAAGCCGCTCAATCCAGAGCATTAGTAGCCGGTTCAAGCAAGGATATACATAGAAATGATTAAGAGGATTTGAAATAATCATAATTAATTCATCGAGTCTAAAAGAAACCCCCTATATATATATATATATATATATATATATATATATATATATATATATATATATATATATATATATATATATATATAATGTGTGTGTAAAATTTCTGATATCAATAAAATATATCTGTAAAACGACAATATGAATAAAGACAAAAGGAAAACTTTACCGATGGATTTCGCCCTCTGATGAACTTCATCAAGGCAAATGTAAGGATTTTGTTTTGCAGTATGTCATGTACATGAATTCCCTCTGTGGGCGAAATACGTCACTAAATTTTCTTTAGTCTTTATTCTTTGTATATATATATATATATATATATATATATATGTATAATTTAATTCTCGTGATGGTCGAAGCCTGTCACCTCTGTGGTAATGCTAATACTGTTGGGAAAGGTATGAATCCTTTTCTTCTCCCGCTAGCTATGGGTAAATAGCAGGACAAACTGGTTTCTATAGCCTTGGGTGGCAACTGGTCTAGGAGAAGGACAATTCTGATTTCAAAACCTGCGGAGGGTCATTTGGGGACCTTGTAGCACATAGTGCACTAGGTCTCTGTATTGAGCTCCTCAAAAAGTGTGGTTGGTTCTGCACAAAGCCTTCACCACTGTAATGAAGACATATGTCTCGTGGCATCATCATATTTGCTCTATGTGCAGTAAGGAAGCAGAGTGGTGTAAATGGATAGCGCGGCTCGGATCATCACAATATTTTCAGATGTTTCCATGAAATAAGTTTGGGATCAAATATCTTGTAATACAGTTACAACTCCAAGTAGAAGTATTATTTCACTCATTCTGCTTTAGTGCTGACAAACGGTTATTTTATTGTGATGGATGGTTATAAGCGAGAGGGGAGATGGGATGTACTTATTTTATTCCCACAGAACTGTAAAAAAAAGAATTGCTTTTGGAATAAGCTAATACAATTGATTGATTTATTGATTCTTTTCTTTAAATCGCTATCCCTCCCCCAAACAAGGGTGTAAAGCCACTAAGATACAATGGGTTACAGGGTGTGGAAGAATTAGGAACAGGAACATTAATAATGAGCGGGGGAGGAAAGGGTAATCAGGAGGACAGAAGATAGCGATTGTCATTGCATTTCAATTGTAGAAAAAGTTGACTGGAAAGCATGGAACCAGAACGGAGTTCTACAAGCGGGGTGTTATACGGAGAAAAAATGTTACCATAGAACTTATGGCTACATTTAGTTAGCTCAAGGGTAAATTGATGTCTAGTACTGCGTTTAAATTCAAAATGTCTAGGTACCATAGCAAAGAGCTCATCAGAATAATTACCATGAATGTAATTATAGAAAAGTTTACTTAAAGCAAAAAAATGTTTTTAGATTATAAGAATTTACTTTTTATGATAATGGTTTACTGATATAAGTTTTACTAATTAACCCATAGCTGAGGGAAAAGAGGCGGATTGATACCTTTCTCAAGGGCATTTGCGCACAAGTGAATATAATGAACACAACGGTTATTGGAATTCGGCTGTCCGATTAACAATTCAGAGTCCACAAATTTGGAGTCCACAAATTTGGAGTCCACAAATTTGGAGTCCACAAATTTGAAGTCCACAAATTTGAAGTCCACAAATTTGGAGTCCACAAATACGATAAAAGAAAGTCGTAAGCATCTTTTTTGTAAATTTCAGTGGTTATTTGACAAAACAACAATCAAGTGCAAATGGTTGTTTCTTCTCCCCCAGACAATTGATTTCGTCATTCATTTTCTACGGTTTATCAACCCTTTGCAGATTATCTAAAGCCAACAAATATTTTTAGATTGTAAGAATTTTTTTATCGCGAAGATATAATAATGGTTTTGTGAGACAAGTCTTACTAATTAACCCATAGCTAGAGGAGAAGAAGCGGGTTCATACCTTTTCCCAAGGTTAATGTGTGTGAGTGAATATAACGAACCCAACTGGAATTGGAACTCGGCTCTCTGATTAATAATTCCGAGCCATTATCCATTACACCACCCGCACCTGGTATTCCCGCTAATATAAAACTGGCAATGAAATAATTCTACAGTCAGTAAAGTTTGCCTTAATTCCTGAGAAATAGCGACAAATTCTATGAGCACTGGCGGATGAAATCAAAGATAAATTTGGTTTAGATGTCCCCTCAAGACGAACTGGCATGACCATCATGCGAACGTTATTTGATCTAACAGACTTTGTTCCAATGTAGTCTCACGTATTTTCTTTCTTTCTATTCAACTTCTGTTTATTTTGGTACGAAGACAAAAATGACCTTCCTCGTATGCAATATGTCTTTTTGAAGGAACAACGATGGATTGTCTTTATTCACTTGAATTCGAAAGATGATTGAAAGATCAAAAGGCTTCGAGATGACACAGTCTAATTCGATACGCATCAGATCATTCTTCTGAATATCGGTTTCACTCGATCGAACAAAAAAATTTATCTTCATCTCATCATACACATCCGTCTCAAGTCAGTTCATATCTGTCGTGGTCTATTCATGTCATTCTCTACCTTTGTATTCTGAATTCCATCTCAGTCTCTTCGTATAGAAATCGTTTTATATCATTCTCAGTGTTTCCATATCTAGCAAAGTCAATCATTCAATTTTATATTGTATCCATGTTTATATATGTTCATATATAGTCTTTCCCCATTATCCGCGGAGGATATAGTATTTCCCCATTATCCGTGGAGGATATGTTTCAAAATACGGCAACGTGCGCCTGAAACTACGTATTGTACTAAGCCTTATATGCACTATGGGTTTCTCTATACATATATACATACATATGTCAAAGTTTAATTTATAAATTAGGAACAAGAAGAGATTAACAATAATAAATAATAATAAAATAGAACAATTATATCAATAGACTGTAACAAAAGTTATACGAAAGATAAAAGAATTGTTCGTATCGTAGATATTATTAGAGATTAAGAATAAGAACTAATAATAAAATAGGTCAATTATGAAGATATATTGCAATAAGAGTAGGTACCTCCAAAACTAGAGTCAGTCGTAAGGTTTAAAATATATTTTAAAAATGAAAGATCTTTCTTGAAGCTTTCATTTTAGTTATTATTCCAAGCCAATACATTAAATTGAATATTTCTAATAATCAAAAAACTTCGCTGTATTTCAAACCGAACTTAAAGGCACGGTCGAGTAATAGATTGCTTGTTTGTTTGTTTGTTTGTTTGGGGTTTTATGGCATATCAACCACTATGGGTTATTTAATGCCAGATCCAGTATTTACTAAATATATCAAAAACGTATAGCTGGCAGCATCATTGTTTCAAAAACGTATAGCTGGCAACATCATTGTTTAAAGTTTTTTCTACTGATTGACTCTAAACCACCGCTTTCCATCACATTTTAGGGGTAAGGTGTTAGTATATTTAGTGTAGGGTTTGGGTGGGAAAGTTAATTGTAAGTTGTAGTTGTTTTGGGATGGGTTAGATGTGATGGGGCATGACATGACCAGCCGATTCATCGGATCGACGGCCTTTTGGTTAGATGTAGTTTATCGTCTTACCCAGGACGCGGATATAGTTTATCGTCATACCCAGGACGCGGATGTAGTTTATCGTCATACCCAGGACGTGTCGGAGAGCCGAATTCGAATTCCACTCGAGTTCTTTACATTCAGTTAGGTGCTAATACCCTTGGAAAGGCGTGTTCATCTCTTCTTCACCCCCAACAGCTATGGATAAATAGCAGGACAGGCTGGTTTTATAGCCTTTAAAAAAAAATAAAACCAATTCTTGTAAAAGATTTATTATTCATAGAAAAAAAATTAAGAGAATAGTGGCCGTAATATATTTTATTCATAAAGGGAATTAAAGGATTTCTAATTAAATAATGTCTTATTTTTACTGCATTTCTTTAGGATTCACAGCTGATTTTCTTTAACTGCGGTCCTGTTTAGCCAAAAAAGAATGATTTAAATTCTCGAAGTTCTTGTTTTTATTACTAACATGAATATGAATCACTACAAAAATAATTTTCTCAAAATTTCATAAAATTAATCAAGTTGGGTTAACAGATGTAAAAAGAAATATGTTTACCCAGGTTTTCAAAAAAGCAACGTTTCTAAAATAACTGAATTCATTTATGAATGAATCCTGAAAAATTCATTAAAATCCAACAAGTTGCAAGAATTTCCAATCAGTGCTTTTCACCTTAAAAAGGCTCTAAAGTTTCCGATACTAATTTATGGTTAAGGCACTTCAACGTAGTGTAATGGTTAGCAAGCTTGTCTCACTAGATCAATTACGACTAAGTGCTCCATACTTTCGGCCTTGTACCACATATAAGCAACACTTAGAAAATCACCATACTAATTTGTTACCCGTTGACGAAAAAAAATTTTTTAAACCCCTCTTACATCTGGCCACCTAACTACTCCTTACATCTGGCCACCTAACTCCCCCTTGCATCTGGCCACCTACCCCCGTTACATCTGGCCACCTAACTCCTCCTTACATCTGGCAACCTAACTCCCCCTTACATCTGGCCACCTAATTCCCCCTTACATCTGGCCACCTAATTCACCCTTGCATCTGGCCACCAACCACCCTTACATCTGGCCATCTACCCCACTTACACCTGGCCACCTAACTCCCCCTTACATCTGGCCATCTAACTCCCCCCTTACATCTGGCCACCTAACTCCTCCTTACATCTAGCCACCTAACTCCCCCTTGCATCTGGCCACCTAAGCCCCTTACACCTGGCCAGCTAACTCCTCCTTACATTTGGCAACCTAAATCCTCCTTACATCTGGCCACTTTACTCATACATACACCTGGCCACCTAAATCCTCCTTACATCTGGCCACTTTACTCATACATACACCTGCCGCCTAACTCCTCCTTCCATCTGGCCACCTAACTCCACCAAAAACTGGCCACTTACCCCCCTTACATCTGGCCACCTAAACTGGCCACTCCCGCTTACATCTGGCCAACTAACTCCCTCTTGCAACTGGCCACCTACCCCGCTTACACCTGGCCACCTAACTACTCCTTACACTTTGACACCTAACACCACCTTACATCTGGCAACCTAACTCCCCTTACATCTGGCCAGCTAAACCCCCCTTAGATCTGGCCACCTACCCCGCTTACACATGGACACCTAACTCCTGCGTACACCTGGCCGCCTAACACCCCCTTTCACCTGGCCACCTAACTCCCCCTTATATCTGGCCACCTCACTCCCCACTTGCATATGGCCACCTAAATCCCCCTACATCTGGCCACCTAACTCCCGCTTACATCTGGCCAACTAACTCCCCCTTGCATCTGGACACCTACCACGCTTACACCTGGCCGCCTAACACCACCTTACATCTGGCAACCTAACTCCCCCTTATATCTAGCCAGCTAACCCCCCTTAGATCTGGCCACCTACCCCTCTTACACCTGTCCACCTAACTCCTCCGTACACCTGGCCGCCTAACACTCCCTTACACCTGGCCACCTACCCCGCTTACAGCTGGCCACCTACTCCACTTACATCCTGCCAACTAACTTACCCTTGGCCACCTAAATCCCCCTTGCATCTGGCCACCTAAATCCTCCTTATATCTGGCCACCTAACTCCCGCTTACAAGTGGCCACCTAACTCCCCCCTTACATTTGCCACCAAACTCCTCCTTACATCTGGCCAGCTAATTACCCCTTGCATCTGTCAACCTATCCCGCGTACACCTGGCCACATAACTCCGTCTTACATCTGGCCACCTAACTCCTCCTTACATCTGGCCACCTAACTCATACTTACACCTGGCCACCTAACTCCTCCTTACATCTGGCCACCTAACTCCCCCTTAAATCTGGCCACATACCCTCATATATCTGGCCACCTAACTTCCCCTTATATCTGGCCACCTAACTCCCCCTTGCATCTGGCAAGCTAACCCCTCCTTACATCTGGCCACCTAACTCATTCTTACACCTGGCCACCTAACTCCCCTTTACATCTGGCCACATAACACCCCTTACATCTGGCCACCTAACTCCCCCATACATCTGGCCACGTACCCCGCTTACACCTGGCCACATAACACCTCCTTACACCTGGACACCTAACACCTAACTCCCCCTTACACCTGGCCACCTAACTCCTCCTTACATCAGGCCACCTAACTCCTCCTTACATTTGGCCACCTAACTCCCACTTACATCTAGCCACCAAACCACACCTTGCATCACGCAACCTTAAATCTGGCCACCTACCCCCTTACACCTGGCGACCTAACTCCACCTTACATCTGGCCACCTACCCTCCTAACACCTGGCCACCTAACTCCCCCTTACATCAGGCCACATAACTCCCGCTTACATCTGGCAAACTAACTCCCCCTTGCATCTGGCCACCTACCACGCTTACACCTGTCCACCTAACTCCTCCGTACACCTGGCCGCCTAACACTCCCTTACACCTGGCCACCTAACTCCCCCTTATATCTGGCTACCTCACTCACCACTTACATCTGGCCACCTAACTCCTCCTTACATCTGGCCACCAAACTCCCGCTTACAACTGGCCACCTAACTCCCCCCTTACATTTGCCACCAAACACCTCCTTACATCTGGCCAGCTAATTACGCCTTGCATCTGGCCACCTACCCCGCTTCCACCTGGTCACCTAACTCCGTCTTACATCAGGCCACCTAACACCCCTTGCATCTGGCCAGCTACCTCCCTTATATCTGGCCAAATAACTCCCCCTTAAATCTGGCCAACTACCCCAATTACATCTGGCCACCTAACTCCCCCTTACATCTGGTCACATAACTGCCCCTTAAATCTGGCCACCTACCCCCCTTACACCTGGCCACCTAACTCCTCCTTACATCTGGCCACCTAACTCATTCTTACACCTGGCCACCTAACTCCACCTTCAATCTGGCAATCTAACTCCCCCCTTTCAACTGGCCACCTAACTTCGCCTTGCGTCTGGCCACCTACCCCCCTTACATCTGGCCACCTAACTCCTCCGTAAACCTGGACACCTAACACCAACTTACATCTGGCCACCTAACTCCCCCTTACACCTGGACACCTAACACTACTTTTCATCTAGCCACCTAATTCCCCCTTACATCTGGCCACCTAACCCCCCTTACATCTGTCCACCAACCCCGCTTACACCTGACCACCTAACTCCTCCTTACACCTGGCAACCTAACTCCGCTTTAAATCTGGCCATCTAACTCCCCCCGTTCATCTGGATACCTAACACCAACTTACATCTGGCCACCTAGTCCCCGCTTACATCTGGCCACCTACCGCGCTTACACCTGGCCACCTAAATACTCCGTACGCCTGGACACCTAACACCAACTTACATCTGGCCACCTAACTCCCCTTTACATCTGGCCACCTAACACACCTAACATCTGGCCACCTAACTCCCGATTATATCTGGCCACCTACACCACATACACCTGGCCACCTAACTCCCCCTTACATCTGGCCACCTACCCCACTTACACCTGGCCACATAACTGCTCCTTACACCTGGACAACTAACTCCAACTTACATTTGGCCACCTAACTCCCACTTACATCTAGCCACCTAACTCCCCCTTGCATCACGCAACCTTAAATCTGGCCACCTACCCCCTTATATCTGGCCACCTAACTCCACCTTATATCTGGTCACCTACACCCTTACACCTGGCCACCTACCCCGCTTACAGCTGGCCACCTAATTCCCCCTTACATCTGGCCACCTACTCCCCTTACATCCTGCCAACTAACTCACACTTACACTTGGCCACCTAAATCCCCCTTGCATCTGACCACCTAACTCCCCCTTGCATCTGGCAACCTAACTCCCTCTTACATCTGGCCACCTAACATCTCCTTACATCTGGCCACCTACCCCCCTTACATCTGGCCACCTATCTCCTTACATCTGGCCACATAACTCCTCCTTACAACTGGCCACATAACTCCCCCTTAAATCTGGCCACCTACCCCAATTACATCTGGCCACCTAACTCCCCCTTACATCTGGTCACCTAACTCCCCCTTAAATCTGGCCACCTACCCCCCTTACACCTGGCCACCTAACTCCTCCTTACATCTGGCCACCTAACTCATTCTTACACCTGGCCACCTAACTCCCCCTTCAATCTGGCAATCTAACTCCCCCCTTTCATCTGGCCACCTAACTTCGCCTTGTGTCTGGCCACCTACCCCCCTTACATCTGGCCACCTAACTCCTCCGTAAACCTGGACACCTAACACCAACTTACATCTGGCCACCTAACTCCCACTTACACCTGGACACCTAACATCACTTTACATCTAGCCACCTAATTCCCCCTTACATCTGGCCACCTAACCACGCTTACATCAGTCCACCAACCCCGCTTACACCTGACCACCTAACTCCTCCTTACACCTGGCAACCTAACTCCGCTTTACATCTGGCCACCTAACTCACCCTTACACCTGGGCACCTACACCCCATACACCTGGCCACCTAACTCCCCCTTACATCTGGCAACCTAACTCCCCCTTATATCTAGCCAGCTAACCCCCCTTAGATCTGGCCACCTACCCCTCTTACACCTGTCCACCTAACTCCTCCGTACACCTGGCCGCCTAACACTCCCTTACACCTGGCCACCTACCCCGCTTACAGCTGGCCACCTAATTCCCCCTTACATCTGGCCACCTACTCCACTTACATCCTGCTAACTAACTCACACTTACCCTTGGCCACCTAAATCCCCCTTGCATCTGGCCACCTAAATCCTCCTTATATCTGGCCACCTAACTCCCGCTTACAAGTGGCCACCTAACTCCCCCCTTACATTTGCCACCAAACTCCTCCTTACATCTGGCCAGCTAATTACCCCTTGCATCTGTCAACCTACCCCGCGTACACCTGGCCACCTAACTCCGTCTTACATCTGGCCACCTAACATCTCCTTACATATGGCCACCTACCCGCCTTACATCTGGCCACCTATCTCCTTACATCTGGCCACATAACTCCTCCTTACATCAGGCCACATAACTCCCGCTTACATCTGGCAAACTAACTCCCCCTTGCATCTGGCCACCTACCACGCTTACACCTGTCCACCTAACTCCTCCGTACACCTGGCCGCCTAACACTCCCTTACACCTGGCCACATAACTCCCCCTTAAATCTGGCCACCTACCCCAATTACATCTGGCCACCTAACTCCCATTTACATCTGGTCACCTAACTCCCCCTTAAATCTGGCCACCTACCCCCCTTACATCTGGCCACCTAACTCCTCCGTAAACCTGGACACCTAACACCAACTTACATTTGGCCACCTAACTCCCACTTACACCTGGACACCTAACACCACTTTACATCTAGCCACCTACTCCCCTTACATCCTGCCAACTAACTCACACTTACACTTGGCCACCTAAATCCCCCTTGCATCTGACCACCTAACTCCCCCTTGCATCTGGCAACCTAACTCCCTCTTACATCTGGCCACCTAACATCTCCTTTTATCTGGCCACCTACCCCCCTTACATCTGGCCACCTATCTCCTTACATCTGGCCACATAACTCCTCCTTACATCTGGCCACATAACATCCCCTTAAATCAGGCCACCTACCCCAATTACATCTGGCCACCTAACTCCACCTTATATCTGGTCACCTAACTCCCCCTTAAATATGGCCACCTACCCACTTACACCTGGCCACCGAACTCCTCCTTACATCTGGCCACCTAACTCATTCTTACACCTGGCCACCTAACTCCCCCTTCAAACTGGCAATCTAACTCCCCCCCTTTCATCTGGCCACCTAACTTCGCCTTGCGTCTGGCCACCTACCCCACTTACATCTGGCCACCTAACACCACTTTACATCTAGCCACCTAACTCCCCCTTACATCTGGCCACCTACCCCCCCCTTACATCTGAACACCAACACCGTTTACACCTGGCCACCTAACTCCTCCTTACATCTGGCCACCTAACTCACCCTTACACCTGGGCACCTACACCCCATACACCTGGCCACCTAACTCCCCCTTACATCTGGCCACCTAACTCCTCCTTACATCTGGCCAACTAACTTCTCGTTACATCTGGCCACCTACCTCCCTTACATCTTCCCACGTAACTCCTCCTTACATTTGGCCACCTAACACCTCTTTACATCTGGCCACCTAACTCCCCTTTGCATCTGTCCACCTACACCCCTTACACCTGGCCACCTAACTCATCCTTACATCTGGCAACATAAGTCCCCCTTACATCTGGCTACCTATCTCCTCCTTACACCTGGCCACCTAACTCCCCCTTACATCTGGCCTCCTAATTCCCCCTTAAATCTGGCCACCTACGCCACTTACATCTGGCCACCTAACTCATGCTTACACCTGGCCACCTAACTCCCCCTTACATCTGGCCTCCTAATTCCCCCTTAAATCTGGCCACCTACGCCACTTACATCTGGCCACCTAAGTCATGCTTACACCTGGCCACCTACCCCCCTTACACCTGGCGACCTAACTCCTCCTTACATCTGGCAACATAAGTCCCCCTTACATCTGGCCAGCTAACTCCCCCTTAAATCTGGCCACCTACCCCACTAACATCTGGCCACATAACTCCCCCTTGCATCTGGCAACCTAACTCCTCCTTACACCTTGCCATCTAACTCCCCCCGTTCATCTGTATACCTAACACCAACTTACATCTGGCCACCTAGCCCCCCTTACATCTGGCCACCTAACGCGCTTACACCTGGCCACCTAACTACTCCGTACACCTGGACACCTAACACCAACTTACATCTGGTCACCTAACTCCCCCTTACATCTGGCCACCTAACTCCCCCTTACATCTGGCCACCTACCCACTTACACCTGGCCACCGAACTCCTCCTTACATCTGGCCACCTAACTCATTCTTACACCTGGCCACCTAACTCCCCCTTCAAACTGGCAATCTAACTCCCCCCCTTTCATCTGGCCACCTAACTTCGCCTTGCGTCTGGCCACCTACCCCACTTACATCTGGCCACCTAACACCACTTTACATCTAGCCACCTAACTCCCCCTTACATCTGGCCACCTACCCCCCCCTTACATCTGAACACCAACACCGTTTACACCTGGCCACCTAACTCCTCCTTACATCTGGCCACCTAACTCACCCTTACACCTGGGCACCTACACCCCATACACCTGGCCACCTAACTCCCCCTTACATCTGGCCACCTAACTCCTCCTTACATCTGGCCAACTAACTTCTCGTTACATCTGGCCACCTACCTCCCTTACATCTTCCCACGTAACTCCTCCTTACATTTGGCCACCTAACACCTCTTTACATCTGGCCACCTAACTCCCCTTTGCATCTGTCCACCTACACCCCTTACACCTGGCCACCTAACTCATCCTTACATCTGGCAACATAAGTCCCCCTTACATCTGGCTACCTATCTCCTCCTTACACCTGGCCACCTAACTCCCCCTTACATCTGGCCTCCTAATTCCCCCTTAAATCTGGCCACCTACGCCACTTACATCTGGCCACCTAACTCATGCTTACACCTGGCCACCTAACTCCCCCTTACATCTGGCCTCCTAATTCCCCCTTAAATCTGGCCACCTACGCCACTTACATCTGGCCACCTAAGTCATGCTTACACCTGGCCACCTACCCCCCTTACACCTGGCGACCTAACTCCTCCTTACATCTGGCAACATAAGTCCCCCTTACATCTGGCCAGCTAACTCCCCCTTAAATCTGGCCACCTACCCCACTAACATCTGGCCACATAACTCCCCCTTGCATCTGGCAACCTAACTCCTCCTTACACCTTGCCATCTAACTCCCCCCGTTCATCTGTATACCTAACACCAACTTACATCTGGCCACCTAGCCCCCCTTACATCTGGCCACCTAACGCGCTTACACCTGGCCACCTAACTACTCCGTACACCTGGACACCTAACACCAACTTACATCTGGTCACCTAACTCCCCCTTACATCTGGCCACCTAACTCCCCCTTACATCTGGCCACCTAACTCCCCTTTACATCTGGCCACCTAACACCCCTTACATCTGGCCACCTAACTCCCACTTACATCTGGCCACCTACACCACATACACCTGGCCTACTAACTCCCCCTTACATCTGGCCACCTACCCCACTTACACCTGGCCACATAACTGCTCCTTACACGTGGACACCTAACACCTAACTCCACCTTACACCTGGTCACCTAACTCCAACTTACATCAGGCCACCTAACACCTCCTTACATTTGGCCACCTAACTCCCGCTTACATCTAACCACCTAACTCCCCCTTGCATCACGCAACCTTAAATCTGGCCACCTACCCACTTATATCTGGCCACTTAACTCCTCCTTACATCTGGCCACCTAACACATTCTTAACCTGGCCACCTAACTCCCCCTTCAATCTGGCAATCTAACTCCCCCCTTTCATCTGGCCACCTAACTTCGCCTTGCGTCTGGCCACCTACCCCACTTACATCTGGCACCTAACTCCTCCGTAAACCTGGACACCTAACACCAACTTACATCTGGCCACCTAACTCCCCCTTACATCTGGCCACCTAACCCCCCTTACATCTGTCCACCAACCCCGTTTAAACCTGGCCACCTAACTCCTCCTTACACCTGGCCGCCTAACTCCGCTTTACATCTGGCCACCTAACTCCCCCTTACATCTGGCCACCTAACCCCCCTTACATCTGTCCACCAACCCCGTTTAAACCTGGCCACCTACCGCGCTTACACCTGGCCACGTAACTCCTCCTTACATTTGGCCACCTAACTCCTCTTAACATCTTGCCACCTAACTCCCCTTTGCATCTGTCCACCTACCCCCCTTACACCTGTCCACCTACCCCCTGACACCTGGCCACCTAACTCCTCCTTACATCTGGCAACATAAGTCCCCCTTACATCTGGCCACCTATCTCCTCGTTACACCTGGCCACCTAACTCCTCCTTACATCTGGCCTCCTAATTCCCCCTTAAATCTGGCCACCTACGCCCCTTACATCTGGCCACCTAACTCATGCTTACACCTGGCCACCTAACTCCCCCTTAAATCTGGCCACCTACCCCACTAACATCTGGCCACATAACTCCCCCTTGCATCTGGCAACCTAACTCCTCCTTATATCTGGCCACCTAACTATTCTTACACCTGGCCACCTAACTCCCATTTAAATCTGGCCATCTAACTCCCCCCGTTCATCTATACACCTAACACCAACTTACATCTGGCCACCTCCCCCCCCTTACATCTGGCCACATACCACGCTTACACCTGGCCACCTAACTACTCCTTACATCTGGCCACTTAACTCATTCTTACACCTGGCCACCTAACTCTCCCTTCAATCTGGCCATCTAACTCCCCCCATTCATCTGGCCACCTAACTCCCCCTTACACCTGGACACCTAACTCCCTCTTACATCTGGCCACCTAACTCCCCCTTACCCCTGGAAACCTAACACCACTTTACATCTAGCCACCTAACTCCCCCCTTACATCTAGCCACCTAACTACTCCTTGCATCTGTCCACCTACCCCCCTTACACCTGGCCACCTACCCCCCTTACACCTGGCCACCTAACTCCTCCTTACATCTGGCAACATAAGTCCCTCTTACATCTGGCCACCTATCTCCTCCTTACACCTGGCCACCTAACTCCTCCTTACATCTGGCCTCCTAACTCCGCCTTAAATCTGGCCACCTACGCCCCTTACATCTGGCCACCTAACTCATGCTTACACCTGGCCACCTAACTCCTCCTTACATCTGGCCACCTAACTCCCCCTTAAATCTGGCCACCTACCCCACTAAAATCTGGCCACATAACTACCCCTTGCATCTGGCAACCTAACTCCACCTTATACCTGCCCACCTAACTATTCTTACACCTGGCCACCTAACTCCCACTTAAATCTGGCCATCTAACTCCGCCCGTTCATCTGGATACCTAACACCAACTTACATCTGGCCACCTAGCCCCCCCTTACACCTGGCCACCTAACTACTCCGTACACCTGGACACCTAACCCCAACTTACATCTGGCCACCTAACTCCCCCTTACATCTGTCCACCTAACTCCCCTTTACATCTGGCCACCTAACACCCCTTACATCTGGCCACCTACACCACATACACCTGGCCACCTAACTCCCCCTTACATCTGGCCACCGACCCCACTTACACCTTGCCACATAACTGCTCCTTACACCTGGACACCTAACACCTAACTCCACCTTACACCTGGTCACCTAACTCCAACTTACATCAGCCACCTAACTCCTCCTTACATTTGGCCACCTAACTCACCCTTGCATCACGCAACCTTAAATCTGGCCACCTACCCCCTTATATCTGGCCACCTAACTCCACCTTACATCTGGTCACCTACACCCCTTACACCTGGCAAACCTACCCCGCTTACAGCTGGCCACCTAATTCCCCCTTACATCTGGCCACCTACTCCCCTTACATCCTGCCAACTAACTCACACTTACACTTGGCCACCTAAATCCCCCTTGCATCTGACCACCTAACTCCCCCTTGCATCTGGCAACCTAACTCCCTCTTACATCTGGCCACCTAACATCTCCTTTTATCTGGCCACCTACCCCCCTTACATCTGGCCACCTATCTCCTTACATCTGGCCACATAACTCCTCCTTACATCTGGCCACATAACATCCCCTTAAATCAGGCCACCTACCCACTTACACCTGGCCACCGAACTCCTCCTTACATCTGGCCACCTAACTCATTCTTACACCTGGCCACCTAACTCCCCCTTCAAACTGGCAATCTAACTCCCCCCCTTTCATCTGGCCACCTAACTTCGCCTTGCGTCTGGCCACCTACCCCACTTACATCTGGCCACCTAACACCACTTTACATCTAGCCACCTAACTCCCCCTTACATCTGGCCACCTACCCCCCCCTTACATCTGAACACCAACACCGTTTACACCTGGCCACCTAACTCCTCCTTACATCTGGCCACCTAACTCACCCTTACACCTGGGCACCTACACCCCATACACCTGGCCACCTAACTCCCCCTTACATCTGGCCACCTAACTCCTCCTTACATCTGGCCAACTAACTTCTCGTTACATCTGGCCACCTACCTCCCTTACATCTTCCCACGTAACTCCTCCTTACATTTGGCCACCTAACACCTCTTTACATCTGGCCACCTAACTCCCCTTTGCATCTGTCCACCTACACCCCTTACACCTGGCCACCTAACTCATCCTTACATCTGGCAACATAAGTCCCCCTTACATCTGGCTACCTATCTCCTCCTTACACCTGGCCACCTAACTCCCCCTTACATCTGGCCTCCTAATTCCCCCTTAAATCTGGCCACCTACGCCACTTACATCTGGCCACCTAACTCATGCTTACACCTGGCCACCTAACCCCCCCTTAAATCTGGACACCTACCCCACTAACATCTGGCCACATAACTCCCCATTGCATCTGGCAACCTAACTCCTCCTTATATCTGGCCACCTAATTATTCTTATTCCTGGCCACGTAACTCCCACTTAAATCTGGCCATCTAACTCCCCCCGTTCATCTGGACACCTAACACCAACTTACATCTGGCCACCTCGTCCCCCTTACATCTGGCCACCTACCGTGCTTACACCTGGCCACCTAATTACTCCGTACACCTGGACACCTACCACCAACTTACATCTGGCCACCTAACTCCTTACATCTGGCCACATAACTCCCCCTTACATCTGGTCACCTAACTCCCCCTTAAATCTGACCACCTACCCCGCTTACACCTGGCCACCTACCCCGCTTACACCTGGCCACCTAACTCCTCCTTACATCTGGCCACTTAACTCATTCTTACACCTGGCCACCTCACTCTCCATTCAATCTGGCCATCTAACTCCCCCCTTTCATCTGGCCACCTAACTTCGCCTGGCATCTGGCCACCTACCCTCCTAACATCTGGCCACCTAACTCCTCCGTAAACCTGGACACCTAACACAAACTTACATCTGGCCACCTAACTCCCCCTTACACCTGGACACCTAACTCCCTCTTACATCTGGCCACCTAACTCCCCCTTACCCCTGGAAACCGAACACCACTTTACATCTAGCCACCTAACTCCCCCTTATATCTAGCCACCTAACTCCTCCTTGCATCTGTGACCTACCCCCCTTACACCTGGCCACCTACCCCCTTACACCTGGCCACCTAACTCCTCCTTACATCTGGCAACATAAGTCCCTCTTACATCTGGCCACCTATCTCCTCCTTACACCTGGCCACCTAACTCCTCCTTGCATCTGGCCTCCTAACTCCCCCTTAAATCTGGCCACCTACGCCCCTTACATCTGGCCACCTAACTCATGCTTACACCTGGCCACTTAACTCCTCCTTACATCTGGCCACCTAACTCCTCCTTACATCTGGCCACCTAACTCCCCCTTAAATCTGGCCACCTACCCCACTAACATCTGGCCACATAACTACCCCTTGCATCTGGCAACCTAACTCCTCCTTATACCTGGCCACCTAACTATTCTTACACATGGCCACCTAACTTCCACTTAAATCTGGCCATCTAACTCCCCCTGTTCATCTGGACACCTAACACCACCTTACATCTGGCCACCTTGCCCCCCTTACATCTGGCCACCTACCGCGCTTACACCTGGCCACCTAAGTACTCCGTACACATGGACATCTAGCACCAACTTTCAACTGGCCACCTAACTCCACTTTACATCTGGCCACCTAACAGCCCTTACATCTGGCCATCTAACTCCCACTTACATCTGGCCACCTACACCACATACACCTGGCGACCTAACTCCCCCTTACATCTGGCCACCTACCCCGCTTACACCTGGCCACATAACTGCTCCTTACACCTGGACACCTAACACCTAACTCCTCCTTACATCAGGCCACCTATCTCCCCCTTGCATCACGCAACCTTAAATCTGGCCACCTACCCCCTTATATCTGGCCACCTAACTCCACGTTACATCTGGCCACCTACACCCCTTACACCTGGCCACCTACCCCGCTTACAGCTGGCAACCTAATTCCCCCTTACATCTGGCCACCTACTCCCCTTACATCCTGCCAACTAACTCACACTTACTCTTGGCCACCTAAATCCCCCTTGCATCTGGCCACCTAACTCCCCCTTGCATCTGGCAACCTAACTCCCTCTAATATCTGGCCACCTAACATCTCCTTACATGTGAACACCTACCCCCCTTACATCTGGCCACCTAACTCCCCCTTAAATCTGGCCACCTACCCCCATTACATCTGGCCACCTAACTCCCCCTTAAATCTAGCCACATACCCCCCTTACAACTGGCCACCTAACTCCTCCTTAGATCTGGCCACTTAAATCATTCTTACACCTGGCCACCTAACTCCCCATTCAATCTGGCCATCTAACTCCCCCCTTTCATCTGGCGACATAACTTCGCCTTGCATCTGGCCACCTACCCCCCTTACATCTGGCCACCTAACTGCTCCGTAAACCTGGACACCTAACACCAACTTACATCTGGCCACCTAACTCCCCCTTACCCCTGGACACCTAACACCACTTTACATCTAGCCACCTAACTCCTCCTTACACCTGGCCACCTAACTCCGCTTTATATCTGGCCACCTAACTCCTTACATCTGTCCACATATCTCCTCCTTACATCTAGCCACCTAACACCCCCTTACATCTGGCCACCTAACTCCCCCTTGCATCTGGCCACTTACCCCCTTACATCTGGCCACCTATCTCCTCCTTACACCTGGACACCTAACACCCCCTTACATCTGGCCACCTAACTCCCCCTTGCATCTGGCCACTTACCCCCTTACATCTGGCCACCTAACCCCTCCTTACATCTGGCCACCTAACTTCTCGTTACATCTGGCCACCTACCTCCCTTACATCTGCCCACGTAACTCCTCCTTAGATTTGGCCACCTAACTCCTCCTTACATCTGGCCACCTAACTCCCCCCTTACATCTGGCAACCTAACTCCTCCTTGCATCTGTCCACCTACCCCCTTACACCTGGCCACCTAACTCCTCCTTATATCTGACAACAGAAGTCCCCCTTACATCTGGCCACCTATCTCCTCCTTACACCTGGCCACCTAACTCCTCCTTACATCTGGCCTCCTAACTCCCCCTTAAATCTGGCCACCTACGCCCCTTACATCTGGCCACCTAACTCATGCTTACACCTGGCCACCTAACTCCTCCTTACATCTTGCAACCTAACTCCCCCTTAAATCTGGCCACCTACCCCACTAACATCTGGCCACATAACTACCCCTTGCATCTGGCAACCTAACTCCTCCTTATACCTGCCCACCTATCTATTCTTACACCTGGCCACCTAACTCCCACTTAAATCTGGCCATCTAACTCCCCCCGTTCATCTGGACACCTAACACCACCTTACATCTGGCCACCTAACTCCCCCTTACATCTGGCCACCTAAGAGCCCTTACATCTGGCCACCTAACTCCCACTTACATCTGGCCACCTACACCACATACACCTGGCCACCTAACTCCGCCTTACATCTGGCCACCTACCCCTGGCCACATAACTGCTCCTTACACCTGGACACCTAACACCTAACTCCTCCTTACACCTGGTCACCTAACTCCTCCTTACATCAGGCCACCTAACTCCCCCTTGCATCACGCAACCTTAAATCTGGCCACCTACCCCCTTATATCTGGCCACCTAACTCCACGTTACATCTGGCCACCTACACCCCTTACACCTGGCCACCTACCCCGCTTACAGCTGGCAACCTAATTCCCCCTTACATCTGGCCACCTACTCCCCTTACATCCTGCCAACTAACTCACACTTACCCTTGGCCACCTAAATCCCCCTTGCATCTGGCCAGCTAACTCCCCCTTGCTTCTGGCAACCTAACTCCCTCTAATATCTGGCCACCTAACATCTCCTTACATCTGACAACCTAACCCCCTTACATCTGGCCACCTACCCCCCTTAAATCTGGCCACCTATCCCCATTAAATCTGGCCACCTAACTCCCCTTTACACCTGTCCACCTAACTCCCCCTTAAATCTGGCCATATACCCCCCTTACACCTGGCCACCTAACTCCTCCTTACATCTGGCCACTTAACTCATTCTTACACCTGGCCACCTAACTCCCCCTTCAATCTGGCCATCTAAATCCTCCCTTTCATCTGGCCACCTATCACCTCCTTACACCTGGACACCTAACACCCCCTTACATCTGGCCACCTAACTCCCCCTTGCATCTGGCCACTTACCCCCTTACATCTGGCCACCAAACTCCTCCTTAAATCTGGCCACCTACCCCCATTACATCTGGCCACCTAACTCCTCCTTAAATCTGGCCACCTAACTCCTCCTTACATCTGGCCACTTAACTCATTCTTACACCTGGCCACCTAACTCCCCCTTCAACCTGCCCATCTAACTCCCCCCTTTCATCTGGCCACCTAACTTCGCCTTGCATCTGGCCACCTACCCCCCTTACATCTGGCCACCTAACTCCTCCGTAAACCTGGACACCTAACACAAACTTACATCTGGCCACCTAACTCCCCGTTACATCTGGCCACCTAAGCCCCCATACATCTGGCCGGCTAACTCCGCTTTACATCTGGCCACCTAACTCCCCCTTACATCTGGCCACATAACTCCTCGTTACATCTGGCCACCTATCTCCTCCTTACACCTGGACACCTAACAACCCCTTACATCTGGCCACCTAAGTCCCCCTTACATCTGGCCCCCTAAGTCCCCCTTACATCTGGCCCCCTACCCCTCTTACACCTGGCCACCTAACTCCTCCTTACATCTGGCCATCTAACTTCTCGTTACATCTGGCCACCTACCCACTTACACCTGGCCACCTAACTCCTCCTTACATTTGGCCACCTATCTCCCCCTTACATCCAGCCACGTAACTCATGTTTGCATCTGGCAACCTAACTCCTCCTTACATCTGGCCACCTTCCCCCCTTGCCTCTGGCCACCTACCCCCCCCTTACATTTTCCACCTACCCCCCTTACATCTGGCCACCTAACTCCCCCTTGCATCTGGTCACCCCACTTACATTTGCCCCCTTTGCATATGGCCACCTACCCCCCCCTTACATTTTCCACCTACCCCCCTTACATCTGGCCACCTAACTCCTCCTTACATCTGGCCACCTTCCCCCCTTGCCTCTGGCCACCTACCCCCCCCCTTACATTTTCCACCTACCCCCCTTACATCTGGCCACCTAACTCCCCCTTGCATCTGGCCACCCCACATACATCTGGCCACCCCACTTACATCTGGCCACCTACCCTCCTTACATCTGGCCACCTACCCCCTTACATCTGGCCACCTAACACCTCAGTACATCTGGCCGCCTAACTCTCCCTTGCATCTGGCGATCCCCCCCTTATATCTTGCCACCTACCCCCTACATCTGTCCACATAAATCCCCCTTGAATCTGGTCACCCCACTTACATCTGCCTCCCTTTAAATCTGGCCAGCTAACTCCTACTTGCATCTGGCCATCCCACTTACATCTGGCCAGCTAACTCCCCCTTACTTCTTGCCACCTAACTTCCCCTTGCATCTGGCCACCTAACTCATCAGTACATCTGGCCACCCCCTTACATCTGGCCACCTAACTCCCCCTTAAATCTGGCCACCTACCCCACTAACATCTGGCCACATAACTACCCCTTGCATCTGGCAACCTAACTCCTCCTTATACCTGGCCACCTAACTATTCTTACACCTGGCCACCTAACTCCCACTTAAATCTGGCCATCTAACTCCCCCCGTTCATTTGGCCACATAACACCACCTTACACCTGGACACCTAGCACCAACTTACATCTGGCCACCTAACTCCCCTTTACATCTGGCCACCTAACAGCCCTTACATCTGGCCACCTAACTCCAACTTACATCTGGCCACCTACACCACATACACCTGGCCACCTAACTCCCCCTTACACCTGGCCACCTACCCCCTTACACCTGGCCACCTAACTCCTCCTTACATCTGACAACAGAAGTGCCCCTTACATCTGGCCATCTATCTCCTCCTTACACCTGGCCACCTAACTCCTCCTTACATCTGGCCTCCTAACTCCCCCTTAAATCTGGCCACCTACGCCCCTTATATCTGGCCACCTAACTCATGCTTACACCTGGCCACCTAACACCTCCTTACATCTGGCCACCTAACTCCACCATAAATCTGGCCACCTACCCCACTAACATCTGGCCACAAAACTACCCCTTGCATCTGGCAACCTAACTCCTCCTTATACCTGGCCACCTAACTCCCACTTAAATCTGGCCATCTAACTCCCCCCGTTCATCTGGACACCTAACACCACCTTACATCTGGCCACCTCGCGCCCCCTTACATCTGGCCACCTACCGCGCTTACACCTGGCCACCGAACTACTCCGTACACCTGGACACCTAGCACCAAATTACATCTGGCCACCTAACTCCCCCTTACATCTGGCCACCTAACTCCCCTTTACATCTGAACACCTAACAGCCCTTACATCTGGCCACCTAACACCCACTTACATCTGGCAACCTAAACCACATACACCTGGCCACCTAACTCCCCCTTACATCTGGCCACCTACTCCGCTTACACCTGGCCACCTACCCCGCTTACACCTGGCCACATAACTGCTCCTTACACCAGGACACCTAACACCTAACTCCTCCTTACACCTGGTCACCTAACTCCTCCTTACATCAGGCCACCTAACTCCCCCTTGCATCACGCAACCTTAAATCTGGCCACCTACCCCCTTATATCTGGCCACCTAACTCCACGTTACATCTGGCCACCTACACCCCTTACACCTGGCCACCTACCACGCTTACAGCTGGCCACCTAATTCCCCCTTACATCTGGCCACCTACTCCCCTTACATCCTGCCAACTAACTCACACTTACCCTTGGCCACCTAACTCCCCCTTGCATCTGGCAACCTAACTCCCCCTTGCATCTGGCAACCTAACTCCCTCTAATATCTGGCCACCTAACATCTCCTTACATCTGACCACCTACCCCCCTTAAATCTGGCCACCTACCCCCCTTAAATCTGGCCACCTAACTCCCCCTACCATCTGGTCACCTAACTCTCCCTTAAATCTGGCCATATACCCCCCTTACACCTGGCCACCTAACTCTTCCTTACATCTGGCCACTTAACTCATTCTTACACCTGGCCACCTAACTCCTCCTTCAATCTAGCCATCTAAATCCTCCCTTTCATCTGGCCACATAACTTCGCCTTGCATCTGGCCACCTACCCCCCTTACACCTACCCCCCTTACACCTGGCCAACTATCTCTTCCGTAAACCTGGACACCTAACACCAACTTACATCTGGCCACCTAACTCCACGTTACATATGGCCACCTACACCCCTTACACCTGGCCACCTACCCCGCTTACAGCTGGCCACCTAATTCCCCCTTACATCTGGCCACCTACTCCCCTTACATCCTGCCAACTAACTCACACTTACCCTTGGCCACCTAAATCCCCCTTGCATCTGGCCACCTAACTCCCCCTTGCATCTGGCAACCTAACTCCCTCTAATATCTGGCCACCTAACATCTCCTTACATCTGACCACCTACCCCCCTTACATCTGGCCACCTACCCCCCTTAAATCTGGCCACCTACCCCCATTAAATCTGGCCACCTAACTCCCCTTTACACCTGTCCACCTAACTCCCCCTTAAATCTGGCCATATACCCCCTTACACCTGGCCACCTAACTCCTCCTTACATTTGGCCACTTAACTCATTCTTACACCTGGCCACCTAACTCCCCCTTCAATCTAGCCATCTAAATCCTCCCTTTCATCTGGCCACATAACTTCGCCTTGCATCTGGCCACCTACCCCCCTTACATCTGGCCAACTATCTCTTCCGTAAACCTGGCCACCTAACACCAACTTACATCTGGCCACCTAACTCCCACTTACATCTGGCCGCCTACACCCCATACACCTGGCCACCTAACTCCCCCTTACATCTGGCCACCTAACCCCCCCGTACATCTGGCCACCTAACACCCCCTTACATCTGGCCACCTAACCCCCCTTACATCTCTCCACCTAACCCCTCCTTACTGGGCGCCTAACTCCACTTTACATCCTGGCACCTAACTCCCCCTTACATCTGGCCACCTACACCCCATACACCTGGCCACCTAACTCCCCCTTACATCTGCCCACCTACGCCCTTACATCTGGCCACCTAACTACTCACATCTGGCCACCTAACTCCTCCTTACATCTGGCAACATAAGTCCCCCTTACATCTGGCCACCTATCTCCTCCTTACATCTGGCCACCTAACTCCCCCTTGCATCTGGCCACTTACCCCCTTACACCTGGCCACCTAACTCCTCCTTACATCTGGCCACTTAACTCATTCTTACACCTGGCCACTTAACTCATTCTTACACCTGGCCATCTAACTCCCCCCTTTCATCTGGCCATCTAACTCCCCCCTTTCATCTGGCCACCTAACTCCCCCCTTTCATCTGGCCACCTAACTCCTCCGTAAACCTGGACACCTAACACCAACTTACATCTGGCCACCTAACTCCCCCTTACCCCTGGACACCTAACACCACTTTACATCTAGCCACCTACCCCCCTTACATCTGGCCACATAACTCCTCCGTACATCTGGCCACATAACTCCTCCGTACATCTGGCCACCTATCTCCTCCTTACACCTGGACACCTACCAACCCCTTACATCTGGCCACCTACCCCCTTTACACCTGCCCCCCTTACATCTGACCACCTTACTCCCCCTTGCATCTGTCCACCTACCCCCTTTACACCTGTCCACCTAACTCCTCCTTACATCTGGCCACCTAAGTCCCCCTTACATCTGGCCCTCTACCCCCCTTACACCTGGCCACCTAACTCCTCCTTACATCTGGCCACCTAACTTGTTACATCTGGCCACCTACCCACTTACACCTGGCCACCTAACTCCTCCTTACATTTGGCCACCTATCTCCCCCTTACATCTAGCCATCTAACTCATGTTTGCATCTGGCAACCTAACTCCTCCTTACATCTGGCCACCTAACCCCCCTTACATCTGTCCACCAACCCCGCTTACACCTGACCACCTAACTCCTCCTTACACCTGGCAACCTAACTCCGCTTTAAATCTGGCCATCTAACTCCCCCCGTTCATCTGGATACCTAACACCAACTTACATCTGGCCACCTAGTCCCCGCTTACATCTGGCCACCTACCGCGCTTACACCTGGCCACCTAAATACTCCGTACGCCTGGACACCTAACACCAACTTACATCTGGCCACCTAACTCCCCTTTACATCTGGCCACCTAACACACCTAACATCTGGCCACCTAACTCCCGATTATATCTGGCCACCTACACCACATACACCTGGCCACCTAACTCCCCCTTACATCTGGCCACCTACCCCACTTACACCTGGCCACATAACTGCTCCTTACACCTGGACAACTAACTCCAACTTACATTTGGCCACCTAACTCCCACTTACATCTAGCCACCTAACTCCCCCTTGCATCACGCAACCTTAAATCTGGCCACCTACCCCCTTATATCTGGCCACCTAACTCCACCTTATATCTGGTCACCTACACCCTTACACCTGGCCACCTACCCCGCTTACAGCTGGCCACCTAATTCCCCCTTACATCTGGCCACCTACTCCCCTTACATCCTGCCAACTAACTCACACTTACACTTGGCCACCTAAATCCCCCTTGCATCTGACCACCTAACTCCCCCTTGCATCTGGCAACCTAACTCCCTCTTACATCTGGCCACCTAACATCTCCTTACATCTGGCCACCTACCCCCCTTACATCTGGCCACCTATCTCCTTACATCTGGCCACATAACTCCTCCTTACAACTGGCCACATAACTCCCCCTTAAATCTGGCCACCTACCCCAATTACATCTGGCCACCTAACTCCCCCTTACATCTGGTCACCTAACTCCCCCTTAAATCTGGCCACCTACCCCCCTTACACCTGGCCACCTAACTCCTCCTTACATCTGGCCACCTAACTCATTCTTACACCTGGCCACCTAACTCCCCCTTCAATCTGGCAATCTAACTCCCCCCTTTCATCTGGCCACCTAACTTCGCCTTGTGTCTGGCCACCTACCCCCCTTACATCTGGCCACCTAACTCCTCCGTAAACCTGGACACCTAACACCAACTTACATCTGGCCACCTAACTCCCACTTACACCTGGACACCTAACATCACTTTACATCTAGCCACCTAATTCCCCCTTACATCTGGCCACCTAACCACGCTTACATCAGTCCACCAACCCCGCTTACACCTGACCACCTAACTCCTCCTTACACCTGGCAACCTAACTCCGCTTTACATCTGGCCACCTAACTCACCCTTACACCTGGGCACCTACACCCCATACACCTGGCCACCTAACTCCCCCTTACATCTGGCAACCTAACTCCCCCTTATATCTAGCCAGCTAACCCCCCTTAGATCTGGCCACCTACCCCTCTTACACCTGTCCACCTAACTCCTCCGTACACCTGGCCGCCTAACACTCCCTTACACCTGGCCACCTACCCCGCTTACAGCTGGCCACCTAATTCCCCCTTACATCTGGCCACCTACTCCACTTACATCCTGCTAACTAACTCACACTTACCCTTGGCCACCTAAATCCCCCTTGCATCTGGCCACCTAAATCCTCCTTATATCTGGCCACCTAACTCCCGCTTACAAGTGGCCACCTAACTCCCCCCTTACATTTGCCACCAAACTCCTCCTTACATCTGGCCAGCTAATTACCCCTTGCATCTGTCAACCTACCCCGCGTACACCTGGCCACCTAACTCCGTCTTACATCTGGCCACCTAACATCTCCTTACATATGGCCACCTACCCGCCTTACATCTGGCCACCTATCTCCTTACATCTGGCCACATAACTCCTCCTTACATCAGGCCACATAACTCCCGCTTACATCTGGCAAACTAACTCCCCCTTGCATCTGGCCACCTACCACGCTTACACCTGTCCACCTAACTCCTCCGTACACCTGGCCGCCTAACACTCCCTTACACCTGGCCACATAACTCCCCCTTAAATCTGGCCACCTACCCCAATTACATCTGGCCACCTAACTCCCATTTACATCTGGTCACCTAACTCCCCCTTAAATCTGGCCACCTACCCCCCTTACATCTGGCCACCTAACTCCTCCGTAAACCTGGACACCTAACACCAACTTACATTTGGCCACCTAACTCCCACTTACACCTGGACACCTAACACCACTTTACATCTAGCCACCTACTCCCCTTACATCCTGCCAACTAACTCACACTTACACTTGGCCACCTAAATCCCCCTTGCATCTGACCACCTAACTCCCCCTTGCATCTGGCAACCTAACTCCCTCTTACATCTGGCCACCTAACATCTCCTTTTATCTGGCCACCTACCCCCCTTACATCTGGCCACCTATCTCCTTACATCTGGCCACATAACTCCTCCTTACATCTGGCCACATAACATCCCCTTAAATCAGGCCACCTACCCCAATTACATCTGGCCACCTAACTCCACCTTATATCTGGTCACCTAACTCCCCCTTAAATATGGCCACCTACCCACTTACACCTGGCCACCGAACTCCTCCTTACATCTGGCCACCTAACTCATTCTTACACCTGGCCACCTAACTCCCCCTTCAAACTGGCAATCTAACTCCCCCCCTTTCATCTGGCCACCTAACTTCGCCTTGCGTCTGGCCACCTACCCCACTTACATCTGGCCACCTAACACCACTTTACATCTAGCCACCTAACTCCCCCTTACATCTGGCCACCTACCCCCCCCTTACATCTGAACACCAACACCGTTTACACCTGGCCACCTAACTCCTCCTTACATCTGGCCACCTAACTCACCCTTACACCTGGGCACCTACACCCCATACACCTGGCCACCTAACTCCCCCTTACATCTGGCCACCTAACTCCTCCTTACATCTGGCCAACTAACTTCTCGTTACATCTGGCCACCTACCTCCCTTACATCTTCCCACGTAACTCCTCCTTACATTTGGCCACCTAACACCTCTTTACATCTGGCCACCTAACTCCCCTTTGCATCTGTCCACCTACACCCCTTACACCTGGCCACCTAACTCATCCTTACATCTGGCAACATAAGTCCCCCTTACATCTGGCTACCTATCTCCTCCTTACACCTGGCCACCTAACTCCCCCTTACATCTGGCCTCCTAATTCCCCCTTAAATCTGGCCACCTACGCCACTTACATCTGGCCACCTAACTCATGCTTACACCTGGCCACCTAACTCCCCCTTACATCTGGCCTCCTAATTCCCCCTTAAATCTGGCCACCTACGCCACTTACATCTGGCCACCTAAGTCATGCTTACACCTGGCCACCTACCCCCCTTACACCTGGCGACCTAACTCCTCCTTACATCTGGCAACATAAGTCCCCCTTACATCTGGCCAGCTAACTCCCCCTTAAATCTGGCCACCTACCCCACTAACATCTGGCCACATAACTCCCCCTTGCATCTGGCAACCTAACTCCTCCTTACACCTTGCCATCTAACTCCCCCCGTTCATCTGTATACCTAACACCAACTTACATCTGGCCACCTAGCCCCCCTTACATCTGGCCACCTAACGCGCTTACACCTGGCCACCTAACTACTCCGTACACCTGGACACCTAACACCAACTTACATCTGGTCACCTAACTCCCCCTTACATCTGGCCACCTAACTCCCCCTTACATCTGGCCACCTACCCACTTACACCTGGCCACCGAACTCCTCCTTACATCTGGCCACCTAACTCATTCTTACACCTGGCCACCTAACTCCCCCTTCAAACTGGCAATCTAACTCCCCCCCTTTCATCTGGCCACCTAACTTCGCCTTGCGTCTGGCCACCTACCCCACTTACATCTGGCCACCTAACACCACTTTACATCTAGCCACCTAACTCCCCCTTACATCTGGCCACCTACCCCCCCCTTACATCTGAACACCAACACCGTTTACACCTGGCCACCTAACTCCTCCTTACATCTGGCCACCTAACTCACCCTTACACCTGGGCACCTACACCCCATACACCTGGCCACCTAACTCCCCCTTACATCTGGCCACCTAACTCCTCCTTACATCTGGCCAACTAACTTCTCGTTACATCTGGCCACCTACCTCCCTTACATCTTCCCACGTAACTCCTCCTTACATTTGGCCACCTAACACCTCTTTACATCTGGCCACCTAACTCCCCTTTGCATCTGTCCACCTACACCCCTTACACCTGGCCACCTAACTCATCCTTACATCTGGCAACATAAGTCCCCCTTACATCTGGCTACCTATCTCCTCCTTACACCTGGCCACCTAACTCCCCCTTACATCTGGCCTCCTAATTCCCCCTTAAATCTGGCCACCTACGCCACTTACATCTGGCCACCTAACTCATGCTTACACCTGGCCACCTAACTCCCCCTTACATCTGGCCTCCTAATTCCCCCTTAAATCTGGCCACCTACGCCACTTACATCTGGCCACCTAAGTCATGCTTACACCTGGCCACCTACCCCCCTTACACCTGGCGACCTAACTCCTCCTTACATCTGGCAACATAAGTCCCCCTTACATCTGGCCAGCTAACTCCCCCTTAAATCTGGCCACCTACCCCACTAACATCTGGCCACATAACTCCCCCTTGCATCTGGCAACCTAACTCCTCCTTACACCTTGCCATCTAACTCCCCCCGTTCATCTGTATACCTAACACCAACTTACATCTGGCCACCTAGCCCCCCTTACATCTGGCCACCTAACGCGCTTACACCTGGCCACCTAACTACTCCGTACACCTGGACACCTAACACCAACTTACATCTGGTCACCTAACTCCCCCTTACATCTGGCCACCTAACTCCCCCTTACATCTGGCCACCTAACTCCCCTTTACATCTGGCCACCTAACACCCCTTACATCTGGCCACCTAACTCCCACTTACATCTGGCCACCTACACCACATACACCTGGCCTACTAACTCCCCCTTACATCTGGCCACCTACCCCACTTACACCTGGCCACATAACTGCTCCTTACACGTGGACACCTAACACCTAACTCCACCTTACACCTGGTCACCTAACTCCAACTTACATCAGGCCACCTAACACCTCCTTACATTTGGCCACCTAACTCCCGCTTACATCTAACCACCTAACTCCCCCTTGCATCACGCAACCTTAAATCTGGCCACCTACCCACTTATATCTGGCCACTTAACTCCTCCTTACATCTGGCCACCTAACACATTCTTACACCTGGCCACCTAACTCCCCCTTCAATCTGGCAATCTAACTCCCCCCTTTCATCTGGCCACCTAACTTCGCCTTGCGTCTGGCCACCTACCCCACTTACATCTGGCACCTAACTCCTCCGTAAACCTGGACACCTAACACCAACTTACATCTGGCCACCTAACTCCCCCTTACATCTGGCCACCTAACCCCCCTTACATCTGTCCACCAACCCCGTTTAAACCTGGCCACCTAACTCCTCCTTACACCTGGCCGCCTAACTCCGCTTTACATCTGGCCACCTAACTCCCCCTTACATCTGGCCACCTAACCCCCCTTACATCTGTCCACCAACCCCGTTTAAACCTGGCCACCTACCGCGCTTACACCTGGCCACGTAACTCCTCCTTACATTTGGCCACCTAACTCCTCTTAACATCTTGCCACCTAACTCCCCTTTGCATCTGTCCACCTACCCCCCTTACACCTGTCCACCTACCCCCTGACACCTGGCCACCTAACTCCTCCTTACATCTGGCAACATAAGTCCCCCTTACATCTGGCCACCTATCTCCTCGTTACACCTGGCCACCTAACTCCTCCTTACATCTGGCCTCCTAATTCCCCCTTAAATCTGGCCACCTACGCCCCTTACATCTGGCCACCTAACTCATGCTTACACCTGGCCACCTAACTCCCCCTTAAATCTGGCCACCTACCCCACTAACATCTGGCCACATAACTCCCCCTTGCATCTGGCAACCTAACTCCTCCTTATATCTGGCCACCTAACTATTCTTACACCTGGCCACCTAACTCCCATTTAAATCTGGCCATCTAACTCCCCCCGTTCATCTATACACCTAACACCAACTTACATCTGGCCACCTCCCCCCCCCTTACATCTGGCCACATACCACGCTTACACCTGGCCACCTAACTACTCCTTACATCTGGCCACTTAACTCATTCTTACACCTGGCCACCTAACTCTCCCTTCAATCTGGCCATCTAACTCCCCCCTTTCATCTGGCCACCTAACTCCCCCTTACACCTGGACACCTAACTCCCTCTTACATCTGGCCACCTAACTCCCCCTTACCCCTGGAAACCTAACACCACTTTACATCTAGCCACCTAACTCCCCCCTTACATCTAGCCACCTAACTCCTCCTTGCATCTGTCCACCTACCCCCCTTACACCTGGCCACCTACCCCCCTTACACCTGGCCACCTAACTCCTCCTTACATCTGGCAACATAAGTCCCTCTTACATCTGGCCACCTATCTCCTCCTTACACCTGGCCACCTAACTCCTCCTTACATCTGGCCTCCTAACTCCGCCTTAAATCTGGCCACCTACGCCCCTTACATCTGGCCACCTAACTCATGCTTACACCTGGCCACCTAACTCCTCCTTACATCTGGCCACCTAACTCCCCCTTAAATCTGGCCACCTACCCCACTAAAATCTGGCCACATAACTACCCCTTGCATCTGGCAACCTAACTCCACCTTATACCTGCCCACCTAACTATTCTTACACCTGGCCACCTAACTCCCATTTAAATCTGGCCATCTAACTCCGCCCGTTCATCTGGATACCTAACACCAACTTACATCTGGCCACCTAGCCCCCCCTTACACCTGGCCACCTAACTACTCCGTACACCTGGACACCTAACCCCAACTTACATCTGGCCACCTAACTCCCCCTTACATCTGTCCACCTAACTCCCCTTTACATCTGGCCACCTAACACCCCTTACATCTGGCCACCTACACCACATACACCTGGCCACCTAACTCCCCCTTACATCTGGCCACCGACCCCACTTACACCTTGCCACATAACTGCTCCTTACACCTGGACACCTAACACCTAACTCCACCTTACACCTGGTCACCTAACTCCAACTTACATCAGCCACCTAACTCCTCCTTACATTTGGCCACCTAACTCACCCTTGCATCACGCAACCTTAAATCTGGCCACCTACCCCCTTATATCTGGCCACCTAACTCCACCTTACATCTGGTCACCTACACCCCTTACACCTGGCAAACCTACCCCGCTTACAGCTGGCCACCTAATTCCCCCTTACATCTGGCCACCTACTCCCCTTACATCCTGCCAACTAACTCACACTTACACTTGGCCACCTAAATCCCCCTTGCATCTGACCACCTAACTCCCCCTTGCATCTGGCAACCTAACTCCCTCTTACATCTGGCCACCTAACATCTCCTTTTATCTGGCCACCTACCCCCCTTACATCTGGCCACCTATCTCCTTACATCTGGCCACATAACTCCTCCTTACATCTGGCCACATAACATCCCCTTAAATCAGGCCACCTACCCCAATTACATCTGGCCACCTAACTCCACCTTATATCTGGTCACCTAACTCCCCCTTAAATATGGCCACCTACCCACTTACACCTGGCCACCGAACTCCTCCTTACATCTGGCCACCTAACTCATTCTTACACCTGGCCACCTAACTCCCCCTTCAAACTGGCAATCTAACTCCCCCCCTTTCATCTGGCCACCTAACTTCGCCTTGCGTCTGGCCACCTACCCCACTTACATCTGGCCACCTAACACCACTTTACATCTAGCCACCTAACTCCCCCTTACATCTGGCCACCTACCCCCCCCCCTTACATCTGAACACCAACACCGTTTACACCTGGCCACCTAACTCCTCCTTACATCTGGCCACCTAACTCACCCTTACACCTGGGCACCTACACCCCATACACCTGGCCACCTAACTCCCCCTTACATCTGGCCACCTAACTCCTCCTTACATCTGGCCAACTAACTTCTCGTTACATCTGGCCACCTACCTCCCTTACATCTTCCCACGTAACTCCTCCTTACATTTGGCCACCTAACACCTCTTTACATCTGGCCACCTAACTCCCCTTTGCATCTGTCCACCTACACCCCTTACACCTGGCCACCTAACTCATCCTTACATCTGGCAACATAAGTCCCCCTTACATCTGGCTACCTATCTCCTCCTTACACCTGGCCACCTAACTCCCCCTTACATCTGGCCTCCTAATTCCCCCTTAAATCTGGCCACCTACGCCACTTACATCTGGCCACCTAACTCATGCTTACACCTGGCCACCTAACCCCCCCTTAAATCTGGACACCTACCCCACTAACATCTGGCCACATAACTCCCCATTGCATCTGGCAACCTAACTCCTCCTTATATCTGGCCACCTAATTATTCTTATTCCTGGCCACGTAACTCCCACTTAAATCTGGCCATCTAACTCCCCCCGTTCATCTGGACACCTAACACCAACTTACATCTGGCCACCTCGTCCCCCTTACATCTGGCCACCTACCGTGCTTACACCTGGCCACCTAATTACTCCGTACACCTGGACACCTACCACCAACTTACATCTGGCCACCTAACTCCTTACATCTGGCCACATAACTCCCCCTTACATCTGGTCACCTAACTCCCCCTTAAATCTGACCACCTACCCCGCTTACACCTGGCCACCTACCCCGCTTACACCTGGCCACCTACCCCGCTTACACCTGGCCACCTAACTCCTCCTTACATCTGGCCACTTAACTCATTCTTACACCTGGCCACCTCACTCTCCATTCAATCTGGCCATCTAACTCCCCCCTTTCATCTGGCCACCTAACTTCGCCTGGCATCTGGCCACCTACCCTCCTAACATCTGGCCACCTAACTCCTCCGTAAACCTGGACACCTAACACAAACTTACATCTGGCCACCTAACTCCCCCTTACACCTGGACACCTAACTCCCTCTTACATCTGGCCACCTAACTCCCCCTTACCCCTGGAAACCGAACACCACTTTACATCTAGCCACCTAACTCCCCCTTATATCTAGCCACCTAACTCCTCCTTGCATCTGTGACCTACCCCCCTTACACCTGGCCACCTACCCCCTTACACCTGGCCACCTAACTCCTCCTTACATCTGGCAACATAAGTCCCTCTTACATCTGGCCACCTATCTCCTCCTTACACCTGGCCACCTAACTCCTCCTTGCATCTGGCCTCCTAACTCCCCCTTAAATCTGGCCACCTACGCCCCTTACATCTGGCCACCTAACTCATGCTTACACCTGGCCACTTAACTCCTCCTTACATCTGGCCACCTAACTCCTCCTTACATCTGGCCACCTAACTCCCCCTTAAATCTGGCCACCTACCCCACTAACATCTGGCCACATAACTACCCCTTGCATCTGGCAACCTAACTCCTCCTTATACCTGGCCACCTAACTATTCTTACACATGGCCACCTAACTTCCACTTAAATCTGGCCATCTAACTCCCCCTGTTCATCTGGACACCTAACACCACCTTACATCTGGCCACCTTGCCCCCCTTACATCTGGCCACCTACCGCGCTTACACCTGGCCACCTAAGTACTCCGTACACATGGACATCTAGCACCAACTTTCAACTGGCCACCTAACTCCACTTTACATCTGGCCACCTAACAGCCCTTACATCTGGCCATCTAACTCCCACTTACATCTGGCCACCTACACCACATACACCTGGCGACCTAACTCCCCCTTACATCTGGCCACCTACCCCGCTTACACCTGGCCACATAACTGCTCCTTACACCTGGACACCTAACACCTAACTCCTCCTTACATCAGGCCACCTATCTCCCCCTTGCATCACGCAACCTTAAATCTGGCCACCTACCCCCTTATATCTGGCCACCTAACTCCACGTTACATCTGGCCACCTACACCCCTTACACCTGGCCACCTACCCCGCTTACAGCTGGCAACCTAATTCCCCCTTACATCTGGCCACCTACTCCCCTTACATCCTGCCAACTAACTCACACTTACTCTTGGCCACCTAAATCCCCCTTGCATCTGGCCACCTAACTCCCCCTTGCATCTGGCAACCTAACTCCCTCTAATATCTGGCCACCTAACATCTCCTTACATGTGAACACCTACCCCCCTTACATCTGGCCACCTAACTCCCCCTTAAATCTGGCCACCTACCCCCATTACATCTGGCCACCTAACTCCCCCTTAAATCTAGCCACATACCCCCCTTACAACTGGCCACCTAACTCCTCCTTAGATCTGGCCACTTAAATCATTCTTACACCTGGCCACCTAACTCCCCATTCAATCTGGCCATCTAACTCCCCCCTTTCATCTGGCGACATAACTTCGCCTTGCATCTGGCCACCTAACCCCCTTACATCTGGCCACCTAACTGCTCCGTAAACCTGGACACCTAACACCAACTTACATCTGGCCACCTAACTCCCCCTTACCCCTGGACACCTAACACCACTTTACATCTAGCCACCTAACTCCTCCTTACACCTGGCCACCTAACTCCGCTTTATATCTGGCCACCTAACTCCTTACATCTGTCCACATATCTCCTCCTTACATCTAGCCACCTAACACCCCCTTACATCTGGCCACCTAACTCCCCCTTGCATCTGGCCACTTACCCCCTTACATCTGGCCACCTATCTCCTCCTTACACCTGGACACCTAACACCCCCTTACATCTGGCCACCTAACTCCCCCTTGCATCTGGCCACTTACCCCCTTACATCTGGCCACCTAACCCCTCCTTACATCTGGCCACCTAACTTCTCGTTACATCTGGCCACCTACCTCCCTTACATCTGCCCACGTAACTCCTCCTTAGATTTGGCCACCTAACTCCTCCTTACATCTGGCCACCTAACTCCCCCCTTACATCTGGCAACCTAACTCCTCCTTGCATCTGTCCACCTACCCCCTTACACCTGGCCACCTAACTCCTCCTTATATCTGACAACAGAAGTCCCCCTTACATCTGGCCACCTATCTCCTCCTTACACCTGGCCACCTAACTCCTCCTTACATCTGGCCTCCTAACTCCCCCTTAAATCTGGCCACCTACGCCCCTTACATCTGGCCACCTAACTCATGCTTACACCTGGCCACCTAACTCCTCCTTACATCTTGCAACCTAACTCCCCCTTAAATCTGGCCACCTACCCCACTAACATCTGGCCACATAACTACCCCTTGCATCTGGCAACCTAACTCCTCCTTATACCTGCCCACCTATCTATTCTTACACCTGGCCACCTAACTCCCACTTAAATCTGGCCATCTAACTCCCCCCGTTCATCTGGACACCTAACACCACCTTACATCTGGCCACCTAACTCCCCCTTACATCTGGCCACCTAAGAGCCCTTACATCTGGCCACCTAACTCCCACTTACATCTGGCCACCTACACCACATACACCTGGCCACCTAACTCCGCCTTACATCTGGCCACCTACCCCTGGCCACATAACTGCTCCTTACACCTGGACACCTAACACCTAACTCCTCCTTACACCTGGTCACCTAACTCCTCCTTACATCAGGCCACCTAACTCCCCCTTGCATCACGCAACCTTAAATCTGGCCACCTACCCCCTTATATCTGGCCACCTAACTCCACGTTACATCTGGCCACCTACACCCCTTACACCTGGCCACCTACCCCGCTTACAGCTGGCAACCTAATTCCCCCTTACATCTGGCCACCTACTCCCCTTACATCCTGCCAACTAACTCACACTTACCCTTGGCCACCTAAATCCCCCTTGCATCTGGCCAGCTAACTCCCCCTTGCTTCTGGCAACCTAACTCCCTCTAATATCTGGCCACCTAACATCTCCTTACATCTGACAACCTAACCCCCTTACATCTGGCCACCTACCCCCCTTAAATCTGGCCACCTATCCCCATTAAATCTGGCCACCTAACTCCCCTTTACACCTGTCCACCTAACTCCCCCTTAAATCTGGCCATATACCCCCCTTACACCTGGCCACCTAACTCCTCCTTACATCTGGCCACTTAACTCATTCTTACACCTGGCCACCTAACTCCCCCTTCAATCTGGCCATCTAAATCCTCCCTTTCATCTGGCCACCTATCACCTCCTTACACCTGGACACCTAACACCCCCTTACATCTGGCCACCTAACTCCCCCTTGCATCTGGCCACTTACCCCCTTACATCTGGCCACCAAACTCCTCCTTAAATCTGGCCACCTACCCCCATTACATCTGGCCACCTAACTCCTCCTTAAATCTGGCCACCTAACTCCTCCTTACATCTGGCCACTTAACTCATTCTTACACCTGGCCACCTAACTCCCCCTTCAACCTGCCCATCTAACTCCCCCCTTTCATCTGGCCACCTAACTTCGCCTTGCATCTGGCCACCTACCCCCCTTACATCTGGCCACCTAACTCCTCCGTAAACCTGGACACCTAACACAAACTTACATCTGGCCACCTAACTCCCCGTTACATCTGGCCACCTAAGCCCCCATACATCTGGCCGGCTAACTCCGCTTTACATCTGGCCACCTAACTCCCCCTTACATCTGGCCACATAACTCCTCGTTACATCTGGCCACCTATCTCCTCCTTACACCTGGACACCTAACAACCCCTTACATCTGGCCACCTAAGTCCCCCTTACATCTGGCCCCCTAAGTCCCCCTTACATCTGGCCCCCTACCCCTCTTACACCTGGCCACCTAACTCCTCCTTACATCTGGCCATCTAACTTCTCGTTACATCTGGCCACCTACCCACTTACACCTGGCCACCTAACTCCTCCTTACATTTGGCCACCTATCTCCCCCTTACATCCAGCCACGTAACTCATGTTTGCATCTGGCAACCTAACTCCTCCTTACATCTGGCCACCTTCCCCCCTTGCCTCTGGCCACCTACCCCCCCCTTACATTTTCCACCTACCCCCCTTACATCTGGCCACCTAACTCCCCCTTGCATCTGGTCACCCCACTTACATTTGCCCCCTTTGCATATGGCCACCTACCCCCCCCTTACATTTTCCACCTACCCCCCTTACATCTGGCCACCTAACTCCTCCTTACATCTGGCCACCTTCCCCCCTTGCCTCTGGCCACCTACCCCCCCCCCCCTTACATTTTCCACCTACCCCCCTTACATCTGGCCACCTAACTCCCTCTTGCATCTGGCCACCCCACATACATCTGGCCACCCCACTTACATCTGGCCACCTACCCTCCTTACATCTGGCCACCTACCCCCTTACATCTGGCCACCTAACACCTCAGTACATCTGGCCGCCTAACTCTCCCTTGCATCTGGCGATCCCCCCCTTATATCTTGCCACCTACCCCCTACATCTGTCCACATAAATCCCCCTTGAATCTGGTCACCCCACTTACATCTGCCTCCCTTTAAATCTGGCCAGCTAACTCCTACTTGCATCTGGCCATCCCACTTACATCTGGCCAGCTAACTCCCCCTTACTTCTTGCCACCTAACTTCCCCTTGCATCTGGCCACCTAACTCATCAGTACATCTGGCCACCCCCTTACATCTGGCCACCTAACTCCCCCTTAAATCTGGCCACCTACCCCACTAACATCTGGCCACATAACTACCCCTTGCATCTGGCAACCTAACTCCTCCTTATACCTGGCCACCTAACTATTCTTACACCTGGCCACCTAACTCCCACTTAAATCTGGCCATCTAACTCCCCCCGTTCATTTGGCCACATAACACCACCTTACACCTGGACACCTAGCACCAACTTACATCTGGCCACCTAACTCCCCTTTACATCTGGCCACCTAACAGCCCTTACATCTGGCCACCTAACTCCAACTTACATCTGGCCACCTACACCACATACACCTGGCCACCTAACTCCCCCTTACACCTGGCCACCTACCCCCTTACACCTGGCCACCTAACTCCTCCTTACATCTGACAACAGAAGTGCCCCTTACATCTGGCCATCTATCTCCTCCTTACACCTGGCCACCTAACTCCTCCTTACATCTGGCCTCCTAACTCCCCCTTAAATCTGGCCACCTACGCCCCTTATATCTGGCCACCTAACTCATGCTTACACCTGGCCACCTAACACCTCCTTACATCTGGCCACCTAACTCCACCATAAATCTGGCCACCTACCCCACTAACATCTGGCCACAAAACTACCCCTTGCATCTGGCAACCTAACTCCTCCTTATACCTGGCCACCTAACTCCCACTTAAATCTGGCCATCTAACTCCCCCCGTTCATCTGGACACCTAACACCACCTTACATCTGGCCACCTCGCGCCCCCTTACATCTGGCCACCTACCGCGCTTACACCTGGCCACCGAACTACTCCGTACACCTGGACACCTAGCACCAAATTACATCTGGCCACCTAACTCCCCCTTACATCTGGCCACCTAACTCCCCTTTACATCTGAACACCTAACAGCCCTTACATCTGGCCACCTAACACCCACTTACATCTGGCAACCTAAACCACATACACCTGGCCACCTAACTCCCCCTTACATCTGGCCACCTACTCCGCTTACACCTGGCCACCTACCCCGCTTACACCTGGCCACATAACTGCTCCTTACACCAGGACACCTAACACCTAACTCCTCCTTACACCTGGTCACCTAACTCCTCCTTACATCAGGCCACCTAACTCCCCCTTGCATCACGCAACCTTAAATCTGGCCACCTACCCCCTTATATCTGGCCACCTAACTCCACGTTACATCTGGCCACCTACACCCCTTACACCTGGCCACCTACCACGCTTACAGCTGGCCACCTAATTCCCCCTTACATCTGGCCACCTACTCCCCTTACATCCTGCCAACTAACTCACACTTACCCTTGGCCACCTAACTCCCCCTTGCATCTGGCAACCTAACTCCCCCTTGCATCTGGCAACCTAACTCCCTCTAATATCTGGCCACCTAACATCTCCTTACATCTGACCACCTACCCCCCTTAAATCTGGCCACCTACCCCCCTTAAATCTGGCCACCTAACTCCCCCTACCATCTGGTCACCTAACTCTCCCTTAAATCTGGCCATATACCCCCCTTACACCTGGCCACCTAACTCTTCCTTACATCTGGCCACTTAACTCATTCTTACACCTGGCCACCTAACTCCTCCTTCAATCTAGCCATCTAAATCCTCCCTTTCATCTGGCCACATAACTTCGCCTTGCATCTGGCCACCTACCCCCCTTACACCTACCCCCCTTACACCTGGCCAACTATCTCTTCCGTAAACCTGGACACCTAACACCAACTTACATCTGGCCACCTAACTCCACGTTACATATGGCCACCTACACCCCTTACACCTGGCCACCTACCCCGCTTACAGCTGGCCACCTAATTCCCCCTTACATCTGGCCACCTACTCCCCTTACATCCTGCCAACTAACTCACACTTACCCTTGGCCACCTAAATCCCCCTTGCATCTGGCCACCTAACTCCCCCTTGCATCTGGCAACCTAACTCCCTCTAATATCTGGCCACCTAACATCTCCTTACATCTGACCACCTACCCCCCTTACATCTGGCCACCTACCCCCCTTAAATCTGGCCACCTACCCCCATTAAATCTGGCCACCTAACTCCCCTTTACACCTGTCCACCTAACTCCCCCTTAAATCTGGCCATATACCCCCTTACACCTGGCCACCTAACTCCTCCTTACATTTGGCCACTTAACTCATTCTTACACCTGGCCACCTAACTCCCCCTTCAATCTAGCCATCTAAATCCTCCCTTTCATCTGGCCACATAACTTCGCCTTGCATCTGGCCACCTACCCCCCTTACATCTGGCCAACTATCTCTTCCGTAAACCTGGCCACCTAACACCAACTTACATCTGGCCACCTAACTCCCACTTACATCTGGCCGCCTACACCCCATACACCTGGCCACCTAACTCCCCCTTACATCTGGCCACCTAACCCCCCCGTACATCTGGCCACCTAACACCCCCTTACATCTGGCCACCTAACCCCCCTTACATCTCTCCACCTAACCCCTCCTTACTGGGCGCCTAACTCCACTTTACATCCTGGCACCTAACTCCCCCTTACATCTGGCCACCTACACCCCATACACCTGGCCACCTAACTCCCCCTTACATCTGCCCACCTACGCCCTTACATCTGGCCACCTAACTACTCACATCTGGCCACCTAACTCCTCCTTACATCTGGCCACCTAACTCCCCCTTGCATCTGGCCACTTACCCCCTTACACCTGGCCACCTAACTCCTCCTTACATCTGGCCACTTAACTCATTCTTACACCTGGCCACTTAACTCATTCTTACACCTGGCCATCTAACTCCCCCCTTTCATCTGGCCATCTAACTCCCCCCTTTCATCTGGCCACCTAACTCCCCCCTTTCATCTGGCCACCTAACTCCTCCGTAAACCTGGACACCTAACACCAACTTACATCTGGCCACCTAACTCCCCCTTACCCCTGGACACCTAACACCACTTTACATCTAGCCACCTACCCCCCTTACATCTGGCCACATAACTCCTCCGTACATCTGGCCACATAACTCCTCCGTACATCTGGCCACCTATCTCCTCCTTACACCTGGACACCTACCAACCCCTTACATCTGGCCACCTACCCCCTTTACACCTGCCCCCCTTACATCTGACCACCTTACTCCCCCTTGCATCTGTCCACCTACCCCCTTTACACCTGTCCACCTAACTCCTCCTTACATCTGGCCACCTAAGTCCCCCTTACATCTGGCCCTCTACCCCCCTTACACCTGGCCACCTAACTCCTCCTTACATCTGGCCACCTAACTTGTTACATCTGGCCACCTACCCACTTACACCTGGCCACCTAACTCCTCCTTACATTTGGCCACCTATCTCCCCCTTACATCTAGCCATCTAACTCATGTTTGCATCTGGCAACCTAACTCCTCCTTACATCTGGCCACCTAACTCCTCCTTACATCTTGCCACCTAACTCCCCCCTTACATCTGGCCACCTTCCCCCCTTGCCTCTGGCCACCTACTCCCCCTTACATCTGGCCACCTACCCCCTTACATCTGGCCACCTAACTCCCCCTTGCATCTGGCCACCTAACTCCCCCTTGCATCTGGCCACCTAACTCCCCCTTGCATCTGGTCACCCCACTTACATTTGCCCCCTTTGCATATGGCCAGCTAACTCCCCCTTGCATCTGGCCACCCCACTTACATCTGGCCACCCCACTTACATCTGGCCACCTACCCTCCTTACATCTGGCCACCTAACACCTCAGTACATCTGGCCGCCTAACTCCCCCTTGCATCTGGCCACCCCCCTTACATCTTGCCACCTACCCCCTACATCTGGCCACCTAACTCCCCCTTGCATCTGGTCACCCCACTTACATCTGCCTCCCTTTACATCTGGCCAGCTAACTCCCACTTGCATCTGGCCACCCCACTTACATCTGGCCAGCCACCCCTCCTTACATCTGGCCAGCTAACTCCCCCTTACATCTGGCCACCTAACTCCCCCTTACTTCTGGCCACCTAACTTCCCCTTGCATCTGGCCACCTAACTCATCAGTACATCTGGCCACCTAACTCATCAGTACATCTGGCCACCCCCTTACATCTGGCCACTTAACTCCCCCTTACATCTGTCCACCCCTTTACATCTGGCCACCCCTTTACATCTGGCCACCTAACTCCCCCTTGCATCTCGCCACCTAACTCCCCCTTGCATCTGGCCACCCCCTTACATCTGGCCACCTAACTCCCCCTTGCATCTGTCTACCCCCCTTACATCTTGCCACCTAACTCCCCCTTACATCTGGCCACCTAACTCCCCCTTGCATCTGGCTACCCCCCTTACATCTTGCCACCTAACTCCCCCTTACATCTGGCCACCTAACTCCACGGACTGCAACCCCCTTGATTATTATATGTGCGGCGCAGTTGACCGAAAATCCAACAAAACTCCTTGTAACGCCAAAGATGAACTGAGGTCAAGGAATTTGGCGGCATTCACTAATTTAAACAAGAAGACCGCCCAGAAGAATTGCAGGAGATGTAAAAGTCGTCTGGAGGCTGTGATTGAAACCAGTGGTGATTTTATTGAATAAATTTACTCAATTTTAGTAAATATATCTGTTAAAATGAGATGCCAATGGTAGTTGCATCATTTAGACGACAATTTATCCATCGAACCCTGTTTGTATATGAAGGAAAGATGAGAAATAATGACACGATGAATACACACAAAAAAGTTTCTTTTCAGTTCGTATGAACCAGGATGAAAGTATGTACATTTCATACAACTCCCCCACCCTCCGATACAATTTCAATACCCTTGCTTTTTTCCTCCCCTTCTATTAAGCTTCGCGTTGTGCATTTATTTATTTTTAAATAATAAAACCTTAGGAAATTATTTAACCCGAATCGCATGAAGATACCGAAAGGCAGCGTCATCGGCAGATCTCCTAAATTTTTAAAGTTATATATATATATATATATATATAGGTAACTATACTCGTGTCGAAAAACCTTCGAATTCTTGATTTAACAATAGCCAAATCAATCTCGAAGGGAGAAAAAGGTTTTAAAAAAGAAATAGCCAGGAACATGAAAGTCTGTCTAAATAAAATTAAAATAATCGCACAGATACAGTTTCAAGGCCCAAAGAAAAAACCCCGATACGAGTAAACAACTAACTAAAGAGCTCGATACAAACGTAGAGCAGACCTAGTCAAACCTCATGAGCCAGACAAACCTCCCAAGGTTTCACTTAGGCAGATCGTCAGGTTCAGCTGGCACTGACGATCTGCCTAAGTGAAACCTTGGTAGGTTTGTCTGGCTCATTAGGTTTGACTATACACACACACATATATATATATATATATATATATATATATATATATATATATATATATATATTACAATGAATCATTCATACAAAAAGTAAATTAGTAAAGTTAATGATATAAAATGGCGAAATCCCTTCACTAAAAAAATTTAAAAAATGCATTAACCTACTAATCACACGATAAATGTTATCATTGTTTTTTTTTTAAATTATAAGCTGTATTTGTCCTTTCTTTAATACGCAAGTACTTTCGACAGTACACTCAGCTTACAATTTTAAAAAACAAAAATTATAATATCCATCGTGTGATTGGTAGATTAATGCATTTAAAAAATTTTAATTTACTTTTTTGTATGAATAATTCATTGTAATATAAATTGAACTATACCACATATGTGATATATATATATATATATATATATATATATAAATTTCAATAAGTACGACTATTTGTTCCCCCTCACTGTGTGTATATATATATATATATATATATATATATATATATATATATAAATAAAATAAATAAAAAATTTCTATGGGTACGACTATTTGTTACCCCCTTTGTATATATATATATATATATATATATATATATACAGTGAGGGGGAACAAATAGTCGTACCCATAGAAATTTTTTATTTATTTTATTTCCAACTAACGATTAAACACAGTTTTCATATAATTAACTTTACACAGATGCATAATAACTAAATATGCACAGAAAAGAGAAAAAAATTGATATAATAGAAATAAATCCCATGTTGCGACGTTTTACAGCCGAAGGATTCTGCAGAGAAGACGCAGGATTCCTTTCAAGCCTGGAAAACGAAAGAGAACATATCGCCAGTTAGAGTGACTCGGAAGTTAAGTTAAAGATATTCAAGGCTTTACGTATCAGGGATTTCCTCAATATGACACATGACGCCTTGTCCCGTGTGAGCTGGAAAGATCAGAACTTATGCCGATGGATAGACGGACCAGGAAGATAATGGCTAAGGTTTTACATATAAAAAATGACATCGATATGACACGGAAATTTTTCTCCATGTTGAAAAAAGAGTTTAAATCGAAATCTCGATGCTCAGATAAAATTGTTAATGATTTTTATTCTTCGCTTTACTGTCCGAAGATGAACGACACCCAGAGATTCTCTGTGAAAAGAATGAAGAAAAAAAAAGTCCCATGAGGCTAGTTCGCACTTCCGTTGAAGATAACCAGAAAATACAACTTGTTCACCTGGCTGGGCTATTTTATGCCAATCTTTATTTTTGTCTATGCCGCCATTTTGTACTTTTTTTTCATGTTTTTTTTTTTTTTTTGTTTCTCTTTTCTTTTTCTTATTTTTTTTCTTGAAAGGGTGGATAAAAAATGGATGACCGAATTCCCTTTCAAAAGAAACTATTTATTTATTCTCTATTCTTTGAAGGGTCGATTAATATTAGATAGTGAATCAAAAGGACTTATCAGGTGTTAACCGCTTTTCGTTGGCCGAATTCCGAGTGGTATTTTTATACAACCTGTTTTGCGTGCGTAGCCAACTTGTGGAGCATAGGCCTCGGATTTTTGTCTCAAGGGCAGGGCTCAAGCAAGTAAAAAATGGAAAATATTTAGGAAAAGTTTTAACAGAGGACGGAAAGTGTGACACTGATATCCGAAGATGCGTTCGTATAGCGAAATATGCCTTCCAAATGCTAAGCAAGATATTAAGAAATAGAAAAATTTCGTTAGAAAGAAAAAAATAATACTTACCTGTTATGTAACGTCGGTCCTCCTATATGGCAGTGAATGTTGGACAATCTCATCACAAGAAAAAACTCCAGGCAATAGACATGTGGTTCGATAGAAGGATAATGAGAATACCGAAGCCTGAACATTGGAGCAAATAACAAAGAGAGAAAATGGGAATAAAAATGACACTTTTGCTTAACATCAGAAAGCGACAGTCGAACTTCCAGGGCTTAGAAAATTTGACAGGACACATTGAGGTCACGGGGCACAGACGAAAATGGCGCGTAAACATTACCCAACGCGATTCTGTAAATGATTGGCAAAAGATGGATCAGAGGAGATAGTTTGGTTTGGTTGTTTTGTTTAACGGCATTCCAACCTTAGGGGTCATTTTATGCCGAAAATGATTTGGAGTGACTTTAAGAGAATCTTAAGTTAAATGTATTTCTTGGTTTGAGTAGGCATCTTGAAGTAAGCAGTTTCATGGAGGTATATAGCTTGGTATATTTGTGTTTATTTCAATCTTTTCTAGATTTTGTTATAAAGACCAGTTTCTCATATATATTCAAGTATTTTTGAAGGTTTTACTTGGAAGAATCCTTCTTTCAGGCTTGTTTCTTTGTAGTACTTTTGGCGAGTTCGCTTCAAGTCTAAACAATTTGTCAAAATGTGACATATTTTATAAGCCTCCTGGCATGGTATACAGATTGGAGCTGCCTCCTTCCTAAGGAGCTAAGAATGAATGATACTCGAGTGGCCCATACGCAGTCTTGATAATGTTACAGAAGAGATAGTGAACAGACACAATTTACTACTAGTTAAAAAGGACAGGAAATTGTGGAGAGCCATGATTGCCTTCGTGCTGAAGGAACAGGAGACATAAAATAATCAAATCTGATGATAAAAAATGTTTTAGCTGAACCGTCTCTTTCTATTTGAGTGTTAAATACGCGAGGTAGTCATAAATTGATACACTTTGTTGAAGTAGGTAGAAGACTGTATAGCATCAATATTCCATGCATATTTGCCTAGTTAATTAATTCCAGGTTTTTATTTTGATTTAAGTATTGGCTTCTGAAGGTGTGTGTGAGAAATTCTGAAACATTATTAGAAAATTTATCAAAATGTCTAAATGTAACATTTCCTGAGAGGAAAAGATTAAATTAGATGAAGGCGGAAGAAAATCAGAGTAGACGAAAGGTGCGAATTTCTTTAAGGTGGACCTTAACTTGCCAGGAAGTGACCCACACACTTGTTTTTATGACCTTCATCTACACCACATATGGAACGAAACATGCAAAATCCAGTTAAAGAACTGCAACGGAGTGCCGTTAACTCTGTTATAATTTCGAGTGACGCCTTCTGTAGCATGTCCGTCATGCGTAGCCCTCTTCATCCGCTACTTTAACCATTGAGATCTGTTGTAATCGTTATCCGCTTGTTCAACCATTGGAATCTTTTCAGTTGGTCGGGCTTAATCTGGGTCTTCGTCTTCGACCTTACAACTGCCAATGGACCATGTAGTTCCTCCAAGTATTTAATCACTTTTTCGACATGGATGATCTCAAAGACTTTGCCAAAGACAACAATAAATTAAAATGTCTCCTTAATAGTGTAAAATGCTTCAGTGATGATATCGATATGGGCGGATGAGATAAACGGGCAAAAGTAACATTCAAGAAAGGGGGAAATTATTTATTTATTTCCATCTACCGGCCTGAATATTCGAAAAATCTTTGCTTGGCCAGGAGGCTCTTCATGGCCGAGAGGTCAAAGCACATTAGATCTAATGACGTGTTTTCCCTAGGGCAATGCAGGGTCGAATTCTGCTGGACAGCGCATTTTTTTTCTAAGATTTCTTGGATATTCAGGCCGGTAGATGGAAATAAATAAATATACTGTTTAATAATAAATAAAAACAATGCGTCTACTCAAATATGGGTATCCACGAAAAATAATCTTTAGGTAATAAGTTAAAATACGAAGAAACTTTTTTAAAAATTCGCCGAGAATTTAGAAAAAAGTGTGATTTAAATCAGCCGAGGTATTTTAATTTAAAATAATTAAAAAATTGCATAAAAAAGCAGGAAAATCAAAGAGATATTTAAAATAAGAGAAAGAAGAAAGTAAGGACGAAAGAGAAAAAGAAAAGGTTAGCTAGAATAGAAACAGAGAAAGAAAAAGAAAGAGAATACGGAAAGAGTCATTAAGAAGAGAAGGAAAGAAAGAAAATGAACGAAAAAGTGTCATGACAATAAAAGAAAGAAGAAAAAACATTTATTGACAATAAAAAAGGAAAACAAAAGAAAGTGCTATTAATCAGAAGAGAAAGAAAGGTTGAAAAAGAAAAGGAGAAAATCAAAGTTATTAACAGTAAAAGAAAGAAAGAAAGAAAGGATGAAAAAGAAAAAGAGAAAATAAAAGTTATTAACAGTAAAAGAAAGAAAGAAAGAAAGAAAGAAAGAAAGAAGGGAATTTGCAATGTTTTTTCTCCTTCACACTGGATTCCACTGTACGGCAAAATGTAAAACGAAGAAGAATTACATGGGATTAGGAAGAAACCAGTCTCGAGATAGAAGAGAGGGAGAGAAAGGTAGATAGAGCGAGAGTGGAAAGAACAAAAACGATGTGAAGAAAAGGAAGTAGAAAACATACAGAAAGAGAAAGAGGGAAGAAGTAATTAGTAAGAGAGGGCAAGGGAATGAGAAAAAGAGTGAAACAAAAAGAGAAATCTTTCGACAGATAGACAAAGATAAAAATGGAGACATAGTGAGAGATATAGGGTGAGAGTGAGGGGTGAGAGTGAGGGGTGAGAGTGAGGGCAAATCCTTCATCTTGATCCGTGTTTAATTCCTTCTTTTTGACTTAAGAGCGTTAAAGCGATGTTGACAAGTCAAACAGCGTGAAATAAAGACGGACAAGTTCGACCTTCATTAAAGATTAATATGTGAACAGAATGCAAATGACACCTTGGAAAACATTCTCTGATTAGCGACCTGCGCAAGAAGAAAATGAGATCAATACTAAATATTACTCAATCATTTCTCAAGGAATAAAAATGATTTTTTTCTTGTTTTTTCTTCTTTATCTTTAACATAAAACATCTGTTGTCATTGCTGATGAAAAGGATGAATATATCATGTTATATTTTTGCAATTTACGAAGAGAACAATAGTTTTATTTGGTGTTTGGTCTTTCTTACAGCTTATCAACCTTTTTCAGGTTAGTTAAATATTTTTAGATTGCCAGGGTGTGTTTAGGGTGTATCTAGTAGTGACATCCTACTGGTTCGCGCGAATTAATTATTAAAATTACAAAAGTTTAGTAACCGGCTGTTGAATTATCCGAAAATAATCTTATATATTAATAGCCGATATGTAATAACTAAATAGCTAATACGATTGCTGTAAGTTCTACGGATGCTGAAAGAGGGTTTTCTGTAATAAACATAATTTATTCTGACAAAAGAAATCGTCTTGAAGTTAAAAATGTTGCAAATCTTCTAGTCATAAATTTGATAGGTCTTCCACTGGATCTTTGAGACTGCAGCAATTTAGTTTAAATGTGTCCAAGAATCCGTAATACAGCTGATACTATTCAAAAAGTATCATACTTCTGAATAGAAATATTAAGAAAAACATAATTTCAATCTGGAAATATCTTAAGAAATAAATATTTTCTATTAAATTATCAAAATGGTTTCATTCTTTTTGATATTATAAAGTGATATGTATCCATTCTCAGATTGAAAAGAAAATAAGCAGAATAAGTTCCCAAAGAACCGGTTCCTGGAAATTTTGAATGCCATTATTGGGAGTATCGTCCCTTTGGTCAGGTGAACTTCGATGCGGAACTGTACTGACCCACAGCGTACATCCAACTCTTACACAGAGATTCAAAAAAGTCGCATGGGCACTACGATGGCCACACCCAGGTCAACTAAAAAGTTGGTTCATTTTTATATATTAGTGTGACATTTGGGATTTAAAGCCTTGTTCACATCCTTTAATGTCGATTTAAGTTCCTGTCATAATCAGTTGAATAAGTGTCATCTTGATGGGATCCTTGGATGCAAAGATTGTACACAGAATTTAGCTTCCTGGTCTGCTGGTGTCATCTTGAGATGCAAGGCCACATGCATAGTTCGTAATGTCCTATATCGCCGAGTCATCGGATTAAGTCCCTGTCTCAGCCAGCATAGGAATGGTTCAGTGTCACCTCGATGGCATCCTTGGATGCAAAGACTTGTACTGAGGTGTTACCTTCTTGTTTCGTCGATTTAATCTTTTCTCTTGTTCAGCAATGATCCTGAACTTTTTGCGTAGTTAGTAACCTTCGAGTCCAGACGTTTAAACCTTTTGGAAAGAGCGGGCCAGAAAGCTATGCACAGTCACGCAGCAAGGTCATTATATCAAATTTCCTATAAATTGTCTCAACCTCGTCCCGTTCCAACCAGAAGACTACCTTGCTCTGACGGTTCAAAGGAAAAAACAGCGAAGTTAATGCTTATTATTCAAACAAGCTTCCTTATTTTACTTCAGGATAAGAATTATCACAATCAACAAAAAAATGCAAATTCCTTACTCCAAACGAAATAGTTACAAATGGCAAATTATTTAATGAGACACTTGTTTCTGTTTATTGTTTGATAACGTCTCCACATATTTGTCGATGACAGGAGAAAAACATCATTCTGGTGGTCATCACCCAATCTTGTTCTTAAACGACTTTTTGTAGATTACATTTTCGAAAAAAGTTATTCCCAAGCAATTGTGCTTCCAAATAATAATGCCATCATTTTTGCATTATTCAATAGGCTTTTCTATTTTCTGCTTGGCAAAATATATTTCTTTTAGAAGTCTGCTGGGGATGCAATCGACGTATCCTAATCCACAATAGCAAAGCTGTCAACAGTTCCATTTGATTTGTTTTTTGTCATGCGCAAAATTGGCGGCTACAGTAATATTAGGTTAATAACTATATGAGACTAAGGACCTATTGATAGACCGACATAAGCAACGTGTATCGAAAATAAAGAAGTAGCCTTCAATAGGATTCGCGTCACAGTACTGCGTCTTACATGGACGTCAAGTTAATCGATTCGGCCACGGATAAGCAGAACCCAAATACAAGTCATACAACCTCTCTATCATATCTGGTTATTTATTTCAATTTTTTATTTTTTTATTTTACTGTCCTTTTGTCTACTTTGGTATTTCTCTCTCTTTCTTTTTCTCTCTCTCCCTCCCTCCCTATCTCTCTCTCTCTCTCTCTCTCTCTCTCTCTCTCTCTCTCTCTTGCACACCTTTATTTTATTCAGTTAGAAATAATGATTCATCTGTAATATTCACCTGTACTGAAATCAATCCTGATTCTTTTTAAGCGGATTTACCAAATTCACCGTTTTAGCAGGACGAAAATAAACCGCATACTTTCTTTCTTCATCATGTCGCTTGACAGCAGAAAATTCAGCCAAAGTTATGGCGGCTGCTCTCTGCCTTTTTACGCAAACTTTTCATGCAAATATGCGCAGGTAGTGTAACGGACATCGGCGCGGAAAGCGGAATTGGTGGGCTGAGTTCAAAATCCGAGGTAGTCTCTGACGTTCTCTTTTGCTCATATAGGAAATACATTTATTCATTTTTTTTTTAGCCTCATTTACCTATGAGTTTAATAGCAGCGTACACTGCGTTCTCTGGCCTTGGTTGGTTGCCAGTCTAACGGAGGGAAAATTCGGAATGAAGAAGACTCGACTATCTTTAACAAGAACGCAGATAATAAGTAAGATGTCAAGAGTCATAATCACCCACGTCCTCAAGGGACATGGCATTTGACAAAAATGGGGAACTAATTTATGCGAATATTTGCCATACGGCCATTTAGGTAACGTAAGAATTTATTTTTTAGAAATAAAAGGAAAGATTTTTTTAGTCTATTAAGAGAGTAATGGGTAGCGACTCGGATTGAGGAATCGGAGAGCCGAGTTCGAATCCCTGTCGAGTTTGTTGCATTCACTTACGTGCAAATAACCTTGGGAAATTTATGAGTTCATCTCTTCTCCCCCCAGCTATGGGTAAATAGTAAGACAGACTGGGTCCTATAGCCTTGGTTCGCAAACCATCTAGGAGAGGGACAATAAATTCAAAACCTACAACCATAGGTAAATAGTTGGGCCATTTGGGCACTTCAACTTTGAGAGGCAACCAGTCGAGGAGAAGGAAAACTGTGAATTCAGAAACCGTATGTAGCCCTGGCGAAGCACATAGTATGCAGGTAATGAAAAGGATTCCAATGATTCTATGACCTCGACTGCGATTGACCTTGATTGAAGAAAGAGGAAAATTTCGTTAGAAGCAAAGAAAAAAGTGCTTAACTGTTATGCAATACCAGTCCCCCTCTATGGCAATGCATGCTGGGAAATCTTATCATAGAATGAAGATCGTCATGTGTAAGATGATAAACAACACCTGACAGTAAGGACTCTGATTGGGAAATTGAAAGTTTTGAGAAGCGTGGGACCACTCCCTTAACTGCTGTTGCTCCCAGGTCCACCCTGATTCGGGGTGGTAGCACCTGTTAGGGTCCCAGCTATGGGGAAATAGTGAACACCAAAACAAAAATCGACAGTATATTTTTATAATAAAATGACCAGCAACAGCTTTTTATAGCAAAATGACAATCTATAAAAGACTGAAAAATATAAAAATACATTTCAATAGAATAATTACCAACAAAATATATTTTATGATCTACAAAATAAATAAATAAATAAAAATATAACTTTACTCCGAAAGCATAAAATTACGTACAAAATATTTAGATTTCGACATTATCGACGTGTAGATATGCCGCTAAACAAAATCAGTCACCCACAGGTAACGAAGAGACTTGAAGCAACAAAAATGTGGTTCTACAGAAGGATACTGAGAATACCATGGACTGAATTAGCTACGACGAATTTTTAAAGAAAATAAAAACAAAAGGTACACTTATACATAACAACAGGAAGAGACAGTTGGAATTTCTAGGGTACATATTGAGGAAAGAAGGCTTGGAAAATTTGACACAGACAGGACATATTGAAGGAAAGAGGGACATAGGAAAACAGTGTATGACCTACATAACGAGCTTGTGTGAATGGTTGACAGAACAGGGATTAGGAAAGATAGTAAAAAGACAAAATCTATTAATATTTACAAAGGCAGGGAAATTGTGGAGAGTCATGATTGTGTACGTCCTGAAGGGACAAGACACAAAGAAGAAGAAGAATGTTTTGTATTAACTTCAACACGGCATTTTTTGTCTAGTTTTCCTCCGCGTATCTGTGATGTTGTCAAGATTGTGTCAGCCAATAATAAATCTAGTTAGAACTTGTAGTTCTGTTAGCATTGCCTTGATATACAGGGTGTCCATAAAGTTCGTTTGCACTTTAAGAAATTTATAACTATTTGTATTTGCGATAGAAATAACCTGTAAAAATGTTATAAAGTTTAATGTACCTAGTTTTAAGTATAGCTAAAATAACTAATGTGATTTCAGGCATTACTGTAAATCAGTTGGCAAATGTTTTCCGTGAACTGCAAAATCGTATTGCCCTTTGTATTGCTAATGATGGAGGACATGTGGAAACTTAAATAAAATTTCAATAAAACCTTAAAAATATAGATTTACTTCTTTCTAATCCTATTTACAAATTATTTCTATCGCAAATACAAATAAAGTTATAAATTTTTTAAGGTGCACACGAACTTTATGGACACCCTGTATAGTTTAAATGAATACGATCCTTCTCTTTCCGCCATTTTTTAAAATTTTTGCATGCTTACTCAATTCATTTTTAAAACTTATGTGCATGATTTGTTCCCGGGAAATGTTCTGGATTTC
>OZ038502.1:89898691-89908534 GCA_964036315.1 Acanthosepion esculentum | reverse complement strand
GCTAAAAATGGGAAAAGAAAGATTACGCCTGTATGACAAGTCGGCAGAGTCAGCCTAACTAGAAAATACCAGATATGAAATCCTAGCTTTCGCCTTGGCTCGGACACCAACCTATGACACTAGCAACAAATTTGGAACTTCTTTAGTTACAACGCCTGACAAAGTTTTTGTTTTACCAAGGATATATTTCCTCAGCTTTGTTAAAGGTTAATTAAGAGTGAAAATATTTTGTTACGCTAATTTTCCTGGTACGGAGCGCCTGTCTAAAATAAAAGGCCATACTAGAGGCAGTGGCTTTTAGCCGAGATCGAACACCGACCTCTGTCAATAATATAAAATTCTCTATTTCCGTCGTAATTTAGACATATTCGATTTATATTTTCTTTTTATATATCTGGCGACCTCTGAAATTGTTATTGATTGATTGATTTGGTTTTTACGGGTTATCGACATTTTTCAGGTTATTAAAAGCCAGAAAATATTTTTTTAGATTGTAAGAATATCTGAGGAGGGATAACGAAGATTAGCTAATGCAAGTTGTACTTATTAACCCATAGTTGAGAGGAGAAGAGGTGGATTTGTATCTTTCACAAGGATATTTGCGCGTAAGTGATTATAATGAATACGACTGGAATTAGAACTCTACCCTCCGATTTCAAATTCTAAACCGTTATCCATAACACCATCCGCACATACAAACTTACGACACCTGTTTTTTTTTCAAGCGGTCACCCATCTAGATAGTCACCAGGATCGACATTGCTTAAATTCGGTGATCGAACGAGAACCGGTGTTTCATCATGGCGTGGCAGTACTTTTATATATATATATATATATATATACATCTTATGCATCTTATATATATATATATATACATCTTTGTTCCTCGCATGTTGAGATGCGTTCGCATCGAAACAAAAATGCATCTTTGTCATGAGTACTTGTTTGTCCGTATGTAACACTTTATAACACACACACACACACACATATATATATATATATATATATATTTGTCATCTACAGACAGACAGTTTCGCTGTTTCACAGATCATCAGTGTGGCTAGACGTCCAGTTGCCTCTAGCTAGGATCGAAACCCGACTGAATTTGCGTCAGTCGGAACTTCTCCCACTAAGCCGTCAGCGCACGGTACGGGATGAAGGTGAATTTTTAGCGTGTTTATTTTTAGATTTTAGATAAACACACAGTGACTGACAGTGACTCAATTCTTCCGAAGAGTCGTGCAATATTAGCTTAAATATATATGATAATACCAAATCCAATACCCAGAGTCCGTATGTAACACTTTATTCACAATTTAAAAAAGGATTACAATAACCTCCAGTTAAATAAATGGATCAAAGACATTTTCGATAAACCACCCATTAATGCAAAGAAACAATCACCTAACCTATCAGCTATTCTCACCTCTACCAAATATCAAAAGAATACAAACCAATCAGGAAATTACAAATGTAACAAGCCTCGTTGCTTAGTTTGCAAACACTTAATAATCGATAGTGTATTTTCTGTACCCAACACCAATATCAAGATACACCCACCTCGCCTCACCTGTGATAGCCATAAGATAATCTAATATTTACTCTGCACAATATGTCCCAATAGTGGATATATTGGTGAATCTGGAAATAATTTTAGATTTCGCTTCAACAATCATAAACTAACCATACGTCAAAACAATCCTTATTCCTCCATAGCTGAACATTTTAATCAATCAGGACACTCTGTAGAAAACTGTAAATGTGTATTGATAGATTCTGATTTCAGTTCCACATACACACGCAAAAAAAAAAGAAAAGAAAAATACTGGATTTTAAAATTAAACACATATAAACTAGGTTTAAATAAAGACTTGGGTATCTTAAATCTTTATAAATATTTCAATAGTTAAACAAAAAATTTGTTTTAGATATAGTTTAAAAAAATGTTTTTAAACAACATCTAAAATATTATTACAGTTAGATTTACGTTAGAAATATTCAAACACAGTTGCATTCCATATCACGTGACGCCGGCATCTCGCGACGGACGCTACTAGTAAACAAACTTCTGAAAACAGTTATTTCTAATGAAAGATCGGGGTCGATCTGAAATATCAAATATATATATATATATAAAAAATATAAATAAATACTTTCACAAAAAAACATTCAATTTTTTTAAATTTGCAACTTTTCAGATGTTTTTTCTATATTATATATATATATATATATATATATATATATATATATATATATATATATATATATATATATATATATATATGATAATAACAAATCCGATTCTTCGAGTTTCATGTAATGGCAATAATCAGAAGGAACATTGAACCCCCAGTTTATTTTAGATTTGAAGCTTTTGAACAAAGATCTTTGTTCCTCACCTGGCGAGATGCATTCGCATCGAAACAAAAATGCATCTTTGTTGTGAGTACTTGTTTCTCGGTATGTATAAATCTTTATTATAAATAACTATTGCTCTACTCTTGGTATTGAGCCCTCTTTTAAATTGATGCTTTGAACGTTTGAATTTATATTCTTTTCGTTCTCGTTACATTTGAATATATATATATATATATATGAAGAATATATATATATATATATATATATATATATATATATATATATATATATATATATATATATATATATATTTGTATGTGTGTGTGTGTAAATTGTGTTTTTTTCTTTCTTGATTTCTATTATTCTCCCATCCTCAACAGTTTTTCCTCTTTATATATCAAAATCTATTTATCGGGTTATTCTTTCTCTCTTTTTGGTTGATTTCTTCCATTTTAGTTTTCATTTCGATATTTACAAAAAATGACTCAAGACAATATGGCAGACATTCCGTGTAGAATCATTATAACGTCAATCTTTTTTTTTTTCGGAAATTGTTTGGTGAAATATTAGGTAAAACCAATTTTCCAAGAATGTTATGTGAAGAAAAAAATGCATCACACCAATCCTCCAAGAAAAAAAATCATTTAGAATGACTGTGTTGCGTCAAACAAAAAATGGAAATTACGCGTAGAAATAATACGTGTCGGCAATCTTCTAATCTGCTGTGAAAATTGACATTCGCTAGGCTATTTTAAACACTGACCACTAGCGTTAGTAGCAGTTATACGCAACCTACCAAGCGAGCAAACCAGTTCTCTTCTTATCCTTTTTGTACTAATTTTCCTTCTATTTCTTTTTCTTTTTCTTATTCTTCTTTTTTCTTCTTGTAGAGTTTATTGTAATAATAAAAGTAGTGGAAATAGTAGAAGACGTAATCGTAGTAGCTATATAGCCAGTGTTATAAGTAGTAGTATTTCTATTATTTTCTTTTGTTCATTGACCTCTGCATTGAGGATGGCAAGCGCTATCGATATTTAATGGGAAACAATCTGTTAATCGACCTGGGGCATTGGTTCACTGATGCCCATTCACTTCTACTTGATTATCTCCCTTACTTTTTGCTTTTGAGCAGGGAAAGCAGAGCCATATTATTTTTGTTCCATTATTTTTGGTTAATTGCTCGTGTTTCGAATTATTCTTGATATTTTTTTGCAATTTTTTCCCCTCTTATTTTCATGACAATAGCTCAACCGGAAGCCTTTGATCAAATGCCATTGTGTCATTCAAAATCTTAATCATTCTTATAAATTATTCCATTGAGTGTCGACTAACGGAGTCATGATTAACAGACCGTGTATCAGGCTGTTGTGTAGGGAGTTCGCTCTTTAGGTTCTCTAGTCTTGTGCCAAACTTATTTTATACGAAAGTTTACAAGAGCCTTCACATATTAGCCGGTCATTATTGAAATGCTAATGATGAATAAGGTGTGTGATATGAATGAAACGGAAGATGGTAAGACAGGATGACTAAGAATTATTCGGAAAGATGCCAATTGGTACGTCACTTGAAGTGGTTAATATTAAAATGTTCAGGGGAAACAACAACGCGGGAGTCTGTTCTACAATTGCGTAGTTCTTAAGAAAAAGCTGAATGAATGCAACTGGCTTCTTACATTTGAAACAGAGGAAACAGTGATAATTTCGTCCTGTGGAAGTGACATGTAAAGGTCTGAAAATTTAGTAAATAGCTATGTCTTTTGCTGCGTGTTTATCTTGCCGTGTGGTAATAGTCTCCTAGCTAATTTCAACAGGACATAATTAAATTTAAATTTAAGCGCTCTATACTTGTGGCCTTGCACCAAACTAAGCTAGTCTTATGAAAGGGCAATAGGATTGTTGGCATGTGCGCCTCACTATGCAGTGAAATCGATCCTCACAAGGTGCTCCCAAATCATGGCTTTTTCTCAGACTAAAATAATTTTTGAATACCTGTAGTTTTTATGTAGTTTTCTAAACAGATTAAAATAACTGCAGCAGCAATAAAAAAATAAGTAATAACTATTTGAAGTACTAATAAAAATCGGATAAGAGTTCGAAAATTCAGATCGCTGGAGGCCTAAGAGCCACTTAAGGTAGCTGGTAATGAAATGAGGTTGTTTGTGAAGGCGTACAAGCAGAAAGTAAGAGGTACGTATTTTGAGGATATGTAGAAGAGCTAAAGGTTGAACCTAGACTTAAAGAGATGAAGATTGTAATGATCGGGGAAGCATTCTTTCGGAAGTAGGTTACAAATTACAATAATTCTGAAGAAGAAGCTGTCTGGATGGCATTTTCTCCTTACCAATTGAGGGCCCTAGATGCGAAGGTCTGAACAGGTGGAATCAAAAAAGGTGGTTCACCCGAACTTCTTCCATGAAAATAGTGGCAGAATAGCGAGAGGCTAGCAACGTTTTGTCTGTGGGAAAGTGGTGGTAGGGTGGGAAACAATTCCTCACCCACAAACGGCGCAAACGCTTTTCAAAGCCGGAAAGTGAGGATTGGTTAGCTCTAGTCCAGATGTAACAAAAATACTTCATTTTTGGTCTGGTCTTAGACAGAGCATAGCAGAGAGGCCCAGGTACTTTCTGGGACGGTACAAGGAACCGACCATTTTTACAGCATCTTTAGCGATGGATCGAATATACGAATTCCATTGGAGGTTTAAAGAGAGCTTGGGTTCCAATAGACGTTCCAGGTAAAGACCCTCATCGAGGGTACAACCGTTCATCGTGTCTTGAAAAGAACTCAGTGCCTGCTCTGTTCGAGTTTGGTTTTGGAGATATTGAATGTTACACGTTATTTCCTCGCCCGCTGAGCTGTGCGAGTAAGGTCAGAGGAGAGATCAGCTGTCAGGCTCTGGTCATCTCATGCTTTGCTGGAGCTTCTATAGAACGTGGTATCGTCAGTATATACTATAATGGTGAACGGGTAAGATTTTTAGTCAAGTTATGCGAAGCTGCCGGATATGTCTATCCCAGAAGAAAATAGTCCCACATAATCTCCTAATACCAAAATTAAAGAGACTAGAAAATAATTAAGGAATGGACTGTATTACAATCTGTTTTTTTTTTCCAAGTAAAATGCTGTTATTGTCATTATTAACGTGTGTCAAAGTTCAGTTTATGTGACACGGTCATGAATCGGGACAATCTTTTTGAGATATATTAGCAACCCAAAAGTTAAAAAAAAAAAATCCAGTTGTTCCGAGAAGTTTCTAAGTTAAAAGTAACATGGAAAGTAGAAAATCTCTGTTTGTCTTAACCCAATAATATTTATCTATCTATCTATCTATCTATCTATCTCTCTCTCTCTCTCTCTCTCTCTCTCTCTATATATATATATATATATATATATATATATATATATATATATATATATATATACATACATATATATATATATATATATATATATATATATATATATATATATATATATACATACATATATATATATATATATATATATATATATATATATATATGATTTTTCATATTTATCTATTCATCTATCTCAATTGCTTCCCAACTATCTATCTATCACAATCGCTTAATATCTATCTTCGTATCTATCTCAGTCTCTTCATATGCATCTATTATAATCTCTTATCTATCTATCTATCTATCTATCTATCTATCTAACTCAGTCGCTTCATATCTATCTATCACAATCTCTTCATCTATCTATCTATATATCTATTTTGGTATCTATCTATCCCAGTCTCTTCATATCTATCTATTATAATCTCTTCATATCTATCTATATATCTATCTATCTATATCAGTCTGTCCCTATCTATCTATCTATCTATCTATCTATCTATCTATCTATCTATCTCAGTCTTTTCATACCTATCAATCTAGCTCGCTAAATGTCTGACATATTATTCTACTCGCTTTCTTTCATCGTATGATCATTTGTCTTGACGATTTATTTACTTTGCGTCTTCATTTGCGACATTAGTTTTCTGAACGCTATCTGTCAAAGCCAACAATATATTTGGCACTGGCATTTTTTCTCTCTTTGGCCTTTTCGTTCCACTGCCTTTTAGATGTAATTTCAGGATCTATAATTGTTCTCGTAATTAACGAACATATCTGCAATGACATTAATGATGTTTTTTTCGTAAATGTCATCAGTTCAATTGTTACTTATGCTTCACTCGTCATCACTTCTCTCGTTTTTCTTTTTGTGGACACAGAGGACACACACACACATACACACACATACACACACATACACACACACATACACACACACATACAAACACATGCACACACACATACACGCACACATACACACACATACACACATACACACACACATACAAACACATGCACACACACACATACACGCACACATACACACACATATACGCATACACACACATACACACACATGCACACATACACACACACATACACACACATACAAATACATGCACACATACACACACATACACACACATACACACACATAAACACACACATACACACATAAACACACATACACACACATACACACACACATATATATATATGTGTGTGTGTGTGTGTGTGTGTGTGTGCGTGAGAGAGAGAGAGAGAGTTTGTATCTGTGGCTGTGTCCAGTAATATCTGTATGTGCATTTGTGTATGTTGACAAAGGCGCACACATACAGATTTCATTCATGAACTGCGCATCTACACACGCATATAGGTACACCTACACACATGAACGTACAAGAATACACATGAAAATGAGCTGACAGACACACACACACACATACATATGTGCTTGTGTCTACAAAGTGTCAGTGTGGGCAATGACCTGTGAATTAGTGAACTTTGACATTCTGCTAATTGATGGAGCGCTTGGCCCGAAGCGAGGGTTAACTAGGTAGATATACCATGACATACATAAATTTAATATAAGCACACACAATCACGTAGAAATGAACAAAAGACTCATAGAACTGCTAACAGACACACGTCCATTAATCAGCGTTAACACATATCTCCCCTCAAATCTAATCGGTATACAATTAAGAAATTAAAAACCTACACGGTGGTCCAAAAACGAATTCTTGTTTTTCCTCTCCAGATACAATTAAATTTCCGTATGTCATTTTCTGACAAACTCCACAGTGGTATCACAAGAATTGTTTATTAAAACAATTTCAAAAGTTCTTGAAAAGGAAGAAAAGAACGACCGCTTATAACACGGAAAATGAAATCGCCGGCGAATCGTATGAAAATATGAACAAATTCTCTTTGGAAATGTTTAGACTATTACCACGAGCAAAAGAATAATTCCACTGCTCACGATAGAGGACATCAAAGATTACCCATAGTGCAGGTAGAATGTAACCCAATACAATCTGCTACTTGAATCGGAGATGGGTACTTTGAAATAACCCATTACCTCGAGAAAACACCATGCTCACCTCGCTGGTCGACAGAATCACAGACAATTATTTTAAGCATTTCACTCCAAGCAAGGCGGGAGTGCCACTAGCACGCAAGAGGTTACAGAGAGTGGGAGCAAGAGTAAAGAGGCGTGATATAGGGAAAGGATGAAGAGAAGGACGGGGAATTAGATCAAGGCATCAGAAGATGTCGATTGACATTACATTTGAATATTTGAAGACTATAACTGTCAGGAAAGCAAGTAAGCGGAAGGGAGTTCCACGGACGGGAAGTGCGAGACACGAAGCTATTGGAGTAGAAGAGACGGCTATATTTAACCTTTTCAACGGTGAAAGGGCGGGACCGAGATGCCATCCTAGTAACACGCTTAAATTCATGCAGTTTGTGAAAGTGACAGTAGACGAGATGCCAGATCAGGACCAACCACATTGCATATCCGTCGCTGGATTTTGTCGAGAACCTTGAGAGGAACAGCGGGGGCTCCAGACCATATATGGCAGCAGTATTCCATGCAAGGGCGAATGGTTGATTTATAGATTTGATGGATGAACTCGGGCGAGAAAAACTTTCTGGCACGACACAGAGAACTAGCTTTCCTTGTGTTGGATGAAGCTATTGATTCAATGTATTTTTTCCATCTTAGGTCAGCGGACAGCGGGAGACTAAGCAGACACAGAGAGGTGCTCTCATGGGGTTGAGCATTAGACATTCTAATAGGAGGCAGGGAGTGTTCTCTGTGGGGGTGGGGGTAAAAGAGAGAAGTTTTGTTTTTGAGGCATTGAAGTTTACCAGTCATTTCCTGCCCAGTCAACCACAGATCGGATGCCCTTTTCGAGACCAACGACCAGGTTAGTTTTGTCAGCAATACCAGATTTGCTATTGAGGCAGAAGTAAATGATGTCGTTTGCGTAGATGCCAACTTGGGAAATGATGATATCAGGATGATCGTTAACGAAGATCAGAAACAGTGTAGGACCGAGAATAGAGTCTTGGGGAACACCAGCGTTCGTGAGAAAGCTCCTGGACGAGAACCCGTTTATATAATATAAATATTTATATATTTCTCTCTCTCTCTCTCTCTCTCTCTCTCTATATATATATATATATATATATATATATATATATATATATATATATATATATATATAATTTAAATTGTGTGTATTTAGGCAACATTTTTTCATTCATACATGTTTCATTACATAATATAGATAAGTGTTGTCTATATATTTTATGTAAGTTCTTTTCATATCGTCTGATAAGCTTAATAACATTATCATTAAACAATGAAAGAAAATCACAATATTGATACATTTTACTAAGTAACAAGCAATTCTTCTGATGAGCTGTTGGCTTTTAGGGAAAAAATGCCCTCATATATATATATATAATATTATAATTGTTTTTTTAATATGATTTAATCGCTACATAAGTGTTCTCATGTTTCAAAAACAGAAGCTAAAAACTTCAATTCAATTTTTTTTAGCTCCTGTTTTTGAAACATGAGAACTCTTATGTAGCGATGGAATCATTTTTTTTTTTTAAATAATTATAATCTAGGCTCTACTTGTGTATTAAGCACTGATTTTTAAAAATAAAAACAAAAATACTAAAGAACTTTGGATTATTAACCTAACGGTTCTTTCCTATTTTTTTTATATATTTACACACACACACACACACACGCGCGCGCGCGCACACACATGCACATTTCTAACATTCATAACATTTAATTTAAAAGAGGGATCAAAACAAAGTAGACCAATATTATTTATTTTAGGATATTTCAGTAAAAACATCAAAATCGCTACACAATTGCAGTCGTGTTTCGATGCATATCAATGCATCTCATCAGGCGATTGTAAATGACTGGTGAGTGAACGATTTATTTAGATTTAAATGCAACCTAAATGTAGATAAATCGTTCACTCGCCAGTAATTTACAATCGCCTGATGAGATCTATTGATATGCATCGAAACACGACTACATAGAAATTTTGACATATTTTCGATGTAATATCCTAATATATATATATATA